>JARKHS020025613.1:0-424342 GCA_030143305.2 Amblyomma americanum | reverse complement strand
CGGAAGAATGCTGAATAAAGATTTGGTTTGATTTGATATGATAATTAAAAAAAATTGGAGGACGCTTAAGCTTCGCTTTTAAGATAGGAACGCGACAGCGTGTTGCAGCGCTACCAGCGAGTCCATGGAACGTCATCGCCAATGCGGCGCGACGCCTTGCCCGTTGGAAACATCTTTGAACGCATCTTTCATTTTTTCAATTGTTTCATTTAATTCATAAATTACACGTACAAAATTTCCTTAATTACAGTCATCAATTGGGTTTTTCATTCTGAGCATTTTTACACGTACCCTTGAACCTTTTTTTCCAATTTTTCATTTCTTTAATTAAAGAATTGAGTGCAATGATGTCATTAACTAGACATCGCCTATCACATACCAATCAATCATCAATCACTAGAACCACAAATTACCATGATACGATTGTTTTTACGCAGCTCCCGATTATTTCCGACACGCGATGCCGTCTGCTACTGCGCCGACGGCTTTCCGACCGAACGAGCTGTATACGCTTTCGCGTAATACGATTTTGAATGTTGTGCTAGGAGCTGCTCGTCATTTCTACCCACGTCGAGCCGCGTAAAGGTGCACTTGCCCCAATAACTGTGACGTCACAGCACCCAGTAGTTGTTCATAGAAACACTGGCGAACCCAACGTCATCAGGAATGCGTTAGTCCAGGTTGGCTGATTAAGGTGCCTTCAGCAACGCTGGCGCCGACCGAGACCTAAACTGCCGGTACTTAATTGTACGCAATTAATTATTAACGCTGCGAACTGGTGTTTTGAGCTCATTTTCATCGCTACCGGTCCCATACGCCTCTTCCAATAAAAAAAAAAATCTGACACCTTATGGGGTTTATTAATGCGCCATTTCTAAATAAAACAGTACAACTGCACTTGTCTTAATATTCCCTACCAGCATTTCGCCGAGGTAAGCACTTATTCTGCGCACGTATCTTTTCCGTTCTTATCTCTTCTTGATTGAATGAATGAATGAATGAACTTTATTTCCGTCATCATGGGGCCTCACGGTCGGGGTGCAGTGCCTCCCAGCCGGCTCTCAGCACCGGAGACCGCGGAGACAGTCTTGTAGTATGTCGTCTACTTTCGGTTTTGAAACAAGCGCCATCTCGCGAACGTCTTTCCAAGAACATCGTCATGTTTTACAACACGTATTGACCAAATCTGGCGAATACTGATAACAAGATGGCCACAATGTGTCGTTGACGTCACCTTTGTTGCTTTCTGGGCTTAATTGCTGGTCTTCCGTTCTCGGCGTAGCAGGAAAGCAAACGTTGATCCTAAACCAGCGAAAAACAGTGGTTCTTCCACAGCCACGAGGCACTGAGTCATTCTTTAGAGCTCCACATTCGCCACAAGGTACGCTGCAAGGATTATGTTCATGTCCAAGCAAGGCAACTTGGCTTTCAATCAAGCGCGAGCAAAAATGTAGTCATTCACATTCGCAGCCTCTTTTGCATAACAACGCCCTATCTTGATCGGTTCATTGTCTAAAAGCGGGTCATTTACAAAACGTTACTGCATGTTGGCTATATTGGCAGTTCTTAGTTGCGATTGTAAGGAATGTGAAATTATTGTTGCTGATGCTGCGTTCTGTTCCCTGCTTGAATATGAGCGGTGTTCGCCATATTGGGGGACGGGTCTTATCATTTCGCCTTTTCGGTTATCTGCTTCATTTCGTTGTCGTTGTTTGAAAGCTGAGGTTATAAGAGCGAGCGCGAAGCCTGCTGATAGTAGTGCTACACTTGCTTGGCCTGCGCGACTGGTTATCCCGAGCTTCCGCTTCGAGGCGACCTATATACTTCTCGATCTTTCTGTGGTTCGAAAGAGCGATCTCCAGCGCTGTCAGCTTCGAATCGAGGCTTTCTCATCACATTGCAGGTATTTGTGACCAACATTACTGCTCATGCACATGGAAAAAATTTTTGTGCAGTCGTCAGTGCCGTGAGACCCTCCGTCGAATGAATTACCCGTTCATTTGATCGCGCCCCAACAGTGCAGTGGTTTGTCGGTGGTGATTGCTTCACCAGCTGTTATTTTAGCTATGCGGTAGGTACGGTCATCGGCACTGTGCCGTCAGCGCCGCAACAGCAGCACGGCTGCGAATGCAGTGAAGCGCTTTTTGTTTGGGTGCCGTATACCTTTACCGCCTGGTTATGTTCCCATGAACCGGCGTATTATTCTCGAAGTGGTGTCAGCCTGATGCTTCTGTTTATATTCTTCCCACTCTTTTCATTTGCCTTGCCCCGGCTTTTGACTAGTTTGAAGTTCACCGGCTCAAACAGGAAGTGCTAACGCACACACAGTTTGCTCCGTCTTGCATCATTCATCGCAACTCATTCAAGCGTGCTGGAAACTTCTGGAATAGGCGGTCAATGGCTGTCCAATATGCACAACAGTAGAATCGATAAGGGCTGTCTTTGTAGGGCACTATTTGTGATACTATGATACAGGCATCTACTTGGGCACTATTTGTGATACTATGATACAGGCATCTACTAATACAAAGTCTTGCGCCATTGTTTGTTTAAGGACAATGAATCTCTCGTTCTGTTCGTGAATGACGTATTTGTGTTATGGCAAAGCCGGCTTGTGCCTTAATTTTAAAGGAAGTAATTTGTAATGTTGAGAAATGAAAATCGTGCATATCACTGCCTAGCACGACTTTTATTGAGACAAAGCGGTAAAACTAAGGGAATGCTCAGTTAGAATGAACATACATCCACATTTTGCCCTGTACCTACACCAGTTTTCTTTCCTTCTGGAATGTACCAATTAGCGAGCCTTTGTGTATTTAATTTGCTCGAGCATTCTGAACAGGCCTGTAGAAAACGGAAGTTTTTATCCTGCTTTTCTTTGGTAGCTGTGTAAGGTATGCATGACTTGCTATGCCTGCATGCATATTTATTCGTGTTTAACTTTTTTTTTATTATGACAGTTCCTATTTAACTGCATTTCGGGGTGTTGTTACTGCAAGGTTTTTCGATATATAGTTTAGTCATCTTGGTGCTTTTTACGAGTCACCTGTAACTATTCATAGGTCAGTAGTTCTTGGCTAGTCATATTATATGTTCTGGTAATGGCACCATTGCTGGGAACTGCTAATTATTTCCTTCTTTTGCTGTTTTTGGACCCATTACATGTTGCAATGCATGTTGGCTTGCAGACTTTTTCGCATGCTTTCTTCAAGAGTTTGATGATTGTTTTGGTAGTTCCTTACTTGCTCTTGCTGAGCTCAGGGGAATATTCTAGAATTATTTGTACAGAAAATATTGTTCCTGCATCAAATATAGTCGAGCTCATTATTACGACCTCCCGTTAATATGGACATATCGAGTTATGGACATTTCTTCTGGAGACCAAACTTATTGAGTGTATTTATGCTTTGTTAACACTTTCAGCCCTGGTGGCATTCTAAAGGTGCAAAGCAGGAAGCCATTTGGTATTATTAGCAAAATGCTGGCTGTAATGATGTGCTCACCTACATTAAGCAGATCAACATTCCACCAGCCTTGTAATGCAATCCAGGTATTATTGAATTTGGTTTTAGGATATTGTTGCAAAGCTTTTTTTTTGTCACGTTATTTATCAGTTCACGCACATGGCCTTATCACCTTGTTTGCTAAGTGATGCAACCAGAGCCCCCTGGAACGGTCATGATCATGCGTCGCATTTTTTCTGGTGTTCGAGGTTGTTGTCAACGTTCCTGGCGCGTCTCCACAGATGGCAGCCATCTTTAAACTGAGTGTTTGGCCCAGAACAGCAGGCATTCTGAATGATCTTTGGCAAGCCCTTAGTGCACTTGCTGCTATCACCACCACCAAGTTGTCGTGTTCTTTGTTTTCACAAGTTTGTCCCGATAGAGAGTTTTAGTGCTACTCCAGCCTGCCCGTCTTTTGTCCATAATATCGCCCATGTCTGTCAGCACAGGCCTCTGACAATATAGTGATCGCTGGACATTGAAAAGGTGAAAGCAAAGCTTTTCCTGTGGCCCTACAACATTGATCTCGGATCACAAGAAAGCTTGAGTTATTAATGTGTCTGTGCTTGTTTGCATTGAACTAAATGGGCTGATGTGATATACAGCATAAAGTTCTTGGGATTGCTTGTGTTTAGCATAATGAAGCATGCATATGCTTTATTAAAACTCTTATTTCATTGTGCAAGTGCTTCAAAATTTTGCAGTCTATGTAGACAACCTTAATTGCTTACAACTTTCAAGCTTTACAAGCCCAAGTGCAGTGAAACCTCGACCTTTCTCAGTGTGGAATTTTCTTTTCTCTAAGTATTTTTTTTTTTACATGGCTTACTGCTGTGCGACTGCTGATGTCTGCTCACAAACCAACTGTCCTTTTCCTGTCACAGAAAATACATTTTGTTCCACATTCCCTGTCCAGAGGTTGTAGACACCTAAAATACGCTTCTGTACTTTTTGGCTTAGGTGCATGAGTTGTTGAGACTGTACTTTGTAGCTATTCTTAGTTCAGGCTTTTGTGTATGTTTTAACGTCACTGAAAAAGAAATCGTGCTTTGCCTGAATAAACAGGAGGAGGAGTGTTCAGCTTGTAAATGTTTCTGCATTTGGTCGTGTGTATGGTGGTCTTGATTACAGGTGAAAAGTTGTGATTTGAGAAATTTAATTTGAGTCGTGTTTTCGTCTTTCTTTAGGATGAGTTACTACGATGCAGAAATGGGGGGGCTTGGCAGCTCATATGCTGGAGCATCGGCCTTCTCGGAAAAAGCGATCCGCCATGGTGAGTGTTTTTTGGATTCTGTACTTTTTTGCACAAATCATCTACTGTGGTGGCAGTGTTTATTTCTGAAGTCGAAATTTTCAGCAGTGTATTCTTAAATTAACGGGATAAATTTTTGAAGTTCGCCTCTATTACTTGTTCTTTTATTCCTTTTTAGTGTGCACTTAGCACTGTGATGGTTTTGTTTTTGTTTTCACTCAGTTATAGCTGCACAAGCTGCTAGAAATTAGAACCATCCAGGGCCGACTTCAAACATTTAACCAAGGGTGCATGACTCTTTGTAGTACAACTGGTAAAAGTATACATTTTGTGTGATCTGATAAATCTGTGTTTTAACTCACCTGGACCAATCAACATAACAACAGGCATTGCTTTCAAATTGTGTGATATTTCGGGTTTTCTAAGGAGGGAGGCAGCTGCATTGTGCACATTCTCCCCCCAACATGCACGCACACAGGCACACAGAGAGAGACAGACAGACACAGAGAGAGTAAGGTCAGGTTGTCAGAATTCACAAGAATGCATTTTATTTTCTCTTACTTAGTTGTGCACAGTATGTTACATTAGGAATGTTTTCTTCTTGTCATTTCCTTGATCATTATCTGCAGCTTCTTTTGTTAAAATTACGCTAATCCTGGTTTCTTTTAAAATGATCGGGTGTGCTACGAGTAAGTCAGCCCAAGAAAAGCCTGCAACCTGGGTTTATCAAATGATGAGCCATAGCCAGTTTCTTTAAAGCCGTGAATGTAATGGAGACGAAAGTCTGTACCTGCAGCAAATGAATTTCAGTGTAACTTGAGAGGAAGAATTACCATATCACTACATAAAGATTCTAAGGACGATTGCGATTTTTGAGCGCAGCTCTGTTGGTGTCCCAGGTTCTGTAAGCTCATTGTTTTGCTTTGCCGGGTCGTTGGCACATCTGGTTGGGATATTAGTTCAATAGTAGTATTAGTTGCATGTGCAGCGCACAGTGCGTGAGAATGCATATGTTAGATTGATAGCAGTATTAATAGAAGACGACGATGATGTGCAGTGCACAGTGCGAGAGTGTGTTGCAGTCTAACACGAGGCATCATCGGCTGCGGCGTTAGCCTATCTCTGTAGGCTCATTGTCAGCACATATGGCAACGGTATTAGTTCGATAGTAGTATTAGTTGAAGAAGATGGCGATGTGCAATGCACAGTGCGTGAGTGTGCTGCAGTTTAACTCGAGGAGTGGTCGACTGCTGTGATTAGTGCTCTCGTGCAGTTGCCAGCGAAGCTGATCTGTTTGCGGCGCCATGGGTTGAAATCCGAATTGCTGCAATATTCATTTTTATTTGTTTTATTTGTTTATTTATTTATGGTTTGGCTCGGTTACACCAATGGCGGCGACACGGCTCAACCCACGAAGGGCACTTACGAGCTGTGCTTTAAAAAGAGCATCAAACAGTGGCAAATGTGAAAGCTAGTCGGAAATTTACCATGCATAATTTCCCAACTCCTTTTCATATTCTTATCATGGTATGGTTAGTATGTACAGTAATTTCTCAACTTTCATTGTAAATGTAATGAGCACTAATGCTTTCATAGCTACAAGGTGACTGAAGAAGGTTCGGCTGACAAGCGCACTCTGTCAGTGCATGTTAAAGAACTCCATGTGGTTGAAATTCCCGGAGCCCTTCACTGTGGTGTCCGTCATAGCCTGAGTTGTTTTGGGTCGTTAAACCCCAATATACCATAAACCAGGCCTGTTCTACTATTTTCCGTTTTTTTATATTTTAACAAGACCAGAGTTCTGTTTTACTGCCTGTAATACTGGTTCTTCATTAAAAGAAACTTTTGGTGTTTATATTGTTGTATCTAGTGGCATGATCTGGTAAAAAGTCTTTATTCTGCCTTTGTAGGCCCATTCTATAGGTATATATTCCACTTATCCATTCACACTTTTTAATTTGGCTGTCTCTGCTCTTTTTAACCATAAACCTTTAAGGTTATATATATAGGAGTGGCGTATCATCTATTTTGTGCAAGCACATGCCTGAGATGCTTTTCCTTGGGCTGCAAAGCTCTGGGTGTCCCTATAAAAGGTCACTGGTCATATCTGAAGGGGTTTAATAATTTTATTAATAAACATGCATTGTATGTTCAAGATTTGAAAAAGACTTTATAAAGCCTCATTTTTAGGAATAAGAATGGTTTCTTGTAGAAATCATTTTCAGTTTTCTTTTTAATCCTCTGCGGTATCTCAGGGGTCAGGGCGCTCAGCTTCTGAGCCGAAGGGCCTGGCTTCACCCCCGGCTCCAGGGGCATGTCTCGATTGAGTCGGGACACATAAGGCATCTGTGTGCTGTGCGATATCAGTGCACGCCAAAATTAATCCAGAGCCCTCCACTATGGCGTCCCTCATAGCCCATTTGCCACTTCGGGACGTTAAACCCCACAATTTATCATTTTTCTTTTCTTTTCATGGAACTAAGCCTAGATTTGTGTTCCAGGTTGTGAAGTCCACAATATATGTACAGTAAAAAAAAACGCGCAGAGGTGGTTTGCAGTGGACTGGAGAAAATGTCTGAATTAATCGAATGGCGAGTTATTGGGCGACCTAAAAAGGTCTGCAGTAAAACCTCGTTAATTCAACCCCACTTAATTCAGACTTCCGGCACAGTCCCGGCCAATGCCCATGTATGTCAGTATAATGTCGGGCGCTAATTTGTACACTACGGGTCTTGTACCTGTTAATTCCAAAGCGCTTTTGAATTGAGGCCGTGCCTAGGAATGACTGGCGCAGCAAGCGGTTGTCAAAATAGCCCATATCAAACTTGAATTGCATGCTGTGGAGTCACCCGCACACCTCTTACTTGCGCGCAGCAGCAACCGTGATGAAAAACTGACTGCCCCGTTGGTCTCATCTCTGAGAAATCTCCGACCACATAGTTTCAGTTTTGCTTTTCTGAGCTTCATGCCAGCTCATGGTGATGGCAGCTATCAGCCGCGCATCAGCCAGCCAACAAAGCACAGCTGCGTGCCGTTTCGGAAGCTGATTGGGGTCACTGCTTGTTTCCCTTGCTTCCATCCGCGTGGTTCTTATGTTGCGCCAAAATGTCGCGTGTCACATGCTATTCGCTGTTTATAGGCTTAAGCACTGCCGTGCGTACGATCCAGGTGGCTGTGGGTGAAGCCTCCATGGGTGAAGCGATGTAGTCAAGAGCCGTTAAGAGCTCCGCCACTACTGCGTCGGTTCTGTTTCGGCGCTTCTGGCAGTGTACACACGATATGGTGTTGAAATGTGAAAAATAGTCACTGTCGCACTGTTCTCATTTCAAAAGCTAGTGACCGTTGCCCATTCATTCACCTAAAAATTTGCCGTGATTCTTGCGGTTCTTGTGATTTTTTTAGAGGCCATCCGATAGTTCAAATATTTCTTCCTGTCTCTTGAAATTCAAATTAACGAGCTTTTACTGTATAACAAAGTGTTCCACATCAAGATATCATTGTTGAAAATTATCTAATTATTGATAGCTTTATGCTAGAAATTTAGCAGTAACTATTTTTTGCAGTTCCACCAAATGGCTCAATGCACACTGTAGGATGAACCAACATATATGCTGTCTAGGACGCTAAGAACGCGCACGCACACACACAAATACACACACGCACGCACACACACATGCATGCACGCGCACGCACACACACACACACACACGCACACGCACACACACACACACACTATTGAAGTGGGTGAACCATTATACTGATGCCAAAATGGGTCACCGGCATGCCCTGGGGAGGGATCGGAAAGAGGTGCCCTGAAAGTGGACAGTACACGTTTTTGGCGGGAGACAGACTGGCTCATCTCTCCGGGTAAAGGTGGAGGGAGCATTTACTGCTTTTTCCCTTTCCCGTTTCTTTCCTGCGTAGCAGTTGGGTGCCACTGAGAAGGTGCTCACGGGGTGTGTCACATCTGCTGCTTTGGGGAATCGTCACACACAGTGTGTGTACATGCAGACAACATAATTGAAAACGATTACAGGCTCTGCGATAACACAAAAAACACTGACAGTATGGTCAGTGATGCACATGAAACAAGAACAAAGAAGGAAATGGTGGAGCGCCAAGTGAAACAAGGAGTAATTCCGTGGTGCCTTCTCAGTTGATGATCATATGGTGCCTTTACATTTCACTTGGACATCAGCCCCATTAATGAAAATAGTGGCCAAACTTCTGAGTCCCGCACTGAACATCGCCACCTCATCTCTAGCATCCCGTGCACATTCGAGCTCCGTCGCATGTCTGAATTATTGAAACGGAGCAGGATTTCTCTGAATTAATGAGTTTCGTGCCGTAGTATAGCGCATTTGACGGGACCTCACAGGGAGCCCAAAGTGTCCAGTTTTCTGAATGAACGGGAGTCCAGTTAACAATGCTTTACTCTATTTGCTCATCAGTGAAAGCTGACCTTGATCAGCTACTTTTGTGTGAAAGTACCGTTCAGAAAAAAAAAGGCGTGAACATCTCAATTTATGATTCCTGCTAATCTCTCAACTCTGTTTCCTTTTGCAGGGTTCATCCGCAAAGTGTATGGGATCCTCATGGTGCAGCTGGGCATCACAGCAGCATTCATCGCACTCTTTATTTTTGAGTATGTGCTTCAGCATGGCTTAAATGCTGCCTTAATATCATTTTTAGTTCCTAGATAATTCTCATTCAGCTTGACACTAACCATTTCTTGCTCATGCTTGTTGTGGCCATGTCACAATGTTGTTTTTTGTGCCTGTAAATTTGGTCTGTAGTGGTGAAATAAATGGACTGAATTTGTGATTGTAGTTAATTTGGCACATAAGGATTCTTTCTCAAGTAAATTTGGCTATCGAAGTGGTACATCACTGTGAAATTTTTCCTGTTGGGTTCAGGCCAAATGTGGTCAAGTACTCTCGGATGCACCCAGGACTCTACATATCAGCCATGTAAGTGCAGGGAGAAGCCATTTGCAGACATCATTTTGTTTTCTTCCTGTTCAGTGGGCTTTAACATTGTTCTGACTATTGCTTTGCAGGGTCATAACATTTGTGCTCATGATCGTGCTTGCCTGCTGTGATAGTGTTCGTCGCTCCTTTCCTGTCAACCTGATTCTCCTGATGCTGTTCGTGAGTATGGCCCATTGCACTGTCTCTGCCTGCTCAGCAGGTCTAATTAATTTTGCTCTTCATCACTTATGTCAGGATTGTTCCTTGCAAAGGTGTCACTGCTCCAGCCTCTTGTTTTCAGTTTTTAGAACCATTGTGTTGTCACAATAATCCTGGGGATTTCGTACCAGCACTAGTGCACCATGTGGCTTCTGGCGCATGTCATTGGTTCACTGTAGCAGCTATTTTTTAAATGGAGCAAAAGTTCATTCTCAGGAGCTAAAACATGGCTCAAAGCATTTCATCATGTTTTGATACTACAAATATTTATTTGCTGTTTTGCATGTGTAAGCTCATTGCTAGAAAATATTATTGATTTTCGTAGTTAACTGAAGCCTAGCATTTCAGATTGCTGCAATGTTGTAGGCAGAGGTTGAGGTATGGGAGACAATAGTGGTTGCTGGCTGCGTGGTTGTTTGCAGTATTAGAGTGACTGAAACATTGGAGGAAAGCAGTGAAACACTCAATATCCCTGCTTATAAATGGGGATGTTTGTCAGAATTGCTATTGTATAATGCATCGTGTATCTGTATTTTCACGGTTCGGTTTGGTTAAGATGTTGTCACAGGGAGATCGTAACTAAGTTATTAGTTCAAGCACAGCAAACTTGAAAGCTGTTACTTTTGTGAGCCTTTGCCTGCCAAGCAACAGCAACGAAGTTGCTAAGTACAGCTGGGCATGTTAATGCAAATTGGTCGTGAAATTTAGCCAGCTCGTGCATCTGCCACCAAGGCCATTCAGAAGTTATTTGGGCAGAGTAGGGAAAGGCTGCGAACATTGTGGTGTGTAAACAACCCCATGTCATGAATGCATGCATTGCTGGGACAGAGATGTAATGTGGGTCATCCACGTAAGTCAAAAAGCAAGCAGTTATAAAGCATGTAGCAATTTTAGCAGGCTCATTAAGTTATCCAGCTGTGGAGTTGTTAATGCGGCTGTGTGTATATCGTGTTGTTCCCTTTTTGTTTCCCCCTTGCAGACTGTGTGTGAAGGTGTTCTACTTGGCACAGTATCAAGGTAAGTCCTGTGTTGCTATTGGGCAAGAGTTTGCATGCTTCCATAGTCTCCTAATCCAGAAAACCATATTACTGACTGCAGTGTTAAGTTGTGTTATGGTCTGACTCTTCAGTAAGAGTGACGCATTATTATTGTATTTTCTGCTGCGCACAAAGTTGGTTTTCTGAACGTGTTGACTTGCCACTGTAAAGGATTAGTAATCAGTAGGCTTTTGCAAAATTGACACTAAAGATAATGGAATGGTTACAAACTAGGCAGCCTTTAAATGTTGGATCAAGGTGATGGTAGTCTGCAAAAGACTTCTGGAAGATGTAGGTTCAGCCTCTCCTGTTTTGTTTTTAGCCTGAATGAAAATTAGTTTGTTAGACTTAGCTGTGAGCCCTGTGTCATCATTTTCTCTGTTGTCATGAGGTTGAGAAGCATGCTGACATACTTCTCTTTTAATTTTTTTCTTTGCAGTTTCTACGAAGTGAAGGAAGTCATGATCGCTGTAGGCATTTGCACGGTAAGTTGGCCTGTAATGCACTGGTCACATTGTAAATTTCGTTAGTGAGGGTTTTCTGCTTTTTGTACTTTGCAGCAGCTTTTATTTTTGCATGTTATTGACGATGTTGATGCTTTCTGGTACAAGCTGCAGAGTCACATGTTTCATCTCTTTGCGAAAAAATTGTGCTGCAGTGTGCTTGTCATTTAGCATATTCTGGGCCACCTTGTTCTTTTGGCTGCATTTAGCACCCAGTGTGACATGTGGCAGTTGCAGCATTGTAAACACATGCAGAATACCTCTGCATAGGAATGACATAATGAGCTTGTACTGTTTCTTGTCAATTACAAGCAATGTCTTCTTTCTTGAACAGATTGTATGCCTTGGGCTGACCCTCTTTGCTTTCCAAACAAAGGTATACCTCTTGAGTCGTCTAAATATATGATTTACTGTTTGAACAATTCTTATTTAACATTTCTGTGCTAAATGTTCAGTTTTTTACTGTGCTAATTTTTGAACTTCCAGTGGGATTTCACTGCGATGTCTGGCATTCTCTTTGTCGCTGCCCTGGTCTTCATGTGCTTTGGGTTTGCTCTGATCTTCATTAAAGGAGACGTGAGTACCATCTAGCGTGATGGTGTTTTCTGAAGCTGGTGCTCCATTCCGCCAACTGGTTACTGACCCCACTGTCTTGTTTTCCTGCCATAGATTGTTCGCCTTGTGTATGCCTGCATTGGAGCACTCCTTTTCTCTGTGGTAAGTGGGTGGCTGTGCTCAAAGTGATATCTTCTTTTTTTTTTTCTAGGCACAGGCTTTGGTTCTTTGTGCTCTTTCTGGAAGAAATGCTCAAAAATTGCAGCAGTCATATGTAGTTCATTGATTTTTTTTAATAAGAAAGTAATTCGGCAGTTTCTTTTGAGGTCTTTTGTTGCTGTGGGCCACAAAACTTTATCAGTGTAGGTGAGACTGATACATATGTGCACAATTGTAGTTATTCCCACATAGAAACTGGCCACTTGTTATGTGTCACAGGCATGTTAAGATGCATTAAGATTTGTAACAATTGAGGACTTCATCAGATTTTAAGTTCCTGTGTTCTGTTCAAATGTCACTTGTTGAGCAAGCAATGAGCTTTCCTTTTTTCCTTCCTTTCCAACCCCTCTCCCCTTTTTTTGTCCATTTCTTGTGGCCACCCCCTTAGTACCTAGTGTTTGACACTCAGCTGATGCTTGGTGGCAACCACAAGTACGCTGTGTCGCCCGAGGAGTACATCTTTGCGGCACTGAGCCTCTACGTGGACGTCATCAACCTGTTCCTCATGATCCTGCAGATCGTTGGTTATGCCAACAGAGACTGAGCCCCTGGTTAGTTTTCTGTGGCAATGTGTGGCTGCCTTGCAGTTTCCTGCGCAGTTCATCTGTCCACCTTTGCTGCATGGGCATGCTTGAAGCTTTATCTTTGCAGCACCCCTTCTTCATATCCTGCCATCTTCCTCTGTTGCTCAAGTTGACTTTCTGCCACTCTTGACAGCATTGGTTTGTGCTGCATAAATAGCAGGCATATTTTTGGCTCAGGATTTTTATAGGCTTGCTGCATAAAACTTTTCTTTTGCTGTCTTTCCCTATCCTCTTCCTTCTTTGCCTGTGTAGTGCATTGTTTCTGTTCCTGTTTTGTTTCATCATTTTGTCCTGGCTCTCTCTTCTTTCCATCAACTTCTATTTATTAAGGTTTTTATGTGACATTTACTTATGGCTGTGTTTGTTTTCACCTGCCATGCAGTAGCGATGTGAGATGGTCCACTTTTCAGACTTGGTCACTCTCCGTACTTTGTGTTGTATACACGGTCTGTCTACAGATCTTTAGCTGCTGCCGTTTTATACTGTGCAGTTAACCATGATTGAAAGCAACAGCCTGCACCTGCTTTGTTGCAGTCCGATGTGTGTTGTAAGAAGGGCTCCGTGGCTTTACTTGTCAACCTTTGGGCAAGAAAAGTAGTCTAAATGCCCAGTTACTTGCTCCACCACAAATCTGTCATTAACTTATTAGGCAATGAAAGTGCTGGCACCTGCCACCTCTTATTTTTCCATGTCACCATCTGTGCTTTCCGCATGTGGTCATATGAAACCCACTTCATTCACCCACCTGGTATGGAGTATTTTTGCATTGCGGTTGCAGGTAAACTTGTTTCAAAAAGTTGCAAGCCATCTGCACCTCATATCTCAACGGCACCAGAGCATATGCTTGAGGCTTTATTATCATAAGGGGTAGCTGTCTGAATGAACATATCAATTTCTGTTTTCTTAATGGGCATTACACGGGCAAGGGGGCTTGCAATGAAGCGTGTTGCAGTCTAACACTAAATTAGTCTAGCGTCAAATAAATAATCCGTCAGGAGTGCCGCCTTCGTGCAAGCAAAGAAGAGACCTTATCCACTTGCCTATATTCCCCAACTTGTGGGTAATGCAGTCCTATTTAATCACGTTTATAGTACTGAATGGGTCATTAACCTATTTTTTCTGACTCCATATGCCTGCAGTACCTCATCTTCGACACGCAACTGATCATTGGGGGACGGCACAAGTTTGCCATCACACCCGAGGAGTACATCTTTGCAGCCCTGACACTGTACGTGGACGTCATCACACTTTTCCTCTACATCCTGGAAATCGTGAGCCGTGCCAGCGGCGACAGGCGGTCTTCATCAAGCTATGTTTGATTCAGTCTTCGTTGGCACACTCCTTGTTGGGCTTTCTCTGTTACATTCCTATGCTGAGTGAGTGGCTGTAACATTTCACACTGCAAAACTGCAATCTGCAAAGTCCTTTTCGTTTCCTTCTTTGCATTCACGAATTTTTCATGACAAAGCAATTCCTTTTCTGTTTTTTTATTTTCATCTGTTAACCGTATCTTTGTTCTGCTACTCATGTGTCATACTGGTTGCATGATTAACAGTGCAGAGATTCAGTGTTTAACAAAAATCAAAAATGCTTGTGAATGTACTTTGACCTTGTTTTCTTCAGCAATTAAAGCCCATGTTCAAACCTTGATTTTTGATGGAGTTAGAGTGCAAAAAAAAAGAAAAAATTGACTTGGAAATAGATGTGGTTTCACTGGCATATCACTGACATCATTTACACTAGTGGTCTGTTGTTTGCACGACTGTTTGTAGGCTCTCAAGTAGTTATATTGAATTAAATTTGTCTCTCTGGGTTAGTTTACTGTAACTTTCTTCGAAGCACTTCTCCAGAGTTTCCAACCCTGCGTAAAGCTGAGCTCTTTACAGCTGTGCCTCCTGATTGGCATTTAAACTCTCCAAATCAGCCCTACTTTTAATTTAAATTTGGCTTGCTCCTTGCTTCTGTTCAGCTGCAAATTATTTTTCAGGGTCTGTTGCTTCTTCCGTGTGGCTCTTTCCTTGGTGTTTTTTTTTTTTAATTTTGTGCTGTAAGCTTGTTTTTTTGTTTTGACGTTGTGTGAACAAACCTGCAGACACGTAGTTTGCTTAATGTTTCTGCTGGAGTTGTTGACGATCTCAGGTGTGCATTGTGATAACCAGATGTCTTTTGAAGAAACAGATGTGTAGTTGCAATGGCGCCAGCTTTTACGCAGGGTGGTGCATAGTTTAAGACTTGCCCCAGGGCAGCTGGCAAGAAATACTGCATGCACATCTCTTTTAGCCCTAGTAAAATCATGTTGAATTGTGGCTGCTTGCATACTTTAGTTTTGAACTACAAGGCAGTCTGGTGCTGCTGCATCATGCATTATCGAGAATGTTGTGCCAGATTTCTGAGACTTGTGATAAAGCGCCAAGATAACTGATTGTGAACAGGCTTATTGCAGTTCTTTCATGAATTCACCCAAGGTTGTGGCAATGTGTTCCAAGTTGTCACACATTCTTCTCACATTGTGCTTGTCTGTGCCACATATGGCAAGAGAACCCTGGCCTGTTCTATAGTGGCCTCCCGCAAAACCTGCCATTCATATCGATCAAACTTAATGGCTTTGTGAGGCACACTCGTTAAGCTGCAGGCAGCTACTTGGTCTTCATCGTGAGGTGAAGTGCTCTGGTTTTTACATTGCTCGACACATCCCGTGGCTATAAGTCAGCAATAAAAATCTGAAGTTTTGAGAGTTTACTTTTAACCTGTGTACTGACTTACAGATGAACATATTTCTTGTGGACTGCTAATGTGTTATGAGGAAATGAGCAAGTGCTAGTTGGCCATGTGCGATTGTGTACTTCTCTTTCTAGCCTTAGCCCAGAAGTTTGGTTTAGCCCAGAAGTTTGGTAACATGTTTATTCTCATGCTTCTGTTGTGCACACAGAACAATGAGCATAAGCACTTTTGTTTCCTCCTGTAGTTTTTTTTAACTTTCTTATCCAATCGCAGTGAGGCTAATGCAAAAGTCGGTTGGTTTATAATTTTCTAGTCACTTGTTCCTCTATGCATGTGGGGTGGCATTTTATTAGGATGGCCATAAGATTACATGTTTATCCTATTCCTGTGAGTCATGCATTTCCTAGTGCTGCGCCAGGAACAGGCCACAACTGGTTGCAAGATTTGCGCATTTTGCCATGTGGGAAGGAAGGGGAATCTGGTGCAGGTGTTCTTGTGCATATATATATACCTACTTATGGTGCTTGTTTTCCTCTTGTAATAGACTGAGCAGCTGTTTAGTAGGGTGTCTCTCATCCAAACACTTGGTCAAGCTGCAAGAAATGCAGGTTGGTTTCTGCAGACCATATTTAATTCAGTTTGCATCTTGGGCCTGCCCTCTCCTTTGTACATATCTTTCCACAGTAACATGTATGTGCAGACCTGTTTGTGCTGGAAGCTGGTAGATTGGCACATTCCGTGCATTAATTGTTTGTGACAGAAGCTTCATTGTACACAGCTGTAGTCCAGTAGGTGTATTGTGTTACTGCAAATAAAGATTCTACTTTAACTGTTACTGCACATGCTTTATCTTCATAGTGTTGTAAGTGATTTGTCACAATTGTCCCCCCCCCCCCCCCCCCCCCCCCCCCCCCCCCCCGCAAAAGAGTCAAGCTCGCCTATCCCCACCCCCCATCACACCCCCACCTAGTTTTTCAATGGGGTGTCTTGTTGGGTACAGCCCTTGGGCTTTATTGTCGGGCATGTATCGCCAGCACTGCCACCCCTCCACCCCCCTTTTGATGCAAGAAATAACCCGAGCGCCTACCCTCCCCCCCAAAAAAATCCTGGCTTGTACATGTTGCGTCCCCCGGTAAAGGTGCATAGAGCGCAGTAAAGCAGTAAGGTCTGTTTCATACAGGGAGCAGTCAGCACAAGCCACATTATATGCGGTTCACTAGTTTTATTCTTGCTTATAACTGTTCAAGAATGTATACAGCAGACTGTTGGTCTCAACAGCCATTGTCTTCTAGTGTTGGAGTCCAAGCGAAAAATAGAATGATAATCCGGTTCTTGTGAAATAAAAAAGGACACAACAAGCCCACAGCAAAAGGAAAATACAGTTCAAGCAAAGCATAACAGATCACATGCAGTAGGGACATAGCGATAGTCTCAACAAGTGGGACATAGTTACGAAAGCTGGAGTGCACTTAAACAATCATATGCACTCAATCGAAGTTTTAACGTATAGAAGGTATGTCTTTAGCGTGTTCCTAAAATTATATGTTTCTTGTCTATGTTTTGCATTTTTACTGAGGCGAAGTAGATATTTCTATCTGTAGAGCACTTCAAACTGCGTAGGCCCTTTTCGGAAGAGAGGAACTCTTGGAAGACCAAGATGCATGACCTTTATGGTCGGGTTGAGGACATACGGAGCCACAATTCAGTTTTCAGTGGAATTTATTCTATCAGCTCGAAACTCGATTTTTTCAATCCATTCAATTTTTATGCCAAGGTGGGTGCGTTTAGAGGAACAGCTGAATGCTGTTTTTTTTTTTCTTTCGAAAAGCAGTATGCATTTAAAGGACAAGAGTGCTACAGAGCTACTCGTTCGTTGCGTACCACAGATCAAGTAACCTTGGGTTTCCAAGCTGTGGCATCTCACTCGTGCTCCGCGGTTCGGCTCTTCACTGGGAAGAAGGGCTTTGCTCTGACAGTAAATAAATGACCAGGTCATGCTCAGTCTGTGGATAAATAAAAATAACTAACGCGTTTAGGAGCCATTTGTACGTGACCTCGATGAAACAGAGTAATCCTTGTGGACCTTTGGCTGCTTTCCTGACCCACTGACTATGCACACAAAAAGTGTCAAATGAGACTCAGAATTTCAAATAATCAATTTGGCACCCTGCTTGCCTAACAGTGTCAACATGTGTATTTGCTGCTATAGTCCATAATTTATTGGTGAAAAGTTTTTTGGTGTGGACCTCACAGACATGATAAGGCTAACCAGTGTGTATTGTGACGTTAAATCAGGGTAAGCTTGCCTTGCCATTACAATTGGTTTGGGTGGATGCATCAAACACTTTGGTCAGTGCTGGCGGCGTCTTCCTGCAATTGTTCCTGTTGCATACCCTTTAACGAGTTGTAGGCATTGTCCTCGGGCGGTTCTGTATCGCTGATGTGACATTTCGCCTGACCCCGTCCAGGAAGTTGGAAACTCGATCTGAAAAGGGCGGTACATAACGGATTATAAAATGTTCATTCTTGCAATGTGATGTATTAAAAGAACTACTGAACGGCTGATTAGCTCGCAGAGTGCTCCGCTTATCTGCTTGCAAAATAGTACTCCATTGTAGTGCTGCCTAAACCATGCGTAAACTTGCGACAAGTTCTTCTAGCATGGGGCTATTTATTGTAAGAATTGTCTGCAGATTAGCAGTGAGTCATTGAGGTAGGCCTTGTCAATGGCGATACGCAAAATAGTAATCTCGTGTCACTATAGATCACTCCCTTCCAAATGTTGGCTATTGCGAGCTTGCAACAATGTGCGTTAAGGTAAGACTCGATGGCACTGTCTCGCTGTCTTGTAAGGAACAGCAAACTATGCACTGTCTCAGATTCCTCCACTATGTGAAGGGAAAGGAATGATGAAACTACTGCATTGTAGAGAGGCTCACAGATTCGAACTTATATAAGTGAGGGGAAATTTCATTTGTGCGAAAGTTTGGATTTTTCAGGTATGCGAAGTGGGCTATAGATTATTGGTATTTTTTCCCCTAAAATCCTAAACACACAAACATTTACCGGAAACGTGGGCCTTAATAAAGCTAGAAGAGGTTAATTATATAAAAGGTAACTAGTTTTCTTTTTATAATCAAGCAAAGTTGCGTTCCTGATAAATGTTCACTACTTACAGTGTTTCCTGAGCAGCACTGCGATGAATTGTCGCACACATCAAGTTAATCCGCTGACGGCATCGTTATTCTCTAAACCTGCTGCTCAAATTGGTAGCAGTTCATAGTGTACAAAACTAGCACGAAATGAGATGGCGGGTGCAGACAAGCGATTCTTTTCGATGTCGGG
The DNA here is from genome assembly GCA_030143305.2 of Amblyomma americanum. Lineage (NCBI taxonomy): Eukaryota > Metazoa > Arthropoda > Arachnida > Ixodida > Ixodidae > Amblyomma > Amblyomma americanum. Next base: position 405,434 of record JARKHS020025613.1, on the reverse strand, counting down.
GCAGTGATACAATGTTACATTGGGTTGAAAAACTAAATGTTCCTTTTAAATGTCTGAAACACTTCTTTCGTGTGATGAGGGTCGACAGGAGAAGTAAAAATTATAAGTCCACTCATAACAAACTCGGATACAGCGAACTGCACCATATCTCAACAATAGAAACTGTAGGAAAGTAATGAGTGCAAGATGCATTCATTGTATCACCACGTACAGCCTTTGTCAAAAATATGCAGCCCATTCGGATTTACTTCCGAGCGATATGGGGTGTGGCTTGGTTTTGCATGCATTCTAAAGCTCTCGAAGGTGGATGGAACTCTCATCATCATTTCTCCCAAGCTTCCGGGATGCTAGGAAGCCCCTCTTCATGGCGTAGAACCAAGCCCCTTGGCCTGTATATATTTTTGACGAAGGCTGTACACTGCCGCCTCTCCTTTGTGACAGCTTTCGTTCCTTGAACTCTCTCTAGTCCAAACACCGGGAGACAAGGTAGCCTTGACAGCGTCCGCAGGAATACTTAGTAAGGGAGGATCCCTTGTCGTCCTTAATCGTGGCCTTCACCGGCATCGTGCCTGGCACTCGTTCGCGCAAATCGCACGATGTACACACTTGAGCAGTGGCTTGGGAAAACGGGCAGATTTTTTTTCTTTTTAGAATCAAACAACCTCTTTTGAAATTATTCATTCTGTATGCACTTAGCGCTGTCTTGTCTTTTCAGCGGGAGCTTGGCACAAGCCTGCAGGTGTACAATTGTCAGTTTTTTTTTCTACATAATTTCATATTCCTTGTGTATGCTAAAAAACACAGACCATGCACGAACACGCGTTAATCTAGGCAGCGTTCAATGCAGTCTCATGTTCAGAGCAATGCCGATAACGCTGAACGTAGTTATAGATGATCCTAGAGCTTTCCATCTTGATCCATAACATCTTTACCTCATCGTAAGGATGGCTGCAGCTGGCAAAGCACAAGGTTAAATGGAGAGATATGGGAGAGGCATGGGTTCGCATCAATGAGTCAGTGACTGATGCTGACGGCAATTCGGCTTCTTGATCCTCGCTGAAGCGCCTTTGCCCAACGTCACATGCTATGCTATACTGGTGCTCGCTTCCGCAGATTCGTAATATTTTCGGTCAGTAATGTGTTTTTCCTACACCGTAATCTGTAGTGTTCAGCCTTCTGTTGCCCTAGGTCTGGCCCAGTCTTTTGTTTGTTTCATAAAGAGTTATGGGCACTCAATCTTAAAAGCAAACTTACGCACTTGGAAGCTAACATGTAGAAATTACAAAAATAGCTAAGGAATACCAGACGTGGTATAGATAAGGAATAACAGACGTGGTATACTTCTTTTCCCTATGGTATAGTCGGTGGCACAGAAAGGAGCTCAAGTCATCAGCCGACAGAATCTTGCTTGGCAAAAGTTAGCAGAAGGATGCACAGATCTAATGTCATTTTAACTTTGTACTTGGCAAGTGACCGCAATTTCACTCTCTATTAAAGCCTGCACTCCATTTACGCGAAAACTCACGCGAACGCGAAGGCGACGCCGTCGCGCGAAGCAAAATGCATGTGTTGCTTGTCGTGTCGCTCGGATCTGCACCCGCAGAAAAGTTCGCTCGTTGCCCAGAAGTCCCCCACATGACTGGCCAATCAAAGCCCCCCAAAGCCGTTTCCGGTTTGTCCACGGTTTCTCACGGGTACATCTCACGAAACCAACCCGTCGTCTTGGTCACCGCCACCGTCGAGAAAATATTTGGTTTTGTAGCTGAGAGGCAGACCCGCATGATTTAAATAATTAAAACAATCTACTTGTTGGGTGCAGAGGGCTAACAGCATTTGGAGCGGGCTACGCGAGCGGGCGTACTGCAGGGAGAGATGCGTGTCGAGCCACGGGTACCGGCGCTCGATCCACCGTGCCGCTGTGCTCCAACTGTGCAGAAACACTCGCGGCGCGCATTCTCACTGGTAAATTATAGTTTGCTCATTTACAATAAGATTGCGGTGACAGTTTATGGGAGCGTTTTTACGAAACCGGAGTGCACAGGCACCGAACGAAAGCACACCTCCCCCGTGAACCTGTGATGTGACTTCGTCTCCGCAAGCACGCCGTTGGTTATCTCCACTGCCGCTACACCGCTGCCGTAGAGGAAATATTCCTTTGGCCCTGATTATGAGGCACACTCAAAAAGTTTTAAGAGAGAGAACAGGTTACGGGCGCGTTTCTAAGCTTGAGTGCGCAAAGCACGGAGTCCGCTGCGCACGTCGCGGGTTCACGTCGCCTGCCGCCTTCGCTTGCTTGCATGGAGGTTGGCCACAAGCGACAGAGCGAGCGTCGCTCGCTCTTCCGTGCACATGGAGTCCAGGCTTCTGTGCTACATTATTACGACCTCCATTAATATGGAAGACTTGATTTGTATAAACAGTTTTTTGGGGGACCAAGCTTTTGTAGCAATAGCTACATTGCGGTAGCATTTCGAGCCTTCAGCATGGCAGTGGCACGTGACTATAGCGCCGCAGCCACGGCTTGGCGGCGCCGCCACCGCCACGTGGTCACATGGTTGGTCACGTGGTTCGTGACGTGACCAGCCACGTGGTGCGGAGCACCTGCTGCTGGATGGATAGATGGATAAGGCTGAACCCTTTAAATCGGGCAGTGGTTCAAGCCACCTAGCCATGACTTGTGGCGGCTTGGCGCGCCAGCGAAACCGAGCTGCAACAGCTGTGCGCATGCGCCGTGTCAAGTGGGACGAATATGAAGAAGGAACGCCCAGCAAAAGGGAGTGGCAAAAGACTGACTTTGCAATTCAACTAAGCAAGTTCCACTCGACCAGCTGTAGCTATCGCGTCACTCCAGGTTTAACCAGAGGTAAACCGCCGCCAATTTTTTCAATGTATTTACGCCTCGTTAATACGGAAACTCGCTCTCCGGACAATGGACAGGGTGAAAATGCAGTGTCCATTAGGGCCTATGTATTTTTGTCTCGTTAACGTGGACGGTAATGAGAACAAAATCTCTGCTGCCCTGACCAGGTATATTAGCTTCTGCATTTTGAGCTCAGGACACCAGAAGAATGTAGTGAAAAAGTAGAAATGGCTGAGTGATGGCTCTTTCTTTTGTGCTTTCATGTTTTACAGGGCAAAGTTGCCTAAGCGACGCACCTCACAATTTTTCATATTGCATGAATGACTTATGATAACTCCATCTGCAGCTCGTGCCACGTAGAAAGCCGCATACAGCACTTGTCAGCAGACCGAGTGCTTTTCGTGAGATGGGAACAGTCGTAGTAGTAGTTAAGCCATTTAGCCACGAGGCGCCATCAAGTATATCATAGACCACTATGCTGCACTACATTACAAGGATAACGGGCTTGTAGTTCCCAAAATTGTGTCTAAGTTCAACTTCGCTGGCCACTAGTATGCACAGATCCTTAATCGCAGCTTGTTTTTTCTTTTAATTCTTTGTGCCTCGTTATTACGGGCAATTTGCATTATGGACAGTTTTGATAAGGAACCAAAGTGTCCATACTAACAAGGCATGCGGTACACTCACTCATGGCATTCGCGATGTCGTCGGAGACTCTGCTGAAGACCATGTTGAAGGCCTGTTGCACGTTGCCTTCCAAAGTCCTGTTTAGGACTCCCTGCCAGAAGCGGCCATCGACGACACCGCCAATGAGCTGGTCCTGGCGCGCCGTGCTCCTGGCGCGAACACCGGCAGTGAACACGGCCAACAGGAGCAGCACAGCCAGTGCGCAGAACCTGCTGTGTCCATAACGTGCCATGGCTTCCTTCTGGCTGCACTGCAAAAGAGGGATCCTATTTAGCTTACAGGTTGCAACACTGGCACATCAAGCACTTGCGAGGTCGATCTTGTAGCATCCGTTACAGAAGAAGCAATTTGTGCTGCCTTTAAATACCCGCCTGCATGTAACTTCCACATATTTGTGCACTCGGCCAATTCTTTCACACTACCACCGGAGTGTCGAACAAACGGCTGTATACAGCGCTCTGTGACGAAGCAGAGCGGCATAACAGGATGAAAACGGCACTTTGCGCATATTCAGGCCGCTGTATGGCTGTTTGTTTGACACTCGGGTGATACTGTGAAAGAATTGGCCGGGTGTACCTTACAGCTCTCGTTTTTGTGTCCGTCTTGACTGTTATGAATGTAAGAGTGACCGCTTTACCACCGTTACACAACCACCGTGACTTGCCAACTTAACTTTTAGTGAATCTGCCTATATATACATAGCACCAAATTCTGAAAAAAAGAAATAACTAAGGTTCATACGAGCCTGTACAGTTGACTTCCGCCTCATTTATTGATGGCTAGCATGGCTAGCGGTTACAGTGTTTGACAAATTTTGCCTCTGTTTTTATCGTGGTCATTGCTCGCACGCTGTGGTGTGTATATATATATATATTGAAGCATGCATGTGCAAGGTTGGCGCTTTTTTGTTTGTTTGAACCAACAGCTGAACGTTAGTGCTGTTGCTTCGCTTGTGTGCTTTGTGTGTGTGTGTGTGTTTCGTACTCATTTTCCAACAGGAATCCGTTAGCACAAGATTGGTCAATCCGACTTTTTATTTCGACCGCATTCAAAAGTCCTGGCAGGTACCCACTCTCTTTTACGGAGAGGGAAAAGATCATTTAACACAATCATGGTGGGTGAACAGCGCAACAAAGGCGGGACAAAGGCAAGACAAGCGCTTGTCTTACCTTTGTCCCGCCTTTGTTGCGCTGTTCACCCACCATGAATGCTTACCAACTCGCCCAAATTTCAGCTTTACTTTTAACACAAACTGCTAGTCGGAACCAGAAAGAATTGCCGACAGATGTATCGTGAGAACTTCCGAAAGCTTCAGCCTTTGTCTGCAGGCTGAGCACGAGCGCATGCGATGAACACAGTATATTTCAAGTATATAAAGGCTTCATTCGTTGGCTGCCGTGGTGGCTTAGTGGTTGTGGCGCTCGACTGTTGACCCGAATGGCGCAGGTTCGATGCCTGCAGCGGCAGTCGAATTTCGATGGAGGCAAAATTCTAGAGACCAGTGTACTGAGCGATGTCAGTGCACGTTAACTCCAGGTGGTCAAAATTTCCGGACCCTTCACTTCGGCATCCTGATAGCCTGAGCCGCTTTGGGACGTTCAACCCCCATAAACCATAAACCAAGTTTTTTTCGTTGCTAAATTCGAACGAACTCTTAAATTCAAGGTTGAGAAGATACAAACTTTTTTCGGAAGCAGGCCGATCAAGGCAACAGAAGTCGAAAGTACCTGTGCCAGGTGCTTACTATACCAGGTGTTTCAGGGAAGGTGATCACTCGTGTTCAAAAATAGTTTTTGAGGTAAACAAACTTTTTCCGGCACAGTAATGCCAGGGATGGCAAACGTCAGAAAACAGGCAAATCATCTTAACTAGCTAAGTGATTAACTAAATTCTAATAGTTAACTTTTTAACTATTATCAATAGGCACCTAATTGCAACTAGAGATTTGTAGCCAGCCGTTAATAATAGCCATATCAGTTTTTAGAATTTCGAAAATGCCATTACGCTCGGCGTTGTGGCACGACAAAATTTGGCTACATCGTGCTGAAATACATGCACTTTCGAAAAGTATGCAGGCAAAGCAACCCCTCCTGTGGTCGTAACTGTTCGAAATAGCCGAATTTTGTCGTGCCACAGCGGCGAGAGTAATGGCGTTTTCGAATATCTAAAAACAGATATGGCTATCACTAACGGCCGGCTACAAATCTCTAATTGCAATCAGGTGCCTATAGGTAATAGTTAAAAAGTTAACTATCGCTTAGTTAAAAAGTTAATCGCTTAGCTAGTTAAAATGATTCGCCTGTTTTTTTACGTCCGCCAATACTCATATTACTATGCCGCAAATTGGTTCTCGTTGCCGCGATGGCTCAGTGGTTAGAGCGCCGAGAAAAACCCACGTTAATGCACATAACGTGGGTGACTGTCAGAAAAACAAGGATCTAGCTGCAATAAACAAAAACCCAAGTGCGGAACAGTGGGAGGGGATGCTCTCCAGCGAGGACCCGGCCGTCCAGCGCGGATTGGTGCGGAGAGCCTACCTGGCGGCATACCTCAGTGGAGCCCTGGACCAGGTGCCCCAACCCTGTTAAGACGGGCTGCAATAACTCATCGCAAGATGAAGAAGACAGCCCGCGACCGCTAATAACACATTTTAATATCTAATATAAATAAAGTTTTTCCTCCTCCTCCTAGAGCGCTCGGCTACTGTTCCAGAGTTCCCGGGTTCGAACCCGACCGCGGCGGCTGCGTGTTTATGGAGGAAAAACGTTAAGGCGCCCGTGTGCTGTGCGATGTCAGTGAATGTCAGTGCACGTTGTCCCCTGATATATGAGACAGATACTGCGCCATTTCCTTTCCCCAAAAACCAATTATTATTATTATTACCTCAAAAACGTTATTTTAAATAATTAGTGATCACCTTCCCTGAAACACCTGGTATATGAACACTGAAGCTATGCTTAAAACTCTGGAAGACTTCCCTGCTCAGAGCTAGGCGTACGTAATGAATGATTTACAGCCTTTGCTGAAAATACACAGGCTGCCGGGTTTTCTAGTCAGACGCGTAGTAGGGCACTTACAGCAGCCGTGGAATTCCTGAGCTCTGGAATGGGTGAGGAGGATAGTTTCTCTCGCCCATGAGGGATATGAAAGATTTGAAGCACTAGCGGTGTCAAATGAGCCGCACTGCACTCGCCGGAAGCAAAGCTCGGTGGCCTTAATTTGTATTTTTGACGGAGACTGGTGTAGCTTTCGATTGTACATATAAGAAAATTAGTTTTATTTATCTTTTGGTTCTCTTGTTTCGACAGCTGCGCTGTCGTATCGATACCCTATTTATATCTCAAGTCATTTCAAATGCAAAATCTATGTTCTTTCAGAACGGGAGTGATCAACAGCTGGTAGCATTATTTATAAGCCCACTATGTGCTGCATGCGCGGACACCGCAACAGTACATGATTACAATTTAAAGACAAACACGCAAGGCGCACACGAACATTGCTCATGAATGCTGTCGGCCTCCTGCAGTTTTGGCCACTGTGGTGTTTGTGTAGCAGTTAACATATGTAGCTATACATTCTCTATTCAAAATTAAAGAAGAAACGCCTGCTAAATTGATGAAGGGGATCGCGGCATCGATCTCGTGCTGTCTGGGCATTCGCTGCTCTTCTAAAGGTGTCTTCAAAAACTTTGGTTTTTTCCTCTTTGCTCCCATGATAAGCACGTCAATGTGCGGCACACGTACGCCGTCCATTTGTCGGAGTGATGCTGGCACACGCCATGTACTGTGTAAACGGAGCGCGACTGCAACGTCACAAGAGGCAGTTAAGTGCATCAGCAACCTTCAGGCGGAAAGGCTTTGCATAGCTAATGCACCGACAGCGCGAAGGCTAGCTCTCGTGTACGTTCTCCACTATTCTAGGAAGTCTGTGTCGAAACCTTGCTCTGGCACCCAACAAGAAACGTTAAACTACTTCGGGATGACACGGAGCAGCTGTGAAATAAAGCACGACTCAAACCTATTGTGAAATCATGCAGGGTCCTTACTGGTTGTGGTTTGAAACAAAAAATGAAAGCACCCATGCTAGCACTGATACAGGTTATGTATACTTATCATTAATTCTCCTCGCCTTAGCTGAAGTAAGCTTTGGCTCTCCGGGAGGTGCGTTTAATTGCGAATGCCCCTCGAGTGTGTGCACACATAAGCTTTTGATTGTGGTTTATTTGTACCCAAACAATAGTTATTTCGTTCTCATCAGTCGTTGCACAAGTTGCACTCTGGGTCTGTTCTAAAAGAAAGGAAATGTCCAATACACCTGCAGGCGTTCAATATGCAATAGTTGATGCATCCTTCAATACACAGTTCACCAAATCGACCGACTTTCTACTGCGAACTTTCACTTTTTAGCCCTTCGACAGTCAACATTTTTTCTCAGAAAACGTGCCTCCGTTGCCCATTTTTTAATTGGCAAAAATGACTAAATTTACAAAAATGACTTAATGACAGAAATGACTGAATTCAGCACAAAAATGGCAAAAAAGTAGGACGGATATCGCAGTCCCATTGAACGTCGTCGCGTTGGCTTCCGCGAGTCTTGTGTGTTTTTTGGGCTTGAAGTCGGAACTGGTTGTTTGTAGATTCTCATCCGGAGACGAGCTGTCTTCCTCCGATTCAGATTCTATTCTTTGTAAGTACTCCGGGAAGGAAAAATCATTGTCATTACCAAAAGAGATGCGCGCGGCCATGAAGCTACGCGCAACTGAACACCTAGTGCTCGAAGCTTAAACTTATTAGCATGTCCAGCGGACGACGGCAACAGTATGAATGCCGGCAATGAACCAAGCGAAGCGCCAACCAGCGTAAAAATTTTTCTTGTGGACATCCACAAGAGCAGCCCACGCGTGGAGAAACTGACAATAGGTGAGCACAAGACAGATTAAATTTTTTTTTTTCAGTGCAATATGGTGCAACATTTCGAACGCACGATCGCCGCCGTACATGTATGGCAGTGATCGTCAAGAAGTTAAACGATGTAATGATGCGAGATCATTGAGGACAGTAAACGTAACGCCGGAACGGCCTGCATGTACGGGAGAACAAAGGTCAGTAAGCCATGCCGTCGCATACAAGATGGGCGAATATACATAGGTACTCCGACGAAGAATGCTTTTCATGCCGAATCAGTTTCTTGTCATGTGCCAAATTGCAGCCTATCCCATTGCCGGAATGGTTGGAATGAGTCATTCACTCTCGCGCAGGTCCGTGTTTGAAGTTGTTTTCTCACTTGAATGAGGAAAATTTTTCTTCATTATTCAACATGAATCACCCACGTTAATTCAATTCATGTTAACATTAGCGGCGTTAACTCCGCTGCACGCACACGTCTGTCAAGAAAGATAAGGTCTGGTTCCTTGTACTCAACAAACAATGCATTGTGTGCTGTGATAGTTGCAATGGATCGCAGGAACGTCGATGGGGCGATCGACACGACTGGATGAGACGTCTAAGGATTTGCGAGACTGTGCGACCCTGCAAGGATTCCAAGATTTTGCTGAAGCTTAGCTGAAACACTGATTAGCATGCCGTGGATAAAAGGTGAAAATAGAAAGCAGCACGCTCTTCAGCGACCTCTCTTCTGCGAACTGCCGAGGCCGCCTTGACCATCCTGATCCATGTTAATTAGCTCTCCTGGCGCTTTCTCGATAGACGCGTACAGTATTATAAATGCATATGACAGAATTTCACGTTTATTTAGGAAAAATGTGCGGCCCCATATTCATTGATTCGTTAAATGTGTGCAATGCAGAAAACAAGCCTTTTCTTCTCCTGTAAACAAAAATATGTAGCTCAAAGGAATACAAATTCCGACATTGCGTGCTGTTCTTACTATAAATTACAACACAGCGCTGATCTTCATGCATGTACTTGAAATATATATATGCATGAAAGAAGCCAACAGTCACCGAAACTATATATATATAGTATATATATATATATATATATATATATATATATATATATATATATATATATATATATATATATATATATATATATCAAGGGCAGAAAAGCCGCGACGGACGCAGTCGGAGGCAGGACGAAGGCAGCGGCCAAGGCAAAAACAGCTGCAACAATCGTCTTTCGATTTCCGGCACAGGCTCCCCGCTGTCTCTCAGGCCGACCCGTTAGCTTCTCCCGAGCGACGGATGTTTTGGAGGTTAGCATCGACTGCAGACTATTCTTTGGTGCGCATCGCGCGAAGCTCCGTAATTAGACCGTGACTGCGCTCGGCTGAGGATGTCAAGGGCAGTTCTATGCATCGACACGGGAGCAGCCGCTTAATTCGCGCAGCGCAGCATTTCCATATGGCGTCGAGGTCCCTCGTGTTAGTTTCTCTTATTGCGAACGCGTCCGTTTCAATTCGGATGACACTGGGGCTCGGCAAGACCTTCCTGGAGCGGTTGCTAGATTTGCGAACGCGCCGGTTCGTCTTGTCAACAACGCTAGTTCACATGCGACATTGTCTTGGTGTCACGCTGAACTATGTGTCAAATTATTAAACCACATTTTCTCGACAGACTGTGCACACCAGTTTCGAAGTATCTCGGGCGCTGTTCCTGATGGCTATGCTGTAGAAATTACCACACAGGAGCGTTGTTAGAGAGTCCCTGACTCGCCGCGGTGGCTCAGTGGTTACAGGCGCTCGGCTACTGATCCGGAGTTCCCGGGTTCGAACCCGACCGCGGCGGCTGCGTTTTTATGGAGGCAAAACGCTAAGGCGCCCGTGTCCTGTGCGGTGTGAGTGCACGTTGAAGATCCCCAGGTGGTCGAAATTATTCCGGAGCCCTCCACTACGGCACCTATTTCTTCCTTTCTTCTTTCACTCCCTCCTTTATCCCTTCCCTTACGGCGCGGTTCAGGTGTCCAACGATATATGAGACAGATACCGCGCCATTTCCTTTCCTCCAATACCAATGATTATTATTATTATTAAAGAGTCCCTGTAAAGGGTGTTTGAGGTTTACTATAAAATGCTTGTATTATGTAGAGTACAGACCACCGAACGTACATGCCGCGCAACGCTTCATGTAGCGCTCGTTACGTCAGCAACGGAGGGCTATCCATGGCCGCAGCCACTGAGCCGGGTTGGTCACTCCGGCTTGTCAGGAAGCTCCGCCCACCGGGGAATTCCTGCGCTTGTCAACAGCCGGCGGTGGGGTCCTTTAACATCCCAGACAAACCGCATCTTTACTGAGCCGACCGCGGCGGCTGCGTTTTTATGGAGGCAAAACGCTAAGGCGCCCGTGTGCTGTGCGATGTCAGTGCACGTTGAAGATTCCCAGGTGGTCGAAATTATGCCGGAGCCGTCCACTATGGCACCTATTTCTCTTCTTGCACTCCATCTTTCATCCCTTCCCTTACGGCGCGGTTCAGGTGTCCAACGATATATGAGACAGATACTGCGCCATTTCCTTCCCCCCTCCCCCCCCAAAAAAAAAATTACTGAGAGCCCCTCTCAGAGCTGCTTTAGCATCGCCAGGCTTCACGAAGCGAAAGATGAAGCTGGAGCTCGTGTAGTTTTGTATGTTTACTCAAATTCATTAAAAGCCACCGTTTTAGTGCTGCGACAGATCGCTTTGACTGGAAAGGTTGGTCAGCCGTCGAGACCTGCGTCCATAAACAGCTTGCTGGCCAAGTGAGGGATATATCACTCAAACAAAAGCAACTTCTCGTCGAACAAAATTAACCTCGATCCTCTACATATACGCACAATAAATTACACTAAAACGGCGAAGTACTATTTTGTTTATAGCTAAACAGACCGAGGCAGCACTAATCTTTTAAAAAAATTGCGTAATAACGCAAAGAAAATACAGGGAAAAAGAAAACGAAGGGTCGTGACCAAAAGGTAACCGCTTGGACCAGTCTTGTATGTAAAAAAAGTGTAAAAAGCAACCGGTTGAAGTAATCTCCAATAGGCCGATAGGAAGACCAATGAGCAGATGGCAAAGTCTCACGATAGTCCAATCTTTAATAATAATAATAATAATAATAATTGGTTTTTGGGGAAAGGAAATGGCGCAGTATCTGTCTCATATATCGTTGGACACCTGAACCGCGCCGTAAGGGAAGGGATAAAGGAGGGAGTGAAAGAAGAATAGAGGTGTGCCGTAGTGGAGGGCTCTGGAATAATTTCGACCACTTGGGGATCTTTAACATGCACTGACATCGCACAGCACACGGGCGCCTTAGCGTTTTTCCAATCTTTTGCCAACGTTGAATATAGCCTTGCACACCACGGCATGAGAACGTGTGCTGCGGAGACACCGAACAAAGGAGCACGCAAAACGTGAAAACTGGAGCATACTTGACGGAGAGCGCGATACGTCAATAATCAAGGCCGTTATCGTTGCGCGTAAAGAACACCGTCGTATTCACGAGGTCGCAGCACGCTCCTTTTCCTAAGTTAATTTGTTGGGGAAAAGCTCGCGCCGGTATTATAACCTGGCGGGTGCATCACTAAACTGTCCGACCTGCAGGGCGGCTTCATCATCTCTGTTTTCGGAGCCTGTAGGTGTCTTCCGTACAATTTGAGCCACAAAAATGACGACCATTATGTTTTGCCCTGTTTACAGCTTTATAAAAATGACGCTCATGGCCACGTGAATGCTGCCGTCACTGAATAGCAGTCACGGTTATACGATTATAAGTAGCCAAAATTTGTTAACTATTTTTTAATTATTCACATTATGCGGCATGACGCAGTCCAAATCTTGAACATTGTACTGATTGGAGACTATAGTCCAGTTTACAGAACTTGTAAAATTGCAGTATATGTTGAGAAATTTATTAACCAATTCCCCGTTTTTTCGCACCTCATTCCGAAACTGCAGGAGCTCGGCCTTGCGTCGGAACTGGGCGCAGCCTATGAAAAAGCAAGTAATTGATGAATGCCTCAAGACCCATTTAACTATGACAACCTCTCAGCTCTCTAAATTGGATTAGTTTCGAAGCAATACAGTCTTCAAGATTGCGATTGCAACAAGCAGTATAAAGTGAATAATTAAGAAGTTGTAAACAAATTTGGGCTAGTTTTAGTTGCAGAACTATGACCACCGTATCTCGTTATCGTGTGTCCGCCGAGCCCAACACATACCCAGTGAAGGCAGCATCCATGTGACTATCAGCGCCATTTTTTTATGAAGCTGTAGTGATTAAAAAGAATTAGCTGGTATTTAGCAGCAAGATACGAGTGGCCTGTACAATCTTCCCAAAGTTGTTTTCCAAAGTTATATGGGGCAGGGGTCTCATGCATTGCTGACCAGCACATGCTTACAGCTGCTGCTGCGTTGCACACCAGCACTTTTCTAAACGACCTGGGTAATGGCCGGCTCGTCGGACGAAGCCCAACAGAGGCTGCTGCAGATCTCTCCACGCCAATGATGTCGACGACCTCAGCAGTGGAGTGGTTTCTGTGCTGCTTATCTCAAAGATTGCGCTGGGGGCAGCCGGTCGCATTTCAACCGTTTTTACTGGGAAAAGCTGTTTATAGGAAGCTCAACCGCGAAGACTTCGTTGACCATGTGAACAACCGTGCAACTGTTGCATCCGCCTGGCGACCGAGGCCTCGAAGAACCAAGAGGTTCACCACACAGGCCTCTAGTCGCGGAGCCCCCTACTCCCTCCCGGGTCTGCGTACCTGAGCTGGGAAGGTAGGCGTGTCTCCTATATCGGTGGAAAATGAAGTTTTTCTGACTGACTGACTGACTGACTGTTGCCCTCGAGGGATAAATGACGCATACCCATTGGGTGCATTGGCAAAAATACAGGCAGTGACTTCCAGATGAACCCGACCACGGCGGCAGCGTTTCGATGGAGGCGAAATTTACGCAAAGGCGCCCGTGTCCTGTGCGATGTCAGTGCACGTTAAAGATCCCCAGTTGATAGAAATTATTCCGGAGCCCTCCACTACGGCACCTCTTTCCTCCTTTATCTCTTCCCTCGGTTGGGGTGTCTGCCGAGATGTGAGAAAGACACTGCACCATTTCCTTTCCCCAAAAACAAATTTTCAATTTTTAATGGCCTCTAGCCCTCCACTGCGACAACTCTTTCTTCCTTTCTTCTTTCACTCCCTCCTTTATCCCTTCCCTTACGGTGCTGTTCGGGTGTCCACCGACGTATGTAAGACAGATACTGTGCCGTTTCCTTTCCCCCAAAACCAATTTTAACAATAATAATAATAGACGACTAACGCAAGTGGACTCTTCATAATTGTTTTATCGCGAACTTTTGCCACTTTTAAGCGAGGCTTGTTTACACTCCTTCTTCTATCTCTCCCTTAATTCCTCATTATGCTTAATGGCAGAGATCTCGAATAATAAAAAAAGAGGGTCTCCCACTGTTCCTCGAGGGCTTAATTGGCGCAGGGTATACGGACTAGCTGCCCCCTTGGCCGTGCCCAGACCGCCAACGGAGCCGCCGCCTGCTAAACGTATGCTAACTAGTAAACAGCGCGTTCGCAAAGTCGAACAGCAGCGGGAACACCACCGCGGCGAGAGCTTTTTGTTGCTTAGCCATTGTCATTTTTTTTTCTACTGCAAACGAGACGTAAATGAAGAAATGAAAGAGGCCTCTTGTTTTGGTGGTTCACTACGCGTCCAGAAATGGCGACAGAGTGGCCTAAATAGCTGAGTACGACTCGCATTGATGAAAAACTACAAATTAGAAAAGACATTCCCCTACGCTCCTTGGTTTCAGTGACTTTTATCTTCCGTCATATGAGTACTACTAAGATTTAAATGAGAAACAGCGCACTGTGTATAAAGATTCAACTAGGACAGGGTTGTGCAAAAATTGAAACTAAGTTGTGGGGTCTATTGCCCATAAGTGATATTTCGGAAAAGGGACGCCGTAGTGGAGCTAGGGCTCGGGATTAACTCGGACCAACTGGAGTTCTTTCGCCTCCATCGAAATACGGCCGCCGCAACCGGGATCGAACCCGCGACCTTGAGATCAGCAACCGAACGCTAGAGTCGCTGAACCACCGTGGTTGGTCGCAGATTTGTGTAGGCAGTCGTATTGATCAGATCAGACTATTCTTTTTTGCGCTCAATTTGCCAATTAACAAATTAGTTAGCTATTTTATTTTTAACATTAATGCCAAATTTTCAATGCTAGCCTTCGTTAAAAAAAAAGTATGCTGACCTGCTCAAAGCGACCCCACAGCCGTGCACTATAGTTGAATCTTCATAGAGCATGTTTTACAGCGCTAACTGCTGGTGGGGCAATAGGTCTGTTCGCGTCGGCTTGTTGTCCTCACACCTGTCAACAGCGCTCCAACGGCGCGCTCTGTTACGTATTTATGACAGTCGCCGCTGCCTGACGGGTTCGATATCTTTAAAAGTAATGGGGAGTTAAGTAGGGTCTATGGGAATGTGCTTGCATGATAAGGTCTTGCTTAAAAGCCGTACGCCACTCGTAAATGACGTCAGTGCACCCCCCGGTGACGTTCGAGCGCTCTAGACAGGTGTGTGGACAACTGTACAGCCGTGGACTTTCACCATGTCGGCATCTGAGGCATGCGCATTGGTCGAGGCGCTCGGTCCGTGCTGCTTGGTGAGCGCGTTGTTACTCAGCGGCTAGCTATATCGAGTCAGGGAAGATCAGTCGCCCGAAGCAGTACCCAGAAGAACTTCGCGAACAACGCAGCCAACTCGAACGCAGGCGATGACTAGTGAATATCCAGCGTCGCAGGCCCGTGTAGCGGGGTGAAGAGCGTCAATGACGCGAGGACCCCGGCGGCAACATATATCGATACCGAGATGAGACAACGGTGCCACGATCAAGAAATGAGCGTTTGCGAAGCCGCCGGACGTAGCAGACAGGCGAACCACGGTATAGTGCCACTCGGACGACTGAGTGTCAGTTGAACTATAGGCTTACCTTGGTAGGTCAATTCAAAGATGTCACGAATTTCAGTCTTGTGTGTACACTTAACCACCTGATTCATCACTCACATCACAAGCAAGTGGGGTTAAGCGACTATTTAGTGGTGAAATTCACAATATTTTATGGTCGGCTGGTAATTTTTAAAAAATCTTGGTTCTGTTTAGCTGGAACACTGTATATAAAGAGGAGGCTCCGCAACTCACCTGCGGTTCGGGAGCGGCGGTGGCTGCTATTGCTGCTTTCGAATCTCGAGAACAATGCTGCAGGCGCGGATCGCGAGCGGCGTATATACACGACGGGATTGTCGGGCGCCCTTATATACGCTCGTTTACAAAACGGCTTCGCACGCTCCACCGAGTCGCGCGTTGTCTCACGCGAGAGAGCGCCTACGCCAAGGACGAAGTTTCGGGTTCGCTTCCGTCGCGTCGCCCCTAGCGCGCCGATGAGCGCATGCGTCACATCTCATGTAGGCTCTCCTGTTTCCTCGGAGACAAGGCTCCTTCTCGTGTTTGACAATCTCTCGAGTTTGTTTTACTCGGAAGAAGGGCAGACGCGGGTGCTGCTGTGAACTCGTCAGTGGAGAAGAACGCATTGAGTGGGCGACCACGCTCGAGGAAAGGCATGCATGATAGGCCCGGGATATATATAGACAGTGTCTGTACAAGAGCGCTGGTTGCTTGGAACATGCGCCTTCGCATCTGCACACACTGATTTCAAGGCGGTTCTTACGTTTTATGCGATATATATATATATATATATATATATATATATATATATATATATATATATATATATATATATATATATATATATATATATATATATATATATATATAGTGTGTGTGTGTGTGTGTGTGTGTGTGTGTGTGTGTGTGTGTGTGTGTGTGTGTGTGTGTGTGTGTGTGTGTGTGTGTAACGCATATATATCGCATATATATAGATACACACACAGGGTGGTTCACCTAAGACTTTCCACAATATGTAAAAATAGTCTTTTTGTGTTAGAAGAACGCTTTTTTCGGCATAGCACTGTCAGCGGTGCAGTACATGGTGCTAACTAACAGGCTTGTTAATTAACAGTAAATAGTTAAGTTGTCAACTATTAGTGTTAGGCTCCTTCATTCCTGAGAGGCGCTATGCCCACTTTAGGTAACATCCATATTGTAGTTTTTGCAGTTTCGAAAACGTGGTTACCGTCGGCGCTGTGGCCCAACAAATTCTGGCTATCTCGACGAATTACGTGCACTGGAGAGGTTGCTTTGCCTGCGAACTTTTCGAAAGCGCATGAAGTTTGGCGCGATGTAGTTGGCCCTATGGCGCAGTTAGTCTGCGCTGCCACAATCATTGGTAGCGCTTAACCGCTACTTCGTTCTGTATCCAGAATACAACAGCGAGATACGCACAATATCTTCAGCGAGCACTTCTTTCTACTTTGCAAGCTTGCATGACTTATGAAAAAAAAAAATTTTCTTCCTGCGGGGCTTCGTATATAAGCACCGTACCAGAGTTGCACGGAAGAATGAATCGCACTCAAAATACGAGTGGTGTCAACTACGAAGTATACATAGATTCTCCGAAACTATCTGCAAGACTGGCATCCCGCGCTCAAGAAAAAAGATTGTCTTGGAGAGCTGTTCCGCATCTTGTGCCACGCGGCCCGCACGATGTCGCCTGCTAACTTGATGTACCGCAGGTACTTGATGATGATGATGATAATAATAATGTTTATTTGCAATCGTAAATACACGATGGGAGAGCGGCGGGAAAAGTGCTGCTCGCAGGCAGCTTGACCAACCCACAGCCTCTGCTTTGTCTTATCTTTGGCGAATACCCAATGTATTCGCCAAATATTTGGCGGCGCCGCCTCCACGCCGAAGGCTCGGAATGCTACCGTAATGTACGTAGCTCTCGCTACAAAACGAGTTGGTAGTCAGCGCCTTGTGCCGTCATGTTCTTTCTTCGTGCTGCGTTTCTGCGCTGTTTTTTCCTTCTTTTTCTTGCGAAGACATTGCAGCTGATAAAAGTATTTTGAGCTCCTTGCCACCCTGTGGCTGCGCCGCCACGCTGTCACGTGTTTGGTTACGTGATGCGGAGCAGCTGCCGGCGCCGTGGCTGACCACGTGGTTCGTCACGTGACCAAGTTCCACTCGGCCAGCTGTAGCTATCGCGTCACTCCAGGCTTAACCAGAGCTAAACCCCCGCCAATTTTTTTATTCAGCCGTAAGCAAAACATATATCTGCAGAAAAACATCTTAAAAGCAAGAACACAAAACATTATAAATAGCCACGATACAGAAGGTGCAATCATTGGAGGCGGTTTGCACAAGTCAAACGGATAGATAACTTATTTATTTGTCAAGCAGTCTAACAGATGGCTTGCTGGCGCTGCTCTGGCCTCTCCGCTGAATGATTAGTGCTCCGATGATTTTCCTTGCTTTCTTCGTTATGTATTTCTTTAAGACGCGCGTGCTGTCCAGGAAAGGGGCGCAGTTTCTAGAAGGGCATTCCTTGCAATGCCCGGCTAGATTGCTGCCTGTGCCTGTTTTTAGCAATTTGGCGTGCTCGATTAGTTAGTGTTCACACAGCGGCCCGTCTTCCCGACATATGTTTTCCCACACGATAATGGCACATATCGTACACCACGCCGCACTGAACATCAGAGTAGCGATTTTGATGGTTCGTGTCATATGATTTTCGTATTTGTTCGCCATTTTTTCACACGCCGGCACATGGCACTGAGCTTGTTCGGTGCAGAAAAAGAAACCACTCGAACACCAGCGCGTACCGCACATTTCTTGATCCGATGTGACAGTTTGTGAACGTATGGTATGACTGCTGTCTTAGACGGCTCGGGATCTCGCTCGGCCTTCTTCACATTCTGCATTTCTTTAAGAGGGACTCCGCCGCCATGGACATGAATGCCGCCATGGACATGCATTCTTTCTTCATCCTGTGTTTCTACGCTGTTTTTCCCTCTTTAAGATGTACTGCCTTGCCCAAGTATCCGCCTTAGCACAGTGCACTTCGCAAAACTTCTCGTGAATATGACGTTTGTATATAAGCATTCTGGGGATCCTTAGACCCCTTTTCTCAGTTCACACGTGGCTAGGCTTAGTCGCACCAATGTGGCTGCTGTTGGCGGCCATTTTGGACAGGTGACGTCACGCGCCAGGCTGCATCGCCCACGCGACATGCACCTGCCTTCGCGCCCTTGCCCCGCGCGCGGACAGTGCGTCCGGACAATGGAAGGCAGAGCCCCTCCTCCCGCTTGCCAAGAGAAAGCACGGTGCGCCGTAACAACTGCGTACGGTCTCTGCAGGCTTCTACCGAGCACGTTGCGTCGCGAGCGGCTTCACGGGGGGACTGCCATCAGTTCATCTCGAGTGCCGCCTTCAAAACTGTGGAGTGTAAATATTGTTCAATAAATCCACCCTGTTCACCGTCCTTGCCTGGAGCCTCCTCTGCGCCATGCCGGTGGCCACGAACTCGTCGCGGTGTTCTCCGCACACCGTCTGTGGGAAGGAAGCCACGCGTACCTTTCAGGCCTAGCTATAGCTGGGTGCAGGCCTCGCGCAGACGAAACCCCCACAGCATCTAGCTCGTTACTGGACGTTATCAAGACGCGAGTCCATAAAAATCTTCGTGTATACGAGGCGCATCCTATCCTGGCGGAAAACCTGTCGCTTTGCAAGAGGAGTGGCATCAGGCACCAGCAGGAAGGTACGGCATGTGTGTACAGCACGGAAAACGAGGATCAAATGATGGAGCTCTTAGCATATTTTGCTGTACATTACAAGGTGCCTAAAGACAACTGAATCTAGAATATTAAGCAGAACATCCCCGATTACTTGCAATTCATACATGACTCTTTCTGGTTTCGTGCACAAATAGTTGACCCTTGGGTGAAAACGGAGCTGCCGGAGGACTTCATGAACTATGAACAGATTTACAGGAAAACGGAAAAGTGAGTGAGCTAGTGGAGGTTTAGCATAATGAACAGCGCAAAAGGACCAGGACGAGGAAAGAAACACACACGAAGCGCTGACTGAAACTGAAGAATTCTGTTGATGGCGCTTCGTATGTCTGTTTCCTTCCTCGTCCTGCATGACCCTTTTGGGCTGTTCGTTATGCTATAGATGTTCAGGTTTGCAGTGCGGGTCGAATGCACCCTGAAGGAGCTCAAGTCAGAATTCAAGTTATAACGCTAGTAGCGCTGTCATGTTGTTGTCGACCGTCCATTGTTTTGGAAACTATACATGCGTGCGACTGGCTCGTGTCATCTCGAGCGTCTTTAGACACTAGTCGCTTTGGCACGTTAAATCCCCTAAACCAAACCATGACATTATGCTTGGAAGCGGGCTGCGATGGGGTGCTTGAAGGTACACATCCTTCACGCAGGCATCAACACCGTCCATGAATACGTTACCCAGCGCGGACTCTCCTGCTCGCCCACCAAATTTGAATACAGTTATCCGAACCCGTGCACGACGGGGCCGGCATCCCAGTGTATTCCCCATATGCATCTACCTGCACGTGGATGACGACCCAGTACGAGGCCTCCACGATTTGAGTGCTGAGCATGCTTATCCAAAACAAATAACTGCCGCAATAGAGACAAGCTGATTAAGCTTAAGGGAGCCACCCAGCAAACCACCTGTCTCTTACACCGCATCTCAAACCGCCACGCTCGCACGAAGGACGCGAACCTTACCCGGCTCATCCAAGCCTTCGTCCTCAACCGCATCAACTGTACGTGGCCGCCTATATGGAACCATACGTCACCGACCGAGACGAACTTAACGGTCTCATCCGTGGGGTGTACGAAAGTGCACTAGGACTCACGCAGAGCACCTCTACAGAGAAGATATAGCGCTATATAGGCCATCACAACACCATCGACCGCCTCCACCGGCAGACATGTCCTCTAAGACCTTGGCATTCACCAAGAAGGCACGACGGGGCCGAAAACCATCCTCCCTCGTACCATCGCCTCCTGGTCACCCTAATCCCCTCAAATATGCTCATTTTGAAGGAAAGAACATCAATCAATCAACCAATTAATTAATTAATCAATCAATCAAAAGCGCCAGTAGCGCGGTCAGTGTTGTCGGCCTTCCATTGTTTTAGAAACTACACATGGGAGCGACTAGCCCATATAATCCAGAGCGTCTTTAGGCACGTCCATGGGTTTCATGTATGAAGCGATTTTTAACAAGCATTTTCGAAATTGCGTGCTGTCAACAAAAAGGAGCGCGCAGGTATGGCTGATGACAGTCTAAGTATATGCATCTGTCTACTATAACCAACTGTGAATAGCATTTATATACAGCCAATATATCAATAAAACTGGTGTCCTTTAATTACACTTCTGTGGGCTTTGATAATTTTTACACCAGTATTAGCACGTGTAGCTTTATGTCGTACAACTAGTCGAAAAAAATGAGCCGATTTTTCCCGAAAATAAACGCCGGAATGTCCGCGACCTAGTCGGTTATTCAGCTTATAACCGCTGGTATGTAGTAACTACAGCGTCAAAAGCCAACCGCTCTGGGGAGAAATCTGTGTCGGTTACAACTGTTCCGTGATGCCAAATATATGGAATGGTGACAAACTGTTGGGGCATATACAGGGGGACGCTGACGATCCGATGTAGGACGGAAGTGGCAAGCATCGGGACTACGCATGGCAACGCGGTAAATCGAACCTGCGGTGTCTGAGTGTGGTACAGCAAAGGCGAGGAGCTTCATTGCTGTAAGAACCAGAAGGCGGCTCCCAACTGAGCACTGTCGAGCGAAGCAGGCACTAAGAGCCTGGTAAGGTTCCCACACTGAATAACAGTACGCCACTGGCGAATTTTAAGGATCCTCTGTATGGTTGTTCTGGACCCTCTGGAAACTGTCCTCACGAAGCCGAGCCATCTGAGAACATGCCATGTTACTTCGGCTGTGTTGGTATACCCGTGGGCGCCTATAATTGTTACCAAAATTTTATTCCAATGCGCTCAGCAGTTTCATGTTAGGTATTCACTCTCCTTGGAGAATGCATGAGTGTTCGCCGCGCTGTTTTCAGGAAGTGGCGCGCGCTGCGATGCATTTAATTCGCGGAAAATTTGTCTGGCCAGGTTACAATGTCGCTTTGTCGTGCTGGACTTGACCGCAACGACAACCGGCAGCCGCATGCACCTCCAACAGCCGCATGCAAAGTTCCAACATACACGAGTGGCAGGTCTTCGCTGTCGTATCACTTTCACATGCCCTTTATATGCGGTCATATGAACCCCTAAATTGTTTGTGTCCGCTACATGCAATTCAGCTATAAGTAAAAGCAGGTATGAGTGACCCGTTGCCAAGCGTTCCAAGGCTATATGAACATAGCATAGAATGCTCTGAAAAGCGCCCATTTTCGGGACCAAATATCCTCTACGGCTTAGGCCCACCTGCGTAACATGCGATGTCGGGTTCGGAGACGAGAGCAGGGCCTCCCACTCCTCCCAACTTGCAATACCATATTTGATGGTGCAGCCGGTAAGCGTTTGATAACGCTGCAGAAGTCTTCATTTGACATTATCAAGTAACTCTTACTTCCGACGAAATGTAAGGCCATGCCTTCGACACGCGGAGAAGCAACGCAGAACAGACTATCTGCCAACTGTCACGAATTTGCAAGTTCAAAACTCCCGCGCAGAACCGACGCTCCTGATGGCTTTGACACGCATACAGCATGCTGCATACCAACGCACACAGCACGCTGCACTGTCTAGTGATTTGCTGGATACGTACGGAATGTTTACAAGGAAGAACTGTTTTGTAATATCCCCAATATTAAAAGGCATAGGACACAGCTGGCTGTTCCCGTCAAACGTCCCGACGTTCGGCATTGCTTTGCTTACATTTTCATTCCTTGATGACTTTAGATGGCTCAAGAGAACAAACCAAACGAAGTTTTCTAATTTAACCGTTGAAAGGTGGCTTTAAAAATTCCTGAAAGAGTACTTATAGCCGCCTGTACAATTGGTGTTCAGACACGAACTCCGCACAATCGCACAGTTCTCGCATCCACGTGTCATTCTACCGGATATCCGGTTGCGAGAGCCCAATCACCCATCGCCACATTCCCCGGCCATCATTAAAAACTCCGAAATACGTTCGCCGGTGCTTTGGGACATGTGCATCGTGATGTATTCTACCTTTTAATTTGAGCTCTGGACATAGTGTAATTAGGTGAGTGTTTTATCGCACGTCTTCCGCGTCTTGCGCGAAGCTCGCATGCTCGAGTTTGCAGTGAAAGAGGGTCAGTTTGCGGTGCCGGCCCCTTACCAATGAATGAAAGCTGCATGTTGGCTGCAGCTGAAGGCTTTCCTAACGTAGTCTAGAGTTGCCCAGCGTCTCAAACAACTCACAATTTCTGTTTTCTGTTTGTCTTGCAACACTTACGAGCTCTGCAGCGCGGAGCTTAATTTATTGTCACAATTTCCTCCTTGAACTCATTTCAGGTTCCTCTCTAATCAATATCAATGGCCTTTTCGTCGCTCTCGCGGCTGCACCTCTCATGGTGCGTCGTCGCATTGTGTATAATTAGCATTAACAAAGGTGAGTACGACCAGCTGCTACCTCTCAGTATCGTTATGTTTTTCTCTCGTGCGGAGGGTATTTTTGTGGCAGTGCTGTCTGTAGTTTCTCGTAGCTGTATGCACTTGCCTCGCGGCTGGCAACGGCTCAAGTTATGTTTACTTATGTTCAGGATTTATCGCGTGTAAAAAAGAACTGCTGAGACTCACATGCTTGCCTTGCTGTAGTACTTAAGCTTGTATATTTAAACACTGCGCTGTCTCAAATATGTCGTCATAAGCTTTAGCATTCGCTCACATCTGTCACCCACGTTGCCATATCGCGCTCTGCATGAGGCACTCGTTCCCCTTTTTGATCCTTGATATCAAGAAAGTGCATTCAGATTTACTTGTTGAAAACAATTTTAGTTCGCGGAATTGCTACTTTTTTATTTCGTCCTGAAAGCTGTGGTGTTTAGACTGCATTGGAAACCTGTTAGACGTCTGCCTAAAATTGTTACCTTCATTGCAGAGTATTATTGGCGTGCGCGATGAATAAATACTGCAAATTTTTCTTTTTCAGTTGAATGCATTGCAGTCATGTCTGTGGACCTTGGTATAGAATGGATGAAAGTTGCTATTGTCTCCGTGAGTTGAACCTAAACCTGGCTACTTTATACCTGGCGTTCTTCATAACAACATGATGCAACTTATGTGCACTTGGAGGGCTAGTGCAACGTGTATGAAAACGTATCAATGTAAATGTGCTTAAAGCATGTGGGTTAGGGTTGAGTTAAATTGTACATTTGAGGGAAAAGGTTTTTTTATCGTGCACTTGTGATCAATGAATTGATTGTAATTTTAGTGCGCACCCTTAGGCATGCATATTTGGGGTTGTGTGAGAGTGCACTGGGAAATTTTCGCTTTCTCAAATATGGTTTCATATAAAGGGATGAGAATGTGTGTGGCACTCGTATGTTCTTGAAAACTTCCCAATGCATGTGAGCATCATCCTGGCCAAAACATGCTGAAAGCAGTGCTTTCATGATCATGCTTTTTTTTTTTTAAGTAGTGATTGTTTACACTGTCAATAGGCTGCAGTTAGCTGTAGCATAGCATATTGTTGCTCTTGTCTTTGGCCTCATTGCCTTGTGTCCGTTTGGTATAAATGTAGCATGTGATTCTTGTAGTCACAGCCATCTACAGTGTAGTTTCTTATTGTGGCGTAATCAATCAGGTGATATGATTTTGTTTGATGCATGCAATGCTTACTAAATGAGGCTTGCATAACATGTCTGATAATTAGAGGATTACACTGCAAGGTTTACTGAAGTCTGTAATTTGCTTTTTCAGCCCGGAGTTCCTATGGAAATTGCATTGAACAAGTAAGTTTTCCTTTCCCACTTGTCACAAGCATGCTGGCATGTGATCTGATCTCATGACTCATGATTTGTTTGCCCATATTCTAGGGATTCGCAGAGAAAGACACCTGTTGCTATCGCCTTTAGAGATGGAGAACGGCACTTTGGAGAACAAGCAGTTTCAACTGTAAGTTCTCATTTGAGATTCTGGAGCCAGTCTATGTTTGCAAGCCGTTTTTATAGCTTTTGCAGGCAAGTTGTGGCTACATTGATGAAAGCATAATATTAAGGTTGACTAGAAGGAAGACCAAATTCTGTTATTCTGTATTGCTTATTTCCATTAAGTACACAGATTTGTTTGATGGGCATAGTTGCTTATGATCATTATTACTTTTGCTAAAGACAGTTTACTCTTTCTTGAAAGTAGCGAGTAGTATCTTGTGAAGGCTGGACCAAAATTACTTCTAGTGCTGTTGTGCACATGCTGTAGACTAATTTGGATGAGGCGACGAAGCTGTCGATTATCAAACCCAAAAGTACTGGTGTTTTCTTGCTTTTGTCATGCTTCAAGCTGCATTTGTTAGTGCATGCTATAAAGTTATGGGAATAATGTTCGTTGTGAGGAGTTTTTTTGATGACATCTTTTAGCCTGATTTCAGTGTTTATCATGTTAAGGAATAAAAAAGAAATGGTATTTACTATTAATCTACTAGTTCATTTATAGACTAGCGGCAAAAAATGTTTAGTGAAATCACAGTACAAATTGATTTGTAGCCGTGTTGCAGAAAAGCAAAAACCGGTCGCAAGTGGCAAAATTTTTCTTGATTTTTATAACCTGTGTCTTTAAGTAGTAGGATTCAGTTTCTCAAACCTTGTAGAAAGAGATACAGATTGCACTTCTGTGTCAAAGAAGGCTGGCTGACTTTTGCAGCCTTGCACTTTGTGGGCAAAGCAAAGCTGCCTGTAGTGCTTTATTCAAGAATGCTGTAAGGACAGCACTTATTCAAAACCTTCCAAGAGCTGCTGTCTGCTTATTACAGTTGCACTTGTGTGGTTTAGGTATTGCTTTTGAAATGTGCAGTTAGTATGTAGCGAATTCAAGACTAAAAGTTAGGTTAGCATGCTTAGCTTTTGAGTGGAACAGGCAAAAGAAGAAAGCAGTGCTAACAAGAATAACAAGAATAAGAATGAACAAGTATGCCTGAACAAGGGTTAGCATACTTAGTACTTCAGAGAAACAGGCAAAAAAAAGTAGCATTAGGAGTACAACATGAGAATAAACAAATGTCTTAGCCTCGGTACCCAGCAAGCTGGCAATCACAGGTGATGTAACCAGTTTGTATGTAACTACTTGGCATGTAGCTACATTTGCAAACAGCTAAGTGCTTTTGCGTATAACAACCTCTGATGTAACTGCTGTTTAGAGAATAAACACTTTTTGATGGTTGCGATCGTAGACTGTTAACTGTGCCATTGCCTTTGGAATTAGTGTTAAGGCAGTGAAGTCACAACCGTTGCTGCTGTTTGTCTGCTCTGCGTGAAGCAGATGTCACAAACCCAGCATATTTTGCTTATTTTATCAGTTGCCCTTTTCTCTGGACGCATATCAGGTGCACTCCATGCTATCAGCTGGGGGTGTACAGATGACCAAGTAAAGGTGGGGAGTAAAGTGTCTTCACACTTGAAGAACCTGAGCATTTCGCAGTGTTGAGAACAGTTGTTCTCCCACAGTTGAGATGTTCTCATTTTGCTGGCAGCATTTACATATTACCATTCACATTTAATTTGATACTTTAGTGCATTATCATACCAAAGTACAGTACTGATCACCTGTGAACAAGTCATTAGCAGGGGCAACTTTTCTTTAGTGGATGAAGCGCACAAAAGACACGGCACATAGGCAAGGACGGACACGACACAGGCGCTACTTGCAACTGTTTATTGGATACACGCACGGCTTATTTATAGCCAAGAGGTAGGGGTGATGGAAAAAAACCCAAGCAAAGGGTAAAAGATACTGGCAATGGTATGGATACTGCATTGTAGGGAACAAAATTGACTCAAATCTTTCTAAACTTATCTAAAAATATACTCTCATTTATGTATG
The DNA here is from genome assembly GCA_030143305.2 of Amblyomma americanum. Lineage (NCBI taxonomy): Eukaryota > Metazoa > Arthropoda > Arachnida > Ixodida > Ixodidae > Amblyomma > Amblyomma americanum. The sequence goes on along the minus strand of JARKHS020025613.1, from coordinate 378,925 downwards.
ACTAGCGATGGGGTGCTGATGCAGGAACTCCCGCCTTTTTTAATCCGGTGGGCTTCTAGCAGTTCTCGGGCAGTCTTATCTTTACTTCTGCAAAGGATTTGAGTTTCCTGGAGCTTTGGCTGACAATTCTTCTTCATCCACTAAAGCTATGAACCAACTTGCCCAAGAACGTGTTCTACGGCAACTTTTCTGTTGGCTAAAGGAAAACGAGAATTTGCCACAGAGCTTTCGCTCGCTTCTTGTTTGCACGGTTTTCTCGCAGGAATTCATTAAGGCGCCTTTTTGCACTGTAGCTTGTATAGGTTGTATCTTGGGCACCCAGAACTGTGCGGCATTGAATGAGTGATTGCTTGAAATATTTTCCATGACACTAACTTTGAGATATATGAAGTTGTAAATAATTGGCATTTTTAAGTGACAAATATGAAGATGAAAAATCTGTGATACGTGGCCCAGCCATTTGCGGCAGGTAATGACTACAAATGGACGCAAAAGTAAGGTCTCCTTTTTTCACATTGTGCTCTGTAGGTGGCATTGTACCGTTATAGAGGAGGTGGCAGCTTGGCTGTTCCTAATTGTAATAGGGGGGGGGGGGGGGGGGGTACCACTGTTAGCAGTGGCTGGACTACAGTAAAAGGGGCAAAGCTCTATGAGGCACAGGCTGAAGGGAAACTGAGGGGAGAACTCAAGCTGAGGGAAGTGGCAAAGGGTGAGTATTTTACTTTTAATTTGTCCGCTTTTGTTGCTCCTTTAGGAAAAGGTATCTTGGGGGCCAACATCAGTTATGAGGCATATTATTGGATTCAAAACTTTGTCCTTATGAGCAGAGAAGTTTTTTAGGGCCCCTTTAGGCCAAATGTAAGCGAAGCTCTGGGTGTCATCGGTTATATATCCGCATCGGTTTAGGGTTGACTTTGCCTCATACAGAGTAGCTCACAATAAGCATGTGCTGTTCAGAATGTGTTTTGGGTAGAGTTTTCTTCCAAGGTTTTTCCAAACTCTGTGATGTCTGTACAGAGAGCTCTGCTTACCTTCAGTCTTTCTTGTGCAGGGAGTCAGGTTTCCAGACAAGAGCTACTCTCACTTCCTCGACTTAGTGGGCAAAGAGAGGAACAGCCCGGTAGTGAAAGAGTTTGAGCGTCGCTTCCCTTACTACAAGCTGGAGGCTGATCCCAAGACAGGTGGTGTCCTGTTCAAGCATCCCGAGGGCATGACCTTCAGCCCTGAGGAACTGCTAGGCATGGTACTGGCATATGCAAAAGAGCTGGCAACCAATGCTGCTGGTGAGCACTAAATAGCAGTGTTTTAATTACTGTCTCTGATCATTGGCTAAATGATGACTTTCCAAACTTTGTTTCAACCATTTGGTGATGACAGTTCACTGGAATATGTATTATAGCACTTTAAAATTTTTTAGTGATTTGCACTTTTCAGCCTAAATGAAACAACGTTGCTCACTAACCTTTACTCTCGAGTAAACAAAGGTGAAATTTTAGCACTGAGTTGATGCTTGGAACTTGCATCATTGACAGCAGTGCACGGAGAACTGCAGATACCATCTTGCAGGAATTTTAGCACCCTGTATTGTGTTTTTATGAAAGCCAAAAGGGTCCCTGCTGCTGGCCGATTTTACATGCTTAATTGGCTTTTTACAAGCACTGCACCAAATTTTTGAAGCAAATTTTTGTTCCTGCGGGTATTTTTCTTGGGACGAAAAATAAGGTACATAATCTTGTACATCTACTGTAAGCTGCATTGTCATAATGTTGTGTGGGACATGTCAGCAATTTTGCAGCATCATGTGAAAGCTATGAAGTCCTATTTAGTGCTTACAATGCATACATGTGTTGTGCTTGCATATATGCGCCTCTAAAAAGAAGTTAACGATGCAGAAGTTTGTGTGAGTTATGACCGATGATGTGTATAGCATCCTTATTAATGTACCTTGCTGTTCACTGTTCAAATTTTACTACATTCAAACATCAATAGAGCGAAATGGTAAAAAATTCTAAATTACTTTCTAAATAGCCAAAGTATGTAATCTAAAATTTCATCAACAATGCACAAAAGAGCCCTGCACTGAAGTCAGAGAATTGGCAGCGCCTCAAGCGACCATTGCAGGAGAACAGGGAGAGACATTTTTCGAAGTTTTAGCACTTTTTTTAAAAGGGCTCGCGGTGATTCCAGGGGCTGTGATAAACAGAGTTCCAAACATTAGCTAAGTTTTCTTCCCCAAACATCACCACAAGACCATGAGCACACAGTGGTGGCAGGTAATTGCCAGTGATGCTGGATTTCCCACTTTACAAGAGTGTTGTGTGGAAACCAGCAGTTATATTGCCGTTTACATCACTGCCATGACAGTCAACTTGAGATGAATGGCCGCACTGCATAATGCTTGCAGTAAGGCGACAGCTACTCAAGTTGCTGCTTCCGGGACGCTGTCCACGGATGTGAGAGGCACGGACGCTTGCCGCACCACCATCGGCTACATGTGTAGTGCGGCGAAGCTTGCTGTCTACTTTTGGAGTAGGCATTGCTTAGCACTGTGGGCCCGGTATATCAGTTTTAAAGCCAACCGCATTTGGTACGCAAAAGTTAAAATTGCATGCAGTTTTTAAAAAAAAATTTGGAAGAGTTCGATGCAGCCAATAATTTGTTGTAACTGTGTTCGATTGAGGTTGGACTATACCTTTTGCTTTATTAGGGTTTTACAGTCTTTTGATATTGACCGTGATGCAACTGTCCTTGAAGGTCCTTTTTTTTTTCTTGTTTCTTTCAGAACAGCCAATTAAGGATGCAGTGATCACAGTGCCTGCGTTCTTCAATCAAGCAGAGAGAAGGGCTGTGACACAGGCTGCTAACCTTGCTGGCATTAAAGTTCTCCAGCTCATTGGTGCCAACACTGCCGGTAGGACTTCTGCACTTGCTAATTTTTTATATAGTCAGGATCGCACAAATTTCATGATATTGTGCTCAGATTTGTGGAGGCCTACTTCTATTACGCCTCATTGCTTGAAATTGTGCACTAAAGTGCTATCAAGCTTCATTTCTGAATGCGTGGGCCTTCTGGTCATAAGCTAGAGCTCTTCTTTGCAATGCTCTGAACGTCTCCTTGACCTACCTTTCATTCTAGATGAGCTTATGTTGATATACTTTTTCTCCTGAAAAACAAGAAGCTTTGCAACACTTGCCTTATGCTGTTGCAACTGCTAGGCTTTTTCAATGATTTGTACTTATACGTTGGCTTTATAGACTCCTTTTGCTTTATATGACTTCTTAAACAGTACAAGATACTTCGGTTGGGTTGGAAACATAACTGATAACCATACACAAGTCGGATATGCTTGTTGTGGAAATTGTGAAATTCAGTGAGAGCTGCTGTGAATGTTGTCAGTTTCTTCAATTTCTGCTTCTTTCACCCCTTCCTTAATTTCTTCCGTCATTGTATGTTCCAGGTGTCCACCCACTGTAAAACTGCTTCCGCGCATTTCTTTATGACCCCCATACCCCATACACCCATACCTTATACCCCCATACCCCGTAACCCCCATACAGATGCACACTCTTTGTGAGTTTGTCAGAGGATGCTCATGCTTCGTGTTATGTTATGAATCAAACGTGAAGCGTCATCAGCCCAGGCTGGCGGTAACTGCCATCTGAGTTTCCCACATTACTCAGCCTGCCATAAATGTTGTCAATTTTTCTCTATGAAATATGTGGGCACAGACTTGCAGAAGATTTTTGGTTGCGCGTTTGCAGGCAGCGTCCCTAGCATGTGCTCCCGATGTGCAACTTGCTCTATGTTAGTGGGCTCTCATGTCCTGGCTGTGTGCAGAGTGAGAGGCGTTTCAAAGCGTTTGGTGTCATTTTACAACCGTGTCTCCTACCCGATGATGACTTGTCAAGGCTGTATGAAGTATGAGGCTCGTGGTGTGTGCATGAGATGGTCACATGATAAGTGAGAGTGCACACCCATACATGACTAAGGTAGCACGAGGAGCATGCAGGGGATGATCACATGATTGTTAACCAACTTTTGTGTGTGTCTCGGGGACGCTGCAGATACAGCTCGCACTTTAAAAGGCAGGAGACCATGAATCTCCTTGTCGAAAACTTGAAGCAGGAGTTAAGGGAACAGCACCAGTTTAAAAATGTAACTCCACTAACCTGCCTGTTACTACTCTCTTTTAATTCTCTCCTGTACAGCTGCACTCAACTATGGCGTGTTTCGTCGCAAGGAGTTCAATGACACGCCGGTGCACATCCTGTTCTATGATATGGGCACTGGCAGCACCACGGCCACCGTTGTGTCTTACCAGACTGTCAAAACCAAGGACAAGATCCTGGCAGAGCACGTGCCCCAGCTTTCCATCAAGGGCGTTGGGTGAGGACTGCCCTCTTTATCTTATTGCAGTTAGCTGCTAAGGCTTGTGGAAATGCATGATATCATTTGAGGTTTATTAGTCTGACGAGTTCAAAACCACAACGTGCCGTTGAGGAAGCTGTAATGGAGAATTCAGCTGAACAAAAATGTAATTCGGTTAATTTTAGCAAGCTGTGTAGATATTTCCTATTGATTACTAATTGATACTGTAAACAAGCAGACTGCTAGCTTGCTCCCATTTTTTTTTGTTCCATTGACTTTTCAGTTCTCTTCACGATTGCTCTGGAAATAACAAGAAGTATAGGTGCTATTCTTATACATCAAATTTAAATGATGAAAAGTTTTTTTCATATTTCATTTCCCTTTGATTGCTTCTCAGCACCGTCCCTTTATTTATTGTCGCTTATTTTTTATTTTATATGTTTTTTGTTCACTCCGCAGAGCTTGCTTAAGGTGGCTTTGTTGACTATTGTAATAGGAATGTGTAGCCACCTGCATAGTACAAAGCAAATGTGCTGTGCGGTGTTTGTTCATAGTGGAAGGAGTTATTTATGTTGGATAAGAAGTACATCTTTTGTGGTGGTAGTGAGTTATGCCTTGTGGCACAAAAGAAGTGCATATGTAAATGTCCTTTGCTCTGGTGCCTGTTTCAGGAAATCTTTGCAAAAAAAATATTGATTGCTGAAACATGTAGTTAGCTCGAAAACTAGTATGCACTTTTAAACTCTAGTTGCTGTTTCTCCACTTAGACTAATCACTACTAGTTGTCTGGTATAACACCGCTTCCAAAATTTTATTTCTCTTGTGAAGGAAGATATGCAAGTTGCTAATTTATTTTTAATCCTTTGTACTGTCTTTTTGCCTCATTATTGAATTCTTATGTGCTCAGAGAATCCAGCAGCCTGAAATGCATATCAGAGAGACGAAGCACTCATAGGAGAAGGTGGCACAGAAAAAAAAAAGTAGTTGACTCAGTGATGCTTCAAAGCCCACTGGCTGGATAGCTGGCAGTGAGTGCAGGGCTTCAGTATACCATGTGTTGAATTGAATTTGAGTGCCATTTTTGCTGTGGTTTCTGCACAGGACAGGGATGCTTTGTTTTTATTATTCATTGGCAGAAATGTTCAATGTCTTGTCACTGCATCTTGTGAGTAGCACGTGTCATTTTGCCTTGGGGTGGGACATTTTGCATTCAGAATGAACCAGCAAGCACATGGATAGACGATGATTGAAGGCATTTTTCACTGAAGAGCTTCCCTCTCATCTCATCCAGGTATGACCGTTTCCTGGGTGGCCTGGAGTTCAAGCTGCGGCTGGGTGAACGCTTTGCCAAGGAGTTCAGCGCACTCAAGAAGACAAAGCAAGACGTTTTTGACAACAAGCGGGGCCTGGCCAAGCTCTTCAAGGAAGCCGATCGTGTCAAGAAAGTTCTCAGTGCCAACACTGAGCATGTGGCTCAGGTCAGATCTAATGAGCCTTTCCTTCTCTTTCTTGCACTGCTCTGAAAGCAAAAAAAAAAAGAAAAATTTATTGAAAATTGGCTAAATTAGGTGTTTTTAGAGCTTGTGGAATGCTCCCACTAAATGCTTTATGCTGCATAGTTTAAAATCGTGGTTGTTGGCAGTGTTTGTTCGGACATTGTTAAGACATTGACGATGCTGAGGCTGTCTGCAGTGCAAGCGCTTGAATACCTTCTTTATGTGCAAGGTGTCTGGGGGCAACCTTTTCTGCAGGTTGCAGATGGAGTGGGCCGGGAGTAGTGTGGAGTAATGACTGGCTGTCGGGAAATAGTGTTATGTGTAAAAGTTATCACTAGGGGCTGTTTGTTTGGGTGCTTTTATAAAACTGTTATTTTTTACATTCATTACCTTTAACACACAGGCATACTTCAAGGAAGGTTTGTGTTCTGTTTTGTTGCAGGTTGAGAATGTCATGGAGGATGTGGACTTCAAGCACCCAATTACCAGGGCAGAGTTTGAGGAGATTTGCGATGACTTGTTCAAGCGCGTTGCTGCACCAATCCACATGGCTCTTTCATCTGCTGGCATGACCTTGGTGAGCTTTGGACATTTGGACATTACCACTGCTTTTTTCGTCCCTCTAATGGCATCTAGAGATCGATGACAGGAACATGCGCCGCATTGCTCTGGGCACATGATGTATGACACTCTGACGGCTGGTGTTGCACTGAAGGTTCACTGTTGAAAGCTGGTGTCAAGTGGAAAAGGGTAGCGCCATTTGTCATTTTCCTTCCTGCAGTGATAATTGGTCATGACACATTATACTTTGAGTTGTAATTTTATAGCCTTACCTCTGCTTAAAGGGTCCTTCTAAATTTTAGGAGTTTTCAAGTGCGTAAAACACGTCTGCCTGACACAGTCAGTAGGCATATTTTCATTTGCCGACAGGCTGTTATGCCCAACATACTCTGTGTTGGACAGTTGATGCAGTGTAGTGAAGAAACTGGTACTTGCACTCTCTGTTTGCATGGATGGCCATTGAGAAAAACTGCAGTGATCGAGAATGCCCGGGAATCCATGATATAAAAACGGAGGGAAAATGTTTCCCTTAAGTGCAAACTTGAACTAGGGGAGGAAAAAACATTTCAATCCACAGACGGATGTTTCGATGGAAGGGTGAAGCACAAGTGGTGTCAAAACATTGGTCATTGTGCTGAGGCTTCCCTCTGGCGTGGTCGTTTAGGTCTGTGCTTTGAGGCGGCTTAGGAAGCCACTTAGTATATGACAGTGAGGGCAAAATTTGAAGAAAAAAAAATTGAAAAAATTGGTTTTTGAGGAAAGGAAATGGCAGAGTAATTGTCTCACATCTTGGTGCAAGACAGAACACAGGCACAAGGTGTATGCCATCGCATGCACTTCCTTTTGTTGTTCTGGGCAGATTCGAACTAATCCTTTTTTGAGGCTTCTAATTGACCAGATGATCCCTTCCAGTGCTTAGTTGTAGTTTTGTGAAGCATATTTGGGCTGCCCTCTTGCATGATGCAGCATTCCTCCCACTACTTTGGCTGCATTGAAGGGAATTTGTGCGTGCTGCCATGTCCCTTCTGGTATGATATGTTGAGTGCAACATGTCGAGTGCGCCCACTTGCACATGCCAAGTCTAAAGTCTGCCTCAAAAGTGGTACTGGTAATCGGAGCGGTGGCAGTGTTAGCATGGCCAACAGAAAAGCACTTGTCTTTCTCATAAAGAGCGTCATTTAACCACTTTGAAAGAAACTTGAAACAGGGTGCCGTGCTCTTCATTCCATGCCGGCAGAGTTGATAGCTGCATGGGATCCAGTTTATATAAGTGGGAGGTATGATGGCTCCCGAGTCAATTTCGTTGTGACCGATTCTGCTGCTCCCTCTAACAGGTGTAGCACAGAAAGTGGTGCAGTAAAACCTTGTTGATTCGGGTTTCGAAGGACTAAGAAGACCTTCTGATTTACCAGAAGTTGGAATTATCGAATGGGAACCAAAAAACTGCCCAAACCATTGGCGTCATAGCAAATTTATTTTATGGAAACTTGGGCCATGGTCATCTGCTTCTGAAATGAAAACAGTCTGGCAGCGATGACTTTTCTCTGTTACTTGAAAAGCTTTACTGCATGCACACTGTCATGAATGTTAAAACAGAACTGCTGCAAAATCGTAACTCTCTGCAGCCTCCTTCATAGTGGGGTGCAGTAGCAGTGAAGTGTCCTCTCAAGTGGTGTCGTTGCCTGTGAGAACACACCATCGCATGAACTGTGAACAGTGCATGACGAACGAGCAGTTTCGGATTGATGGTAAGACAGAAGAACCACATCAGTGGAAGTGAATGGACATGCTGGCATCGAAAGAGCAAAACTCCTTTTAAGAATTAAAAAAAACCAGGCCAGTGATGATGCGCCAATCAGCATCTGAAGTGCTGCACAGCTTTGCTTGGCTGCCTGACCGAATTGCAGCCAGTAGCCATCGTCGCCACAGGCCGGTGCAAAGCTCAGCAAAGTGAAACTAGTACTATGCAGTAGGACCATTTTTCAGCAACAGGGCCCTCTGACCATCATTACGCCTGTCGTTGCATGCACTTTGGAGTGTGCAAGAGCAACACTGTACTGTGAAATTCATGTTTGAGGAGGGCTATTTGGATGATCAATAGCTGTGCTAGTCGTAACTTGACAAAGTCTCCTGTCGAGATGCTGTCTGAACTGACCAGTATGAGCCAAGCTGCATCTGAATAAATGACCCCCCAATGCATGGATGTCGGCCAGGACCGTGCTGACAATCTGAGTAGTCCAGATTATTAACGAGGTTTTACTGCATACCTAAACCAAAAAAATTGTACATTGACCACTTGAACAGTAAAGATAGACTGCTTGAAGATAATATCCGCTGTGAATTGCTGTGCCTTACTTGTTCATCACCCTTTTCATTGTGTTGCTCTCATGATCACAGGGCGAAATTGACCAGGTGATAGTGGTGGGGGGCAGCACCCGCATCCCGCGTGTGCAGCAGGAGCTGCATGCTGCACTGGGCAACAGCCGAGAGCTGGGCAAGAGCATCAATGCGGACGAGGCAGCTGCCCTTGGAGCTGCCTACCAGGCGGCTTACCTCAGCAAGGGCTTCAAGGTCAAGGTGTTCCATGTCAAGGAAGCCTGCCTCTTCCCCATTCAGGTGGGTACTGCACCTGATGCGACAGCAGTGAGGGACCATGGGTTTAGTAAAACATGTTCCTTGGCAATGTGCAATAAAGTTTAAGCACGACAGGGACAGGGCAGAAAGACAGGAGATGACATTAGCAGGCTTGTTATGGCTTTATATGGCGGTTCTGCTCCAGAGCATTGTGAACTGGTTTGTGGGAAGCTGTCATTTTTTTCTTTAGTTGAGGGTGCTATAGCACATGGCTGCAGTTGTGCCTGAATTGCTTTATGGGAGCTTTTTGAAGGCTTAAGCAGCATTTTTAAGGCCTAAGCATGGGGCGCTGTAATGCCGTGTATGTTGTAGATGAAGCAGTTGCTTGCTGGCAGCAACTAGTGGTTGACTGCCACTTTTTCTTATACAGTTAAAGAATTCGAACTTTAAGTGACCGGAAAAAATGTTTGTATTATCGAATGACCCCCAGAAAAACTGTCAAGCAATGCTTGCATTGTGGTAAATTTATTTGTTGGAAGACTGAGCAATGGGTGCCTGCTTTTGAAATAAGAGTGGCGCAGCGGTGGCTGTCATGCTTTCATTGATGCATTATTGCATGCATACTGTTGAGAGCGTCGAAGCAGAACTGCTGCAAAATTGTAAGGGACTCCTTTGTATCCTTTATGTTGTGACACGGTGGAGCTGCACCACTACCGCGCCACACCCCTCACAAGTGGCACCGTTGTATGTGAGGAGGCTTCATCACTCGAAAAATGCTTCATCTTGCGCACATGATGAGCGCGTAGTTATGGCGTACTGCAAGAACAGAATCAGGCGGACGTAAGCAAAGGAAAGTCTCAGCAGCTCCAAAGCTGGAAGAAGAAAAAATTAGGGCATGGGAGGGAGTCAGTTGGCTGGCTGACGCTGCCTGGTTGAGCCGCTGTTGCTGCGGACTGGCGTGAAGCTCAGAAAAGTGAAACTGAAACTAAGCAGCCATCAAACTGTTCTCGGAGACAGGGTTGTCTGTTGTCACGTCTGTCATTGCATGCCAATGTAAGAGTACGCAGGCCGCTATCGACTCCACAGCATAGAATTCAGGCTTTGATTAGGACTGTTTCGATGATCTCTTGCCACACTGGTCATACCTGATGGCGGTCTCCTTTTGGGAGCCTGTTTGAATTAACTTGTATGAGACCCGTGGTGTCCGAATTAACAAGCTTATGATGTAACTGATGATTCCAGTAACTTAAAGCATGCTTTGGAGCCTGTTTTGCTGTTGCCACAGTGTAAAAGTGCAGCATGAGAAGCTACTTTCTCGTGCTACTAAGTGCTGTCAATGCCTTTTTCTTCATGCGACTTTATCTGGTTTAGTTCAGATGAGCAAAAAAAACAGGACATGTGTTGACGAGAGAACAGCAGGACGGGCGCTACTTGCAACTGTTTATTCATAATGGAAGCTGCAGATTACGTAACTGTTTATTTACTAGGATACATTATCTGGTTTTCTACCTATGTAGAAAACTGGGGAAGTTGCCGTTCTTTGTATTCCTTGCTCTGTCGTTCGATATATTACAAAATTTCTCATGGGATGTTCTTCTAGGAATAACACTGATGGATGGTGCTTGCTTTTTGAGTGCCTCATTCAAGCACCACTTGGGAGCAGGTAATGATCCAGGCCTCTGTTCTCCTTGCATCCTTAATGACTCAGGTTGACTTCAGCCGGGACGTAGACACAGATGGCGTCAAGAGCACAAAGGTGGTGCGTCGGTTGCTCTTCAGCAGGAACAACCTCTACCCACAGAAGAAAGTGATGACCTTCTCGCGCTACACCACAGACTTTGACTTTGCCATCAACTATGGAGACCTCAGTTTTCTGCCCAAGGATGAGCTCAGGTGACTGTCCCTTGTTTGTTACAATTTTTACTCGCATATTGGTCAATACATTTTATAGGCCGACCTCTAACTTCGGGAATCAGAAATAAGAAAAAATGTTGGGGTGTTGTATGGGTCAACCAGTGTAAGTTCCGAGCTGCCAACATTTAATTAAGGTGACCAGCACAGTGTATCGCATATTGGAGCTTCAGTGGTGGCGCCATGAGAAAGTGGTCCCTGGAATTACACTTCAGCTTGGGGAATGTGCTATGATTTATAGCACACTAGTTGTTCGAGCATCCGCCTCGCATGTGGGAGGTGTGGGGTTCGATCCCCAGTGCCGCCGGGTACCCACCGGTGATACAATGGGTACAAGCTTTCCCCTGTGTGGTGCTCGGCGTCTTTAGGGTGAAATACTTGAGAAATGGGTCTTTGGCGCCACCTTGAGAAGAAGAAAAACATTGTGCCATGGCGCGCTTTCGCCACAGATGCCCTTGTACCATAAAAATTCATAGTCATAATTACATTGTGTTAAAGTTAGAGACACACCTAATTTCTGCAGTGTCACCAGTATCGTAATTAAGGGCAGTATTTCTTCATCAGTGCGCGGAAAGCTGGCACTGTTACAGTTTTTTGAACGCCGTCATGCGTAAGATGTTGGCTTACTTAAAAGCTGCCGAGAACAGTTGCTCAAGTTCAGCAGACATGACTCGGCGCACTGCATGAGAAGTTTCGCTCTTGCAATGAGGCCATAGTTGGTGCAGTGATGGCGTGGCTGAGTTCAGGCTTATCTTCATATCTGCATAGTCTGAGAATCTTTTATGCTGCTATCTTTGTAAAGAAGGGGTGTGCAATACCCTTGCACCGTAACATTGTAACGGTGTGCATTGTAACAGTGGTATCAGCTGCAGTACTACTTTGTGAAAACCCGAAGGTGGCCAGTAGGCAAGGCTCTCTGCAGTAACATTGTTGGTGCTGCTCTCTCCCTTTTTTGCACTGCAGCTAGTTTTATGCCTTGTCTTGCACAGGATTCGTGTATTGATAATCTTCGAACTTGGAGAGCGCGATTTTGAAAATAAACAGGGTGACTTGTAAGCGATTCAATACAGTACTTTCCTGTTTCTTTGCAATCTCTTGAAGTTTATGCAGTAAGGGTGAAGTCCTGGTTGTTTTGCATGGTTGCATCGTGAAAAAAAAAATGCAAGAAACGTCAGAATTTTTGAATGTAAGAAGAAGACAGGATAAATACTGGTGCACAATTAGGGTCTCATTATGGAAAGCAATGCCTGTGAATTAGTGGCATACCTCTCGGTAGTAGCCAATTGTTATCTATTTTTGGGGGAGCTCTCAGTTAAGATGTGTGTGTATGTCATTATACACTTAATGTCAAGCTTTAGTTTCTGCATAATGCTTGACCTGCAAGCATCCTTGCTTACTCCTCTTCTTCCTTTGTGCAGCAACTTTGGCTCATTCAACATCAGCACAGTGTCACTGACAGGAGTGGCAGCTGCCATACAGAAGCATGCAGAGCATGCCGAGCCTAAGGGCATCAAGGCCCATTTCAGGCTGGACGAGAGTGGCCTGCTGCATTTGGATGCAGTGAGTGCTTTTTGGCTCTGGTTCACAACTGTGCCTGCTCGGGAGCTCGAAAAAACTCATCCCAATAGCAAGGCTTACTCAGCAGTTCCTTCCAAGCACAGTGGCACATTATTTCCAGGCCTTGATATTTTGTACATTACGTATTAACATACTGTGTACAGTTGGAGTCAGAACTTCAGACTTTGTGAGTTGTAAATGAACGGCATTTTTTTTCCGGCTTGTATAGCACGCTCCCTGAAAATGGATGTATGCTACGTGTGCCTTGTTGGTACAGCAGTCCAGTGTGTGTCTGTCTTCAAGTGCTATATGGCCAGGTTATAGAAATTTTATTTCCTCGTAAAACTCTGTTTGTAAGCTTTTGACACCGGGGGTATTAATTACTGGTGTCAGCAGACCGTATGTGCTGCTGAGGCTCTTTGTAGTTTTTTCATATAGTACTAGTGATTTATTCAGTATGCTATGTTGAGCTAGTAAATATTACATAGTTTACTTGTGAGGGGTTGGTTATTGTCCACTGATTTGAAATGCTGGCTGTAGGAGGTTACGGCAGTTTCATTCGGTTTTTTTTTCTTTTCTTTTTTTGCTTGTTGCCTGGCTGGAGAGCCCTGAATCGCAAAAGCATGATTGTTTCTGGCCCTTTTTTTTCAGACACGCATGTTTTGCGTGGGTAACATTTTCACTCGGTGTCTTGTTTAGCTTCATACTGCCTTGCATGCAACACTGCGCATTTAATCTTGATCACCTTCAATTACTTGCTTGTGCTTTTCGGATATCTATTCTACCCTGCTTGCTGCATTGATCTTGCTTTTGTTCTTGGCCTGCCTTTTATGTTTCCTCAAGCATTTTGCATGCTGGATATCATAAGAGTGACTGGTTTTTATGGCACAAATTGTCAACGTCAAAGGTGACTGAGATGATAACCTGGGGCGATCTTGATAGGAACGCATAGAAGGCACGCCACAGAACTGCACTGGCCTTGCTTCTCACGCTTTCACCATTCTTTCACGTACAGGTCAGTTACATTTTTGAAAGGAAAGTTTCAACTCCTGGAGTGAAGCCAAAGGTCGTTAAGAAAGACGCACCTGTTCCCAAGCCGGTAAATTACTTGTGTGTGCGCGTGTGAGAGGGCAGCAGCAGCTGCAGGTATATGCCTGCCCCGCACTGGCACAGTAGCCAGAGTGGTCTGTCATGGATCATGGGATTTATTTTGTATATTTCTGCCCTCAAGGCTTACAGAAAGCATTAGAATGGGAAGGGGCTGAAGAGCAAGAAAAAAAACTACAAAGCTAAAATACTGCTGCAATTAAGTCATGTGAGCATCAAAACAGAACAAACAACAATAGCTAAAGAAACTGAATATAAGAAGGAAGCATTCTCAGTTGGAGATGTGTAGTTAGTATAGTGTTATATTAACTAGTGATTTGTGAATATGACTGATGTCTGGGACACTGACTGTTGTGGGAGGCAGGTGGTTCCACTTTTGACAAGTTCTTGGAAAGAATGGGCAAAAGTGTGTGACTGTGTAGCATGATGGTATGTTTACCTCGTAACAATGGTCAGCACGTGGGGATGAATGCGATGCAGGTGTAACGTAGCAGCACCTAAGTATGCGATTATGATAGATCTTGTGAAAGAGGCAAAGACAATGTTAAGGGAGCAGGAAAAGGAATACATAGACCAAAAAAAAATTGAGGCAGTATTTGAAGAGTTCATTCATGAGTAGCCCAAGTTGAATAGAATAAAGCAACCAGTGGCGACTACTTACGTTGAACAAAATTTTTTTGGTTTTGGGCCTTTACTAATCATATTTTCCTTGCAACATCTTGCTGTGGCTCATTAGCTGTGATGGCTTCTGTTTTACAAAGAAAAGGTAGTCACAGGTAAATAATTACTTTTCTTGTTACCCTGGGATTCGGTATCTTGTACAGCGTTAAGTACACATAAGTTGAAGGGAGTTGCATGGATTGGTGGCTGCACAACTCTTATGTAACACATTATTTTAATTTGTATGGAACTTGTCATGCTTGATGCTTTCCTGGGTTGGCTGCATGTGGTCTGCCTGTTACTTTACAAGGTGCTGTCCTTGCAAAATGCTATTCACATCTGGTTTTGGTCTCATCCCTTGGCAGCTGGCAGTACTAGGGCTGACTTCATTAATTTTTTGCCGCCGAAGCATTAGCACCTGACATGAAATTGTGGAATATTTTTTATTTGCATTTTTTCTTAAAGATTGGGAACAGAAGAGTCATGAGTGTTTAATGTCTATATTTCGACAATACTGCTTATTCCTCGCCCCCCTCTAATTCTTTTGTGCAGGCCTTTTCAGGATTGAGGTTGTCTGTTTCAAGTTGACGTGGCACATATGCCTGTGGCACCGAGAAGCATACTAATTACTCTCTTAACACTTTCGTGACCGCGGGAAAATCGGTAGTTTTCGTGTAGTCTGGTAATTATTTTTTTCCTGCCACAGAAAGTAATTCATGTTGAAGTGTATGGTATCAAATTGTAGAAGAAGAAATTATCTTTCCAATGGTATTGGTTTCAAACAACATATTTAATAGTGACAGTAAGAAAAAATTATGAAAGCAAAAGAATCGCAACAAGAACGAAAAAATCGATAAAAACATCAATGCTGCTTTGCACAAAAAAAATATTAAAAAAATGGAAATATACATTTTCAACAAAAGAGCCATATGAAATCAGCCTGCAAATATTAGCTCTGTATCTGCAAAAGCTGTTCAGGTACACAGGGAAACATTAGACCTAGTGTTTATCGTGCCACCGTGCAAAGCAGTTCCTCGATGAAGTGAAACAAAGGTTGGCTGCACATGTTTCACAGAAAACATTTGTTTTCTGCTCAACTTTCCTTTCATCGTAACACAATTTACAGTTTCTATATCTTTCCATTTTTTGTGGCTGATGCTGTTGCACTTGAGGTGCACTCCGAGAGGGAACAACAGGCGCGACTGGGGGGTCCGCAAGATGTGGCTCATCACATCCCAGAAGTTGGTCGATAAGTTCTAGCCTGAAGGCAAACTGGTCGAAGTGCAAACTTCTCGATAGTTCTGGGATTTCTGGATGCTCCCGACGATGCTCGTCAAACATTATAAAGCTATTTACTACAGCTATATCGACACAGTGGAAGAACAGTGTCTTCCACCAACGCACTGACTTCATAAGAACATTGTAGGACCCGATGAGCTGGTCGGATTTGTCCACTCCAAGCATGCCCACATTGTAGTTCTTGATCAGCACCGGCTTCTTCACGGACACTTCTGTCCACGTATTCCCGACTTTCTTTCTTCGCTTTGCAAGGACGAATTTGTTCGCTGTGTCCGCGGTAGACATCATATTCACAACTCGCCGGTCTTTCCATTGCAGGTACAAAACATCCTGCTCCCTCAGCCATCGAACGTCCCCTCTTTTCGCCTTCTTTTCCCACTGTGTGTCTTTGAGTTCACTTGGAAAGCCACGCCGATCTTTCCGCGTTGTCCCACACGCAAGTGTCTTGCGCTCCAGTAAATGAACAAACAAAGATGTAGAAGTGTAGAAATTGTCCAAAAAAATTATGTAACCCTGATCTAGATAATTTTCGCACAGCCGTGTCACAACATCGAATGCCAAACCTCGCACGCTAGGTTCTTCGCGCTTTCCCGTATAGACTCTGAACTGAACAGTGTACCCCGTTTCCGAATCTGCCAAAACCCATAATTTGTAACCCCATTTGATCACTTTATCTCTCATGTACTGGCGAATTCCGGACCGACCTTTCGATTTCACTATCCTCTCATCGACGGAGAGGTTCCGACGCGGTTGAAAAAATAGCGCGGAAGAATCGTTGACGTGCTGAAGCAGAGAGGATATGCGGTGAAGCTTGCCATGGGATACGACGGTCGTCTTCTCTGGATCAGACACACTCAGGAATGCAAGTAACGCCTTGAACCGTTTCCTTGACATCACAGGCGGAAGAAGACCTGAGAATAATCTGCGTGTGCTCCAATAACAATGCAAACGTGGGACTTGCACAATTCCCATGTATACGAGAAGTCCGATGAACTTCAGCATCTCCTCTTGAGTAACTTCCTTCCAGGATCCATCTCTCTCGCTGTACGTGGGCTTGTCGAAAATATGCATCCACGCATACTTGTTTGTGTTCTCGCATATCTCCCTGATGATTTCGGCGGTGAAAAAGAGCAGGAAGAAATCGACAGCTCTTACGAACCGCCGCGCAGCACTCCGGAGCGCGATTCCAAGGTCCACTCCCGGCGGTCTTCGTGGACAAAACTCAACTCTCTGCGCGGCCGACGGCATATGGTCCCTTCCGAACGATGTTGACACCCTGCAGATAAGAACTCTGACCCTTTAGAACACACCGGAAATTATTACGACGCGATAACACAGTCCGATAAGAAAGCAAAACTCACCGGCGGATGCCTGTCGATGTTCTGGGGCGGTTTGCGGCACTTTCGCCGTCCGTACTAAAGTCCGACGAATCGAAGTCATCTTCAGAGTCTGTGGTGCTACGATCATCCGCAAATTCGAGCCCAGATGCGTCGGAATCCGTTGAAACTCGCCGTTTCCGTGGAGCGGACGCGCGCGACGTAGATGCCATCTCGGAAACAACGAGCGCTCGTCATCCCGCCTATGCAGGCGCTTAAAAATCCCCGCGCGACGGAAAAGAGAAACACAACTCCGAAACTTATAAAATAGTCTCTCTTTAACCCGCTCGATGGCGTTAGCTGTCCATAACGCTCGGAGAGGCGCCAAAATTCAAACTTCTACCATCGATAACGTACTGTCGACGGGAATAGGCGCGGTCACGAAAGTGTTAACTGTCTGCATTTAACTGTGTCAAACATTTAACCGCAGCTTGCTATGGGTTTGGGTAGCACAGTGTAGTGTGCTGGTAAATGTTTATCAGTGCAAAAACACTTTTGCCCTGTTAGCTGCTTCCATGTGGTAACGAGTTTTCTGTGTTAATTCGAAAGCATGGTGCTATTATGTTGCATTTGGGCTGACAGTGTAATCTAATAGTAGGAGCCAATTGCGGTTGCAAATCTGCAGTTGTATTTAGGCCACATTGACCTAATCGACAGTCTCGCAGTGTGATTTTGGAACTGCCTTCTTGGATGCGTGGGGCTTTAGAAATTTCGTCTCTGTGGGAATGTTGTTTTGCTGTGCTTTTACTCAATTCGGCTGTATTGGCAACAGGCAGAGGCGACCTTCGAGAAAACTGTGGAGGAAGTTGTCCCAGCGGCTGAAGAGTCTACACTGTCAAGGCTGGGGAGCACATTGGGGAAGCTGTTTTCTGGAGGCGGAGACGAGCCTGCTAAGGTCAGCACTCTGACAGCTTTGTTGAGACTGCCACTTGTTTTGTCTACTGCCAAGAATGTGAGTGCCAAGAATGTGACCCCCCCCCCTGAACAAAATTTTCAGCTATGCCACTAATTTGGCTCATGCATCAGCTGGCTTCCAGAAACCAGCCGCAGAGACCAGTTGGACTGTGTTTTCTTTGGAGCATTTATGATTAAAAAGCTGCACATTACCTTTTTTCTCTTGCCATATGATATGCCTAGAGCATCTGATCTCAAGGTTGTAATTTCACTTTCCATTTGCGTCAGCTAAGAGGAGAGTAATGCTCTCATAACAAGTGCATCCATCTTCTGAAACTGTGCATTCAGCAAGTTGCCCTGTGTCTGTGCCGCGCTGAGCAAACGCATGAAAACTTGGCCTGACCTTTCTCTGCAGGACGAGGCCACCCCGGAGGCCAAAGCAGACAATGCCAGCGCACAGGCTCAGGAGAATGCCACTGATGCCAAGCAGGCCAGTGAGAACAAAACACAGGTGAGAAATTTTACTCTTTTAAAAAAATGTGCCATTTGCGTGAGCTTTCTGTTATACCATCCTGGTTAATATAGGAGGAGGCTGGTTTTGAACATGTGATATTGATTCCTGTGGTGGGTAGTTTTATTTTCTCTAAAAATGTGACACTGAGATGTTTCAGTAATGGCCAAAATTTGAGATGCATGCAAAGCTTAAAAAAAAAAAAACACTGAATTCACTTTATTTGGTATGTCGTAGCTGCTGTGCCTCTGAGTTGCCTTTGCAAAGCCTTGAGAATATGCTTGCTTGTCTTGAGTGAATATGATCTGGGAGCATGTTGTATGGTCACAAATCTCTCTACTCATGAGTTCGCCATGCGTGTGGTTTTTCTGTTCCTGCAGTTAATATATAGCAGTCCCCCTTCATACTTCAAAGCACCATGCTCCAATGTCTGAAAAGTTGTGCTCTGCACAAAAATTGCAGCCACTTGCCTTCAGTTTATGATGACTAATCAGTTCTAGACTGCTTGCAATGCCATGTTGGTTGGTGCACGACACCATGCGTGATTGCCACTTCCACTGAACTGGCACTGAACCATGATGGAAGCATACCTATTCTTTCCTGTATTCACCGTGCACTGAACAGACACAAATAGGCCTACGAATGATTGGCCAGATTCGTGGTGGCCGAGACAAGTGAACTCTGCATCACGTTCTGGGTTTGGGCCTCTGGTTCGAAATTGGTTGCACTAGTCAGCCTTCTCCGGAAGGTGGAGACCTGAGCAGCATGCCTGTGACCCCCACCACGAGTGGGCGCTGTGAACACGTGTATTAGTTGTCCATCTTCTTGCTTTGACATGGGGCATGTGGATGGGACTACGCCAGTAACACCGACACTGTGAAACCAAAGGATATAGGCTAATACAGTTGTCACTGTAGTATTGCAAATGATCAAGCGCTTGGCAGTGGAGCAAAATGCAGTATGCGCAAAGCTGGAGAGAAGGGTAAGGAGAGAGTACTTGGTGTGATGCTTACTGTTTTCTAGAGGGAGGGGAGTGCAAAATAATAGGAAGTCAGTGGTAATAAACATCAGTGACTTTTTCTCAAGGACAGCCTTTTTATGGTTGGCTTCCACACATGCACAAAAAAAAAGTGAAGTGTGAAATATTGCTGGGTAGCAGTCTTCTATATTTTTGACATGGTGCTTATTTTTAACTGTGCTGGAGCTTGTGCATGTGCCATTCAGTTGATCATGCTTGCATGTTCAGCCTGAGCAGAGAAGTTTGGAGGGCGAGGCTGCTGCAAATGACACCAAGACAACGAAGCTGGTCACGTTGAAGGAGCCGGTGACCATACGCTTGACTCTGGTGGACCGGGCGGAGTTCAGTGCCGAGCAGATTGCTGAATCCATCAAGAAGTAAGTGCACGAGTTGAACACTGTGATGTTTCTTCCCTTTAAGTGGTGCTGAAGGGATGAGATGAGGAAAGAAGATCTGTGCTCGTTTACAGTTGGAGAGTGATGACATGGTAATGATGCATCAGACTGCATTTGCTAGTAATTGCAATGTAATTCTGACTGTAAGGGAGGTGATGGTTTTATGACCGGACAAAGCTGGTTTACATCCTCCTATAATGGAAGCAACTTTGCAAATGTGAAATCTCATGAAGTGAGTCTTGTATGCTCATTATTTTCTCCTTTGTTATTCAGGGCCAATGTGATTTTTATTCAGCATTTTTTTTTTACATATTTGATATCTGTGTCAGTTGCAGCTGTGTTTTTATTGCCACCAGGACTGATGCATGCATGAAAAGGTCATTAGATTATTTCTTGTGCTGTTTTTACCTGGCAGTTCTGAACTGAACATTCAGGAAAAGCATTTAGAACAGCACTGGTAGGTTACCACTGGTAAGTTGTGGTTAAAATGGCATAGGGGTCACACCGTGCTAAGCTGCCTTTGTGAAACATATGTTTCTATTGATTGAATACATGTAATCATCATTAAGAGATAGAATAATTACTGAGTTTCATGGAATTTTCACTTCTGCGCAGGCTTTCCGACCTGGACAGCAAGGACAGGGCGAAGCTTGCCAGGGATCATGCCAGGAATGCCTTGGAGTCATTCCTGCACGAGACCAAGGATAAGATGTACAGTGATGAATACGAGAAGGCCTCCACTGAAGAACACCGACAGAACATTCTAGCCATGCTGACTGAGAGTTCTGACTGGCTTGAATATGAGTCGGACAATGCAGAGACCAAGGCAAGGACCTGTTTGCTCTGTGAAGACTTAAAGGGACACTGAGGACAAATTGAAGTTGGCTTGTATCGATAGAATAGCAGCTCCTGATCACAAAAACGCCACTCTTACTGAAAACAAAGCTCTTGTAATGTAGAAAATAGCAAGAACCAAAATACAGGTGTCGCCGCCACAGGCCAATCTCGCAAGTACAAGCGTGATGACTTCCTAGGACAAGAGGCGCCACCTTGGAGGAATTTTCCTTACTTCATGGAAGTCGCGAATCTCTGAGGCTGGCAAAAAAAGGTTGCGCACCGCACCGCTAGCCGTCAGAAATCACGGAGTCTGCGTTTACGTCACGTATCACGTCACTCCGTTCTGTGACGTCATAAGAGTTCTCTGTGTCGTCATAAGAGTTCTCGATTTTGAATCAGAGCGGCGGGAAAAACTTTCTCAACTTCGAATCCAAATTTCTTTGAAATAAATGCATCTTTCGCGCCCGGACAAGCGGCAACAAAGCCATGAAATGCCAAACTATCAGATTTTGCTAACAAAAAAAAAATGATAGAGTTCTCCTCAGTGTCCCTTTAATCACTGGTGTGCATGCATTGTCAAGGGCATTGTAACATTTATAAAGTGAGGTTTTTGGTTGTGGGAAGTCTGAGAGATCTGTAGGTTCTTGCTTTTTTTTTTGGATTTAGGCTGGAAATTCTAATATTTTTCATCTATGCTTTGCCCCTTTCAAAAGATAAAATGGAGGGGTCTTGCTCGGTATTATGGGACACCTAGGTTTGTGTCAATATGGTGTGCACGTCTCGCTCTTTCTAGGTCTTCAAGGAGAAGCTGTCCAATCTAACGAGGCTCGTCAAGGACCTGTTCGACCGAGTGCAGGAACACCGTGAGCGACCAGGTGCCCTGGTTGCTCTGAACAACATGGTGAATGCCAGCGAGGTTTACCTGTCTGCCATCACTGGCCTGCAGGACCAGGTCTTTACAGCTGTGGAGATAGAAACACTGTCGAGGATCATCAATGAAACCAAGGTGAGCCGTGGTCAGTGTTAGCCGTGGTCGGTGTGAGCCGTGGTCAGTGTGAGCTGTGGTCAGTGTGTGCCATGGTCAGCATGGAGTTCAGCAGCCATATTGTTGCTGTCACTTCATGTTGTCAGAAGTTGAATTGTGCACCTATATGTGTAACTAAACAAGGCTACCGTATTTACACGATTGTAAGTCTACCTATTTTTTTAAATTTGAAAATCCGAAGTGTGGGGGGTCGACTTGCGAGACAAATGAGATATCAGGCATGCTACAGCGTGGTTGAATTTTTGCTGCGTGGCTCTGTCGCATCGCTCTTGGTGCTAGCCTTGAGCAGCTGCTATGCCAACGTGCAGAACTGGCATCCCCTCCCCGCACACGGGCGGCGGTCGATGGCGGCTATCGATAAACAGCAAACTGGCACCCCACACGTGGCTGCTGACAGCGGTTGCTGATAAGCGGCGGCGGCCCGATAACGCAATTGCGTTCTACGGGAAGCTCAAGCATCCAACAAGATTTCTTTTTACTTGCAAATGCGTGCTCGGCTCTCAAGGGAGCGTTGATAGTTGATGGAAGGGCCGCTGTTCCAATCGAGGCGGCACCCCCACTCGGAACGGTAGCGGTGCTGTTCAGAGTGTCGTTAGCCGACAGAAGAGCCGACACCATTCACGTGTAGTTTCTCTTTGGCTCTGACGCATTTGACTACTGCCGGCCGCGTTTCACAAGCTTTTAATGTACGTACTGCTACGTCAGTCATCATTTGTGCTCCACGTCCGGCAAGCGACCAGCGCTTGTTCATGGCTACATTCAAGATATCTGCCATTTTTTACGCCGAAGAAACGAGCAGCCGCGCATCGGGCCGCAAGTACGACGTTCGCAATGGGTGATAAAGGAGTGGCAGCTGCAGCGAGGAAAATTTTCAGCTGTTCCACGTCATATCGATAGCGGCTGGAGATAAACTGCAGCCGCTGGATAATGCTATCGCATTCAACCTCCGAAGTTTTTTTTTATTTTCGGAAATGTGATTTGGAGGGGTCAACTTACATTCGAGTTGACTTACAATCGTGTAAATACGGTAATATTAGATGTATACAATGCCTGAAGTAAGATGGAAGTAAGGCTCTCTTTTTTTTTGGAGCACTGGATGTCTTTCACTGCTCTGCTGTATTTGCTTTAGTTTTGCTATGACTTGACGTGACCTTCTGCCAGGGGCAGATTTATGGGCCCCTCCTGGAGGTGGAAGGGGGTTACCATTTGAACCACGTATAGTAGTCCTTGGACTTTTTTTCGTTGAAAAAAAAAAAAGGTGTTTAGCGTGGTTTTCCTGATTAAAATTTCTTGCTTGGTGGTCACCCCCCTTTTTCCTTTATTAAATCCATTTATTCTGTACTCTTCTTACTATCCTGTGACTCTACTAGTGGGTGGAAAAACTCTGTGGTCTTTTATATTTTTGAGAGCAAGTACGGAATTCTTTGTAGTATAGTGCTATGCAAAGGCACTTAGCCGAACTGTATGTGATGTCATCAGTGCACATTTATTAGAGCAGGACACCAGGGCTTCTGTTCCTCTACAGCTGATCCACATTGCAGATCTAGACCTTTTTTTCTGGTAGCTGGAATAAGAATGCACGCGTGTTTTTTCGTATAGTGTCTTGTGGTAGGAGGCTATTTGGCCTGACTTTCCTGCCCCCTTTTCTTCCGTGCACAGGATTGGCAAGCTGAGCAAGTGGCACTGCAAGAGCAGACACCGCTGCACGAAACACCCAAGTTAACCCTACGGATGATCTTTGATAAGATCCAGCTTTTGGATCGCGAGACCAAGTACCTACTCAATAAGGCCCAGCGTGCTCCACCTCCAAAGCCCACAACCAAGAAGCCCGAAACGCCTGGTAAGGCATAATTTATTGGTGACTGTGTACTTTTGGCCTCTGCTCACCCAACTGAGCAGTGGTAAAGATTGCTGTTTCAAACATTTAGCTCATACGCTCAGTACGCCATGTTGACTATGGCCTGAGAAATACCATGTTAGGCCCTTTGTCAGACCTTGTCAAACAATGAAGGAGCACCTTCGACAAAAATTTCTCAAAGATGCTCTTTTCTCCACAGCGCTTTTCTGTATGCATTGCTGTTGTCACCTGTGATGGATTACTCTCTCTCAAGAGATTTTAACGCGATCGTGTTAAGGAGCTCGTGTCGCAGAAAATCGGACGTCGGCACTGTTGACCATGAGCGAATAATCCAAGAAAAATCCTCGGAAAAGCAACCTAGGAGGCAGGTGGGCCAGCTAGGCCACGTGACGTAGTGACCTTGAGCAAACTGCGCACGATTTGAGGTGGCAGTTAAATTAATGATTGGTCGCTAGAGGTTGCTCGGAGAGGGCAACCTGGGTCGCACAAACCCCACCGGTGGCAGCACTTGCCATCCCAGGGCAGTGGCGTGTTGTTTAACCGCTTCACCACTTTGCCAGGAATGGCATGAGGTCTCCCAGGGATCTTTGAATGCTAAGTAGAGAATGACCAATTCTGCGTGTATGGGCATTAGCCCATTAACGCTATCACATGAATACCCTTAAGGCGGAGCTTAAGTGTCCCCTCCAATTTTTTTTACTCACGTGCTTGCTCAACCCTTTTCAGTTGTTTGTGGCCAGTGCAGTAAAACCTAGTTGATATGCCTAAAAAAAAAAAAAAATATTGCGGAAAAGAACGTAATGTCTTTGAAAACTTATGGTACAATTCGCCCAAGTTTAAAAAATGTAACTGCTGAGTGAGGTACCAAGGCATTTATTGACAGTTTTACTTGATAAAAATGTCTATTAGCATTTTTTGGCACAGGGTCTGAACAGTTTCTTATCTAGTGCTCATGGAATTCAGTGCGTGTTTGTGCACCGTGGAACGAATTTCGCAACACATTCGGTCCGACGACGGCAATGGCGAAAGCAGGCAAAATTTTTTTCGGCATTTTCGGATGCTTCGCCCCTTGCATCTAGGCATGGCGGACAAGCCGCCGCGTCGGCTGACTGTCGCAGTGTTCAGTTTTTCATGCTGTGTTCCCCAGACCCGGCCCGCTTTTATGAAAAGTGCATCGCTGTAGTTCTCAGGTGCTTCGCCCCTCGTGACCTTAAGCACAGTGAAGAAACTGCAGCGTTTCTTCTCTTCGTGTCGCGTCCCTGCAAAGACTACTGTCGTACGTTAGCCCACCTTTTCAGTTTTTTTTTTTTCGGTGCTTCACCCCCTTTGCGCCTAGGTGCTGCAGAGAAGCCACGACGGGTGACTGCCACTGCATTTCAGATCATGTGTCCTCTCATGTTGGGTTCACTTTTATGTTTGTACATATGCGGTTGGTTTGTAAGCATATTATACAACCAGAATTTATCAAAATGTGTAACTTAGCAGACGAAAAATGGTGTTTCCTGGGAACATATTGTTACGTGCTTTGCACGCACGGGGGTTTATTCAAAGAGGGGACCGGTCGAAGCAGGATGGAAGCAGGAAGCCTAGCAGCGTCCTTCAGCTCTCTCTTTTTCCTCCTCTTTCTCCGCGGGTCAGTCCTTCATCTTCTGCTTCTTCCGTCGAGGTTCTGTGGAAGCACGTTACATTTCCCTCCTCGCAGACGATGCCCGTCGGGCGAGTTAAACAGACCGTCTGGGATGGAATCGCTTGAGGCGGGCTACATGCACCACCTGAGATTGGCGTGACCGTCGACCACTAGCAGTTAGTCGTGCTATAACGTAATTAACGTCACTTATGCACTCCAACACAACAAATGGTCCAGTGTAGTGGGATAGCAGTTTCTGACACAGACCACGCTTGCGTAGAGGGGTCCACAACCACACAATGTCACCAGGAACATAAGAAACTTCTTGGTGTTGGACGTCGTATCGGTTCTTGGAACGCTCTTGCGAAGATAAAATTCGAACGCGGGCAAGCTGGCGAGCTTCTTCAGCTCTGCAGAGTGTGGTCGCAAGAGAAGGTTCATCGTGGATGAAAAATGGTAGCATGGTGTCAAGGCCGCAGCGAGGCGAGCGAGCATAGAGCAGGTAAAAGGGGCTGTAGCCAGTTGTCTCATGTTGCGCGGTGTTGTACGCATGAGTGATGAACGGGAGTACGCCATCCCAGTCCTTATGATCTGCAGCGACGTACATGGCAAGCATGGTGGTGAGCGTACGATTAGTGCGTTCTACCACACCGTTCGTTTGGGGGTGATATGGCGTGGAGTGGCGAAAACTGCAGCTGCTGAGGCGGAGAAGTTCTTCAACAACGTCCGCTGTAAATTGACGTCCACGGTCGCTAATGAGAACTGCAGGAGGGCCGTGCCGAAGAATGACGAATCGAAGTAAGAAGTTAGATACTTCAGACGCAGTAGCAACTGGTATCGCGGCTGTCTCACAATAACGGGTTAAGTGGTCTACGCACACAAGAATCCATCGATTTCCTTTAGAGGATCGTGGGAAAGGTCCAAGGAGGTCAATGCCAACTTGCTCAAACGGGGCTGTTGGAGGTGTGATTGGCCGCAATTTGCCCGGTGGACTTGAAGTCGGCAGCTTAAAGCGCTGGCATTGCACACAGCTGGCTACATAGTGCTGGATGGTTGAACGCATGTTAGGCCAGTAAAATCGTTGTTGTGTGCGGTGGAGTGTGCGTGTCACTCCCAAGTGCCCAGACGTGGCGTCGTCGTGCATCATTTCAAGAACTGTGATGCGTAGGCTTTCGGGTACGACAAGAAGCATGCGTGCTCCTCCAGAAGCGAAATTCTTCTTATAAAGCAAACCGTCGCGAATGCAAAAAGTATTCTTTACAGAATCTTGAGCGGCATCAAACAAAGAG
This sequence comes from Amblyomma americanum, assembly GCA_030143305.2. Taxonomy (NCBI): domain Eukaryota; kingdom Metazoa; phylum Arthropoda; class Arachnida; order Ixodida; family Ixodidae; genus Amblyomma; species Amblyomma americanum. The sequence goes on along the minus strand of JARKHS020025613.1, from coordinate 352,541 downwards.
GTTAATGTTTGGTCCTTGCGTTGCTCAGTTCGAAAAACTTGAAGATTGGGGAAGGCTTGTGAAAGTGACGACAAGTATTCATCAAAGTTGTCTGCGTCGTCCTCAGTCGTTAGAAGCGGCAAACGGGAAAGACAATCGGCATCTGAGTGTTTACGGCCGCTTTTATGCACAACAGTGAAATTAAATTCTTGTAGGCGCAAAGCCCATCGAGCAAGCCGGCCACAGGGGTCACGAAGACTCACTAGCCAGCAAAGCGAGTGGTGGTCGGTCACGACGGTGAAAGCATTCCCGTACAGATAGGAGCGGAAGCGCTGTACAGCGAAAACAACGGCGAGACATTCTTGCTCAGTAACCGTGTAATTTCTTTCGCTCTTACTCAACGAACGGCTGGCATATGCTACCACGTGCTGATCGTGACCATGGCGTTGTATAAGTACAGCGCCGATACCGATACCACTTGCATCAGTGTGCACTTCAATTGGTGCAAATGGGCAGAAGTGGCGTAGGATGGGGCCCGAGGTCAAAAGAAATTTCAGATGCCGGAAAGCTGCGTCACATTCGCTGGTCCAATTGAACGGTGCATCTTTATGCAGCAAACACGTGAGTGGGTAAGCGATGTCCGCAAACCTAGCTATAAAGCGTCGAAAGTACGAGCAGAGCCCTAAAAAACTCTGCAGCACTTTCACTGATTGAGGCACCGTAAAACTTTTGACAGCTTCAATTTTCTTTGGATCTGGTCGAACACCTTCTTTATCAACTAAATGACCAAGAACAATTGTTTCACGGTTCCCAAAATGACATTTCTTGGAATTGAGGATAAGGCCAGCTCGTTCCATGCAATCAAGCACATTATCCAGACGGCGGTTGTGCTCACTAAACGTTTTGCCAAAAATTACAACGTCGTCCAGATAACATAAACAAATTTGCCACTTGAGGCCACGCAGGATTGTATCCATGAACCGCTCGAATGTTGCAGGTGCATTACATAATCCGAAAGGCATAACGTTGAACTCGTAAAGTCCGTCTGGTGTAATGAATGCCGTTTTTTCCCTATCTGCAGCGTGCACGGGGATTTGCCAGTAGCCGGATCTCAAATCAATAGAAGAAAAGTATGAAGCGGAGTGCAGACAATCAATTGCGTCATCTATACGTGGAAGCGGGTAGACGTCCTTCTTCGTGGCCGTATTTAAGCGACGGTAGTCAACACAGAACCTCCATGTGCCATCTTTTTTCTTAACAAGGATAACTGGAGCCGCCCAAGGACTGGAGGATTCTCGAATTATGCCTCGCTTTAGCATCTCTTGAACTTGGTCATCTATTAACTTACGTTCAGTGGCTGAGACTCGATAGGGCTTCTGGCGTATAGGAGGTGCGGAGCCGGTGTTGATCGTGTGATGAATACGACTGGTAGGCGGTGGTGTTGAATCGTCTTTGGCAAAGTCGAACACGAACACGTGTTTCAGAAGGAGTTCCACTAGAGTGCGACGCTCGGTTGGGGAAAGAGCCTGATTAATCATAGCCTTAACTTGGGTCTCCATATCTCTGTTCACGTGCTGCTCACTGACAGAGTTGGTTAACGCCGCGACGAAACCTGACACACCTTCCTCGAAACGGGCGAGTTTGAGGCCCCGGGGCAACACAGCTGGCTCTTCAGAGTGGTTCACTGTCCACAGCTCGGTACGGCCTCTCACCACGGGAACGACGCAACGAGGCACGACGATACTCTTCTTAGAGCAGGCGAGTGTCGTAGGCTCTACCACAGCTTCAAAAGATTCGCACTGATTGTGAATAGAGGAAACCCGCACGAATGCTGCAGAGAAAGCTGGTACAATAGTATCTTCTTCCACCGCAAATGCTCCAAAATCCGGTGTCGAGTTATCCACAAGAGCTGAAAGTAACGAAGAATTCAAAGCAACTTCTCCCGTACGACAGTCTAAAGTTGCACCACACTCTTGCAGAAAATCAATCCCAAGAATCACATCATGCGTTGACCGTGGTAGCACTGCGAATTCTGTTCTAAACGTTAGACCACCAATAACAACATCCGAAGCACACACACCAAGTGGAACCAAAGGTTCACCACCGACACCACGGAATAACGCTGCACGGTCACCACTAAACATCACTTTCCTACCTAAACGATTCTTAAACCTCAAACTCATAACGGATACGGTAGCACCAGTGTCCACAAGAGCCATTGTTTTCACACCATCAATAAACACTTCCAGTTTGTTCTTCAACATAAACACGGGCAGAGGTAGATTGGACGTCATCGACTCGCCGGCGGCCTCACCTCCATCGGCCGCGCCTCCTAGTTTCCCGGAGGCGGAGGGGATGCACGACGTCGAGGAGAAGGTGACCGCCGTTGGCGCTGAGGTGGCGGCGTCACACTGCGGTCAGATGCGGGTGATGAACTCCGCAAATTGCTCGGACGGTACGGGTCCCAAGCGGACGTTGGGGGTCTCTGCTGCGCGGTGTGCAGTTGCCCGTAAGTATTCGCCGGGGGTTGGCAGTCTTGAGAAGTTGGGAAACGACGGCGGCAATATCTAGCGATATGCCCTGCAATGCCACACCGGTAGCACAAAGGTTGAGAGCGCCAGCGACCGCCATAAGAGTCCTGGCGAACAAAGTCGCGACGTTGGCTGAAGCCAGGATGTCGCTGCTGACGAACCACGTCTTCTGGGTAGGTGGGCCTCCTTTCTGTCGGCTGGTGGCGATAACGTTGGGCAATGTTCCGATCGTCCATGGGCAAAGTGCCGTTGGGTGGAGCCCACGGAGTCGACAGGGCGGCAACATCTTCCTCCGGTGCAGAACTGTGCCGCAGATATTGTGTGTGGCAGAAGGTATCCCGGGATCTGGACAATTCCTCGCGCACAATCTCTCGAATCATATCAGCCATAGAATTTGGAGGACTGGCTTCAACACTGGCTATAGAGGTGACATTGGCCAATCTTCCGAATTTAGGGGTGATTCGACGCAGCTTAAGAGCTTCAAATGTTCTGCAATGTTCTATAACGTCAGCGGTGGTGCTCAGGCTCTCTTTGCTAATCAGGAAATTGTAAACATCTTCCGCAATTCCTTTTAGAAGGTGGCCGACTTTGTCTTCTTCAAGCATTCTGGAGTTAACTAGCTTGCATAACTTTAAGATGGCTTCGATGTATGCCGTGCAAGTTTCTCCGGGTACTTGCGCGCGGTGAAGCAATGTCTGTTCCGCACGCTTCTTCTTTGCCGATTCATCCCCAAAATTTTTCTTTATCTCGGTCGTAAAGGTAGCCCATGAACTCAGTGTATCCTCATGATTGTCGAACCAGTCAAGGGCAGTGGCGGCAAGGAAAAACACAACGTTAGCCAGTTTAGTAGCAGCGTTCCATCGATTGTATTTGCTCACCCGCTCGTAGTGTTTCAGCCACTCGTCAACGTCCTCTTCAGGTTTTCCAAAAAATGTGCGGGGCTCTCGATAATGTGGCCAGTTGTTCGCTGTGGATAGCCCGGGTTGCTCAGCATTGTCGTCTCCAGGCATGTCCGATGGCAGTGGTGGGAAGCCTGCGAGTCTACGGCTCCTTCGGTAGATGGAATGCTCCGTGGTCGATACCCCGCATCTCCACCAACCTGTTACGTGCTTTGCACGCACGGGGGTTTATTCAAAGAGGGGACCGGTCGAAGCAGGATGGAAGCAGGAAGCCTAGCAGCGTCCTTCAGCTCTCTCTTTTTCCTCCTCTTTCTCCGCGGGTCAGTCCTTCATCTTCTGCTTCTTCCGTCGAGGTTCTGTGGAAGCACGTTACAATATTAACAGGGAGAAAAATACTGTAACTCTATGGGACAGTTTCAATGCCCACGATTTTGAGTGTTTTACTGTATGTTTTTGTAACACAGTGCACCGCACTATTCCCCGAATGTCAGCTTATTGGTTTGTCTTGATATATAGTGACAGGTATTTTCTAGGCAGGATGGATGGCAGTTTTGTATGAATATGTGAGATAATTACATTTATTGAGTTTGAAGTTCTGCTGGAATGGAGGCATTGACAGCTGCTTTTTGTTACAACTTGGGGCTTTAAAGATTGCTTATTGTGGACAGTGGGATTGCATGTGCTTTGTGTGCAAAAGTTATTGGGCTTGAATGCTGCCAGTTTTGCTAATGAATACAAGAACGCTCTTTGAAAAAAAAAATAAACATTCAACAGAAATCTGTCTGACAGAGGAATAGACTCAACAGAACTGCAGAAATACTTTTGAAGACTGCTGCTTGAACCCTGACACATCCAACTTGTGCAGGGGAAATCTGATCGTTCTCTTGGAGTAGGCTCTAAATTTTTCGTTGCTTGTTTTTTCTTTCGAGTTATGCTGAAGGCATTAATGAACATCGATCACTGCTTTGAATTTTCTCGTGCCCGGCAAATAACTTATTAATTGAATTTATTCTTCCGCATAGTTTTGATTTCAGCAACCAAACACTAGCCATGACACCGCAAGTAGGTTTGAGATCATGCAAGAGATGCAAGGGCTACAGTATAAGTTGCTGTTCGTTCACTCTCTACCATCCCTGTTTCCGAGGTAGGCTAGCATAAGAGTTTGAGCGAATTAAAATGGTAAAGCAGTACCTATATTTAAGTTATTGCATGCCTCGCATGATCTCAAACTGTTATCCCAATCCCGAGGAACATGCACTCTCAGCATGATGAGGAGAGGAGAAAGCACAGAGCTAAGTTCTTGGTGACAAAATTGGGTAGGCTACCCCCCGAAATAGTAGCGTACACAGATGCCGTGCTAGAAAGACCTGGTAACTCCATATCTGCCATCGTCGACGGACTTGGCGAAGCCGCGGTCGTGAAAACGGGCACCTGCGAGGATGCCACATCTGCGGAAGAAGTAGCGATAGCGCTCGCTTGCACCAGTACCAAGGGCAGATACGTGGTTAGTGATAGTAAGGCAGCCATCAGGAGCTACAGTAGAGGCAGAATATTGCTAGAAGCGAGAGAGATCTTAGAGGAAGGAATGCTCAACAGGGGGATCTCCCTGATTTGGGCACCAGCTCACACAGAAATGGCCAGCAACGGGGCAGCGCACAGGCTCGCCCAAGCATCTCTCTTCCGGGGAGCCACGGCACCGCCAGACGTTAGCAGCTCAAAAGACACCCTGCTTTCATTCCATGAAATAACCGAACATTTCAAGCTAGGAAGGAGGGTCTACGCTCCCCCCGACAGAGCACTCACCCCTTCAGAAGCCCGCACTTGGCGGTGCCTGCAGGCAGGGAATGGCATGTCTTCCTTATGGAGAAGCATGACTTAGACGAGAGACGAGCGAGACGCTAAATGCAAATTCTGCTGCACGTTAGACCAATATAATATGGGATTGCATGCACTCCCCAGGGTACGGCAAATTCAGAAATAAAACAGAGTGGGAGACCACGCTGCGATGCCCCGATCTAAAGCTACAATGCTCCATAATCCATCTGGTGAGGGAGGCTGTGGCAAAGTTTGTCCACTAGTCTTTAGTGTGCTGTTGGGGACACCCTCTGGTCACCTGCATGCGTTCCACGAGGTGTGAACCCCCACCATTTCTGGTGGATATAAAGGTTTTTCTCTCTCTCTCTCCTCCACCCCTTCAAAATCACTAGCCAGGCTATCCCAATGATATGTGTCATGCATATATTTTAAACCCAGCTACACTTCACTCATCGCAGTCCTGATGAAGGAGCGGAGAAGACCATACTATTGGGTTTGCTCTGAGAATCTCTGGACTTGATGTTATTCATCTGTTTATTAAGAACACTCTAGCTTAGTTTCTCCACCGCACAGCTTCTCAGGTGAAACTCTTGCATCTGTGTGCAAGTGATATGTTTTGCTCCTTACCTACTAGAGTGTGTCATGCATGGTAGCCTTTCTAGACACAAGTTCCATAATGGGAGAAAACCACTCTGTATGTAGGAAGAACAGGGTTTGAATCAAGGCTCTGTTGGCAATTCACTGGTTAGTGTTTTCATAAATTAAGGGTCCCCCAGCCTAGCGTTCAGTTATTCAGTGGGGAAACAAGTAAGAAAGGCAATGCCTGGTCTCTGAAGCAAAAGCGTATTGTATCTCTCCACATATTATTTGTTGATAAATTTTTTAAATTTCTTTTGTCTTGGTTTCTTCCAGACACCAGTAAAGAGGCAGCAGATGAAGAAGTCGTGCCGGATGTTGACACACCCGAAGGACCTGTACCTGTGGAACAGCCAGTAACAGGTCAGAGACTCTTTATCATGTGCTTGTAGCAGCACAACCAGAAAGTCTTTTTGCAGGCGTTGGAGGCTTAACATCTCTTAAGCTTTTGGAGGAGTTTGGTTTTGGGAAAAGAGGGTGTTATCCAGTCCCTGTCATACCCCCAGCTGAAGATAGTTTGTTAAATCCCAGATGCCTGCTATAACTCTGGTACCATAGATGTACTGATATGCAGGCATTTTTTTTTTCTTTTTGGATTAGGTAATATGCATGCCTCATTTCCTACTCTGTTGGCAACACCGCCAAAGCTGGCATGCCTACTATGTAGTTTACTGCTTGTTTCTAGTGAAGAACTTGAAACTTGTTGGCTGATCGGCTACATGGGGCCTGCACCCAGCTGGCTGAGGTTACACAGAGACATGGAGTTCTCCCCTTTGTGGTGCCTTTGCGATGTACAAGGGATGCTAGTACAGGTTCATTGACTCACTGACTGATGCAGAAAAAATTACTTGCATTGAGTTGGCAAAAGGGATTAGTCTCCTCACTGCATAGGATATTGTTGCGACTCTTAAGTTCTCGCCAAAAGAATTCTGGCCAAAAGAATTCTTAAGAAAGGAAATCGATCTAGGGTAGCAGGCTCGTGCCCTGCTTTACGCTAGCCTGCCCTTGAAAATGAAAGTCAGGAGCAGAGGATGGAGATGCCTGCACATATTTGCAGTACCACCAGTAACCACTGCCACCAGTAGCATTCAGCGATTAGCAGTGTGCCACACATGGGGTGCATGGGTCTGTCGTTGCCTGGCAGGTTTTGCTGGGGACACTCTCTTGGCAGTACAGCAGGCGCAGTCTGGCACAGTTGAGTGGCAAGCAACTTAAAAGCTGTTGTGTGGCTGACAGGTTGTGGCTTGTGTCAGCGTTCAGGGGGTGGATATAGTTTGTTCGATTTCTTTCTGCACCACTTCTTTTGGCTCCATCTTACTTTCCAGAGAGCTGTTGTTGGTTGTGGCAACTGCTGCCACATTCATTGTAGCACTGCTGGTCAGGTAGTCATACTGACTACTGATGACACTGCTTCTTAAAGCTTGTTTGATTGCTGTGGCGTTTCTTGAAGAATTAGCTGTCTTGGGCGGGCTATGCATGAGGCCAATGAACAGCTTCTCCTTGAAGCTGCACATGAGGTATTAAGTAAAACGTTATTAATTCGGACTTCACCGGAGTGGGAAAAACGTCCGAATTATTGGAATACAGTCACCTACAGAGTTTTCGGACTCGAATGGACCCAGAAAATGGTCCGAATAATCGAACAGTCCGAAAAATCCGTGAAGTACAAAAAAACCACTTTATTGAGCTGAAATCGGCTTAAAAATGTCACTGATTTTACGTCGCGACAAATTTTTCTTGCTGGCGACGATTTGCGCCTGTATTTGCTCCAAAGTTGTGCTTTCACTGTACACACTAGACAGCAGGGTCACCGCATTTAGTTGGAATACTTCCCACACTTCTTTGACTGACCCGGTGGGGCCATGTTGTCCACAACCCGAGTGTGCACCACACCGCCCGTCACACACACAAAGATGAGGCACTTTTCGTTCAAAGTGGCAGAACCGCCGGATGCAATCACAAAATGGCGAACGGGTGTAACTTCGTGAAGACTGAGCGCCACTCAGTCGACGCAGTCAGAGGAACCCAAGTGACGAAATGACTAATGGCAAACGTATGAGACCCGCCGCGGTGGCTCAGTGGTTAGGGCGCTCGGCTACTGATCCGGAGTACCCGGGTTGGATCGCGACCATGGTGGCCGCGTTTCGATGGAGACGAAACGCTAAGGTGTCCGTGTGCTGTGCGATGTTAAAGATCCCCAGGTGGTCGAAATTATTCCGGAGCCCTCCATTACGGCACCTCTTCCTTCTCTCAGTCCCTCCTTTATTCCTTCCGGCGGCCGAGATGCCAGATAGCTCCTGCACAATTGCCTTCCCCCAACAACCAATTTTCATTGTATGGGACTAGCAATAGCTGCCCGCGACAACGTCGGCGACAAAAACAAGTTGACGGCGATGACAATCCGGCTGCCACCTCAAAGTGTCGGAGATCGCAGGGACCTTTACTGGCAACAATGAGGTCCCGAAAGTATGTCAAGCCCATCCAACTGCAGCGTAAATCCACCTCAATCTAAGATGGCACCTTTTGCGCCAGCGAAAAGCCGATAAGATGGCCGATTTTGGCCCGTAGGCGATTGAAATTAGTCCGAAAAATCGAACTTTCGGACTTTTGATGCCCGAAATATCCGTCGCGAATATGTATGTGCTTCTACGGGGTGACTGACGGCGCCTCATCGAGGTCCGAAATATCCTACAAGTTCGAATTATTGGAATCCGAATTACCCGTCGGCTACTGTATTAAATTATCGAATGGCCCCCTCAAAACTGCCTAGAACTATTTGCATGAAAGCGAAATTTATTTGGTGGGAACCTGGGCAATTGTTACCGCCTTTTAATGTGAAAACTGTGAGACAACAGCAATTTCTTGCAGTTCCGTTAAATGTTTTAATTCGCGCACACTATCGGGAGTGGCAGAAGCAGAACTGCTCCATAGCTCTAAGGGTCTCCGTGCCTACTTTCAGTGTCTGAAACGGTAGCGCTGGAGCTTCTTCTCATGTGGAGTTGCAGGTGAGGAGGCTTCACTGCACAAACGGCAAACAACACGTAACGAGCGCAGAGTTTCGCTGCGCTAGAAAAATGAAAATATCCATTGGAATGACTAGGACGGAAGCGAGGGAAACGTTTGCATTGGCACTGGAGTGGCAAGACGTCTTCGAAAAACGTACAAAAAAAAATCGGCAACAAAGCAGTTGTACCAAATGCTCTGCGGCTTAGCTGACTAGCTGATGTGTGCACCAGATAGCCACCACTGCCATGGGCTAGTGGTCAGTTTTGAAAACGAAACTATGCAGCCAGACTCTCTCTCGGCCTATTGACGGGAACCTGTCAGCCATCAACACGCCTGGACAATGTAATAATGTATGTGCAATTCAGGCCTGTGATCGCCTGTTGAACATGTATCTAAACATGGCACCCCTTCGGGGGCCCGTCCGAATTAACCGATGCCAGCCCTGTGGCGTTCTAATAAACGAGCTTCCAACTCCATAGACTTGCGTGGGCATCTGGCGGGACTCTGGCGGCAGTCTGAATTATCCGATTTTCCGAATTAACTGGGGCCAAATTAATGAGGTTTTACTGTTGCATTGTTTCTTTAATGTTGGAAGGGGTAAGTGATCTCTCCAAATGTGACCTTTTGTCAGGCTTCTGAATATGTATTTCAAGCCGGGGCTTTGCCTAATTCTGTCTCATGGTGTACATGAACATGCCCAGAGGCTTTCACCGAAAATTGCTGCCTACTGTTATTAAGGTGGCCTGATGGCTCTGAAACCACATTCCTGTCCTGAAGAGCATAGTACATATACAGAAGCTTCTAGCCTCTGTTTCACTGGCTGGACTTGAGAATTGACTGGACGTGAGATTTGGCTGGACTGGTCTAGCCGGTCGTCCGTATCCTTAAAAGTGTCACCACAAAAGCTGTCCATTACCTTTAACCTCTGAAGAGCCAACCTTGAAGTGCTGGCATGTGCTGTAGGTTCATTAACGGGGCCTCTAGAAGAGCTGTCATGCAGCAGGCTCTGGGGCTGAGCTTAGCAAGAGGCACCTGATATGATGCACAAAAGTATCAAGGGTCAGGATTTGTTCTGCGCCACCTGGAGGAGTTTAGAGCATATGTGGTAACTCCACGAGTGTCAGGATTCACTACAGCCCTGACATAAAATGCTACGAGGGCAACACCATTAGGCTTTTGTTTTTAGTTCCTTTTGTTGTATTGAATAATTAGATATCTTAACTGCAGATGGTGTAATTGTAACAGAAATGATGGTGCAAGGACTCGATGTTGCATAGAAATATTGTCTTCCTATTTTCAAATAAGATTATTTTTGTTGCATAGGCAGTAAATTTATTTTTGATTTGTTGCTTTTGCAGAAGCTGAAGGTGCCATTCCCTTGGAGCCGCTTATGGAGCCTGTGGAGCCTGTGGAAACTGTGCAGCCAACACCTGAGCAAACTGAGGAAGGCGAACATACCGAACTCTAATTGATCACAGCATTTCCTTATTTATGGACTTGTCACTCACTGTTCAGGGCACAAAAAGCAGTCTGGAGAGACTATTGGGAAGGGTTTTATTTTCCCCTTAGCAGGAGCCACATTGTTTGTACATATAAGGCCCAAGCTATTCTTTATTATTTAATGAATTTGGGGAGTAGGACTGGCTATATACACACTGAAGGGTGCATTAGCAGAATGTTTCCATGAAACAGTCTGTGTGCTCGTTCCTCTTAGCTCTTAAGTGCTTCTTGTTTGGTGTGTCAGAACATCAGCTACGAGGATATGGAGCTCTGTGAAGTTTTTTTTATTGATGATGTTAGCAACAGTTGCCACCAGCAAACAGATGTCCATTGTAATAGGTGTAGCATTGAATTTGCTGGAAATCGCTTCGTTGCCTGCATCAATCAAACTGCAAGGGAACATGCTGGTTGAATTGTTAGGCAGCACCATGGTTCTCTGGGGCAGGAACCTAAGAAGAAGTTGCCCAGAAGGGTTCCAGAAAAATGCCAGATGAATGCCGGTGGTCACTATTTTATAAAAAGTGTGTAATATAGTAGTAGGTGATGAGTTGCTAGTATATTAATTGATGTATAATTGGTGAGAACTCTCATGCTTGATGAATCTGAAGTTTCGAGCTCATTGCATGTTGGACACGCACCAAACTCATCCACATGGCAGGCTTTGCCAAACATCCTAGAAATGTGAATGAAATGGCTCTTGTTTAATTTTTGTATGCACATTTTTCTTAATTCCGGTGTTCTGTCCTTGAAAACCCATCTCACACACTTCAGCGTTTCCACTTTTGGGCTCATGCTGGTGGCTACTGCTCCAAGTCCTTCATAGTAATTTGTTAGGACCAGGTTATTAAATTGGGCAGCCTTGATGTGTGATATCTGGCCATGCCACATTTATAATGTGAGACACAGGATGCAAAGTGGCAGATATTAGAGATGTGTTACCTATCACGCGTGCATGTACAAAGAGCTTTCTGGAATTCCGTCTGCACATTGCAGTGCGCTGGTGTTTCACAGACCCCACAAGTGTGTGTAAGTTGAGAGTCTGTAAGACTGTTCTGAGTGAATGACCTTGGCCAGATGCAGAATGCTTATTGCAGTGTATTTTTTGCATGTTGGTTCTCTACACCATGTACATACTGCCAGATAAATGTCCAATTTGCAAATAAAAGTTGTGGTCTTGTGGTCACCCCTACTTGTTGCGTTTTCTTTTATCACTTTATTGCTATGAAAAATCTTCTTCACTGCATTCTTGTGAAGCTGTCATTGTTCTCATACATGCGATGCAAGGTTTTGCTTTTATGACATTTGTAATGCTAGCTCTTGGTTACCATAACAGCTATGTAATATTGCGGTGATCACTTCAAAACCTTTGCACTACCATTATGGCAATGTAATTGTTTCATTTGCGAACGCACTAGAACTGGTTACGCCATTACACTAGCGTTATTCGGCGCTACAAAACAAAAGGCACGAAGGCGCTCTTGTTTGACGTCAGAATATGCGCCGCGCTTCTGTTGCCGTGAATATAACGTCGGTTACATAAAACGTGAGCCCGCCGCGGTGGCTCAGTGGTTAGGTGCTCGGCTACTGATCCGGAGTTCCCGGGTTCGAACCCGGACGCGGCGGCTGCGTTTTATGGAAGCATCGCGCCCGTGTGCTGTGCGATGTCAGTGCACGTTAAAGATCCCCAGGTGGTCGAAATTATTCCGGAGCCCTCCACTACGGCACCTCTTCTTTCTTTCACTCCCTCCTTTATCCCTTCCCTTACGGCGCGGTTCAGGTGTCCGCCGATATATGAGACAGATACTGCGCCATTTCCTTTTCCCAAAAACCAATTAATAAAAAAAATAAGCATTATGTGTGCAACCATGGAGGAAAAAAGAAACTTAGGAGGGAGCGCGACGCCAAGCGGCCAGCCTTCGCAAAGCAAGCGCTCGTGAAGCCGCTCTCTCCCCCGTTTTTCTCTCTCCCAGTCAGTCCTTAGTATTTTGGTGTTGGTATGTTTTAGTGCGCGCGTCTGCGCGGCCCGTGGCTAGTCTACCGTGGCGCGGGCCAACGTTACTAGTCTAGTAACGTTGGCGCGGGCGTCTACAGCAAGGAGGTTGATCTACATTCTAGTCAGTCTAACGCGCTAGTCAGCGCATGCGCGCGCCCAGCGGCGCTAGATATCACCGCACGCTATCATGTGGCGTGGTCACGGGGGGTGGGAGATCGACTCTTCTTTTTAATGCATTTTTACTTTTTACGACTAGGCGTCAAGTTATTGTTGTTGTTGTTACCCTCATACAATGGCACATGCCCACATAGGGGGATTGGCCAAGAATAGGGGGGCACAGAGAGTTTTTCAGGTAAATATTTCCTGGACGAAAATAAAATGAATGCTGAGGAAGGAAGAAGTAAACAAAAAGGAACAACGAAATGAAACGGGAAATGCATAACGCACACAGGAGATCGAGACTGATCTTTATGGCCGAGTGGTTAAATGATAATGATAATTGTAAGAATAGAAATAATATTGAAAAAATTTAAAAAAGTTTGTCTCTCGCCGGATGCTCCCTCCTCAGTTTTTTCCCCTCCATATGTGCAATGCTGCGCATTCAAGGCTTTAGAATGTTCTGAAGGCTGAAAAGACGCTTAATTTACTCGTTAATTGCGATTAAAAATTGCTGAACTGAAAAAAAATTAAAAAGTTTATGGATGCGACGTTTACGCAACGCTCGTATAAGCGTTGAAGACCCGCGGCTTGTCGCGCGTGTGCTTCTTGTGTGCGAGCGGTCTGGTTCAGATTTTTGTTTACTGAGCAAACGCGGTTACCGCGCAGCTTGCTCCCCCGACGTGATTACATTTTGCTCTCGCCCGGCTGTCCCCGTTTTCGCTTCTTACAGATGGCAGGGGTTCTTCGAATCTGCACACCTGCACTTTAAAAAGGTTTCGGCCCGGCATCGGGTTGACCGGCTGCCTCAAGTAAGCGCGCATTACGTTGTAACCGATTGTTTTGGCAAGTGTGTTCGTACTTAGAATACGTTCTGTGGATATTAATAACAATCGACGAACTACTTTGCATAGCGTTGTGACAATCGAACCGAAAGGTACACTGAGCGGTACGAATTTATCCGAAACATGGGCGCTCGCTCGGTTAGCGTCTGCACAGGTGTGATTGAACTATTGATTGCTTTTTGACGCTTTTGAAGTGCTTTTGTTGCCATTGGCGCAGTCTAGATTGTTGTAGACTATGTTTAGAATGCAAAAAAAAAGAGTCGTAAACATATAGGACAAATGATCGGATTCAAGCTGCCGTGCGGGGAAGACAGTGCTGGCGGGAATGTTATGGCCGTGTTGAACAGCGTGTTGTGTACAGCCTGTCTCGTTGCGTTCGCAGTGATCTACGTTTCTTACGCTGCGCGTTTGCAAACGTATATTATGTGGTACCTTATATCTCCAGAAATTTGCATACGAGCTGCGATATATATTCAGCTGGCTGTCAGTGGAGCTTTGATGAGTTGCAATTGCTACTTAGTGATCTGGAGTAACCAACCTGCGTGCAGTCACTAGCGTCGAATTGTACGCCGGATCTCGTTCCGTGTGCAGTGCGATGTCAGTGCACTGTAAAGATCCCCAGGTGGTCGAAATTATTCCGGAGCCGTCCACGACGGCACCTCTTTCTTCCTTTCTTCTTTCACTCCCTCCTTTATCCCTTCCCTTACGGCGCGGTTCAGGTGTCCGCCGATATATGAGACAGATACTGCGCCATTTCCTTTCCCCAAAAAACCAATTATCATTATCTCGTTTGCCCGCTGTGGTGTCTAAGCACCCACGGCCCTCTTTTATCGAGCATCAGGTCGCGGGTTCGACTCCCGGTCATGACAACCACCATTTGCTGAAGGCGAAATGCCAAAGCAATCGGATACTGAAACTTCTGTGTAGGTTAAAGCACACTGCAAACATGTATCCGAATACTTTCATCCCGGTATATTTTTCTACCCTCGGAAACGGATATCACAGGCAGCGAGATATTCGCGATAGTTAAATAGCATATCCACAAGCATTAAATCCAGTAACAATTCACTTTTGCACTTGGATGCAGATAAACCAGCAGGGGGTTAAGTGTAGGTAATGGGTCAACATCAAAGTTATGTTCACAAACACATTCTTTACTTTTTATGCACGTGAGGGAATCAGTTTTGTGAGTTTTGTCATAATATTATTGCTTAATTTTTCTAATTTACTGTATTCTGTGAAAGTAACTTGGCTTCTATTGAGTACACAAGTCACGTCTGTTGCTAATTTTCAGTGGAGCCAGACATGAGCTTGCTTGGTGCTGCTGGAGACTTGAAGTTTGACATTGCCCACAATCACGATGAAGAGGACGAAGCTTCAGCGGAAGTGAGAAAAAAGGCTGAAGAGGTATATTTGTATCTCAGAGTCTTACAGCACTACATAACTCATCTTAGATAACGTTAATATACCACATGCTATTGTATCCATACTAACTGTTCTTTCTGAATAAACATCGGCATTTTTCATTCCCCTGATGACACAAAGCAGCAGGCGCTGTTCACACCATGCTGCTGGCCGTGTTTAGCACCGTACAGATTTGCAAAATATGAAATGTATAGTATGTGTCACCCTTGTGTAGAGCGCTCAAGCAGTGCGTAGCTGGTAACAAAAACTGAAATTACAGAGCAGCCTCTTATTTCTGGGAAAAGTGCTTGTGTCTACTTTGTTTGTGGGTCTATCTGGCACTACTTCTGCGCAAGTGTTGTCTCTGGACCCTAGAGGCTGCGACAAGATCTGGATTTGTTTGAAGGCAAGTGCATTGCCGAGCACTCTACACAAGGGTGAAGCAGACTGTACTTGGCTTGCCTAGAGGTTGTTGCTAGGTTTTACAGAGCAATGGCTTTTCAGTACTAGTGCAAAAGGCCTACATGAGCTCGTTTAGGCATGAAAGGATTGTGGTTCACAATGACAGAATCACGCAGCTTTCTTATCACTTAGTGGTGCCCGTGCCTTCAGCTGTCATTTTGATTTCTTGAGCACTGCATTCTTTAAATGGTTTGTACTGTGAAAGCTTATTCTGCATTCTTGATTTTTGTTTGTGTGTGTCATTTTAGTTTCTAACCATGAGCACAGCCTTGTGTAAAATGCTGGTGATGATGTAAAAGTTCTTAAATTCCTGCAATTGTGTGCATGAAACGTGCTTGTGTAGATGAATAAAAGTCCGTAGGATATCTTTTCTTTTTGCCGATTGATCGTAGCACTGTACGTGAGGACACATTGGCCTATTCTAAAATTTAACAGTGAAGTAAATAAACCTTGACTAATGGAACTGGAAACTATGCTGAAATTTTGGTAATGAATGATATGTGACAGAGATTAGGCGAATAAATCTTCAAAGCTGTTTCCAAATGGAGGGGGAGCAGAAGCTTGCATTGTGGCATACACAGGGTACACTAAGATTTTCCACTCTTTTTTTTTTCTTCTTAAATTTAAACTTTATTCAGCATTGCCTTTTGGCATGCGAGTCGTATGTCATGAGGCTAATGTTGTTGCTTTGACTGTGTAAGTGCTTGCAGCCAATTTGAGACATTACAGGCCTGTGAGCCAGGTTTGGCATCTTACTGCAGTTTTACTTCCTGCAGTCTATACGGGTGGTGTATGGTTACAAATGCATTTCCTTCTCTGTGTAGTTGCAACAAGCAGTTGCAAATGGGTTTGATGACCTGGAGGGACTGACTGACGATGATGACGAGGACCTTTCTACATACCAGTGAGCCTTCCTTCCTTATTTGGCTGACAGTGAAAAGAACTCATGTGTCATGTGAAAGCTTTCATTACAAGAAAGATTCAAAAATTAAAATATATGAGCCTGATAACTTATTATATTATACCTTTCCATTTGCAGAACAGGTGCAAACTTTTAAGTCACAAAATTTCACATTTACTTTGTCTCTTATTATTTTTTAAACTGATCGCGCAAGACTGTTAACGTAAGTTATAAAAAGGCACGAGCAATAGGACTGACTTTAGGCAGTCTTCCCTGTGGCAGCAGAGCTGCTTGCATGAAGAGTTTGCTTGCTGATACTGGTTTATTGTGTGGATCCTGCAGGCAGTTAGGATCTGTTTCACACTCAGTCATGCCTCATTAGCATGGACACTTTGATTTCGGAGCAGAACTATCCATGCAGCAAATTATCCTTAGCAATGAATTATTAATAAAAACAAGCAAAAAAGTTTACTTAGGAAAAAAAAAACTTCGGGTCTACTTTAGTATCTGTGTGGTCATTTAGGTTGACTGGAAATATCTGCTTAGTTTGCATTTTAGTCTGTTGCATTTTCAGGTACTTCAAACCTCCTGGACTCCTTGGGTATGGTGGCGCAACTTCTACACCAATTGCTGAAGGACAGGTGATTCAGATTTTTTTTTTAGTAGTTTGCCTTATTTACGTGATGCAGAGGATGAAAAAAGATAAAAAATGGTCATGGTGTTCTTGATCTCTGACTGCTCATCAAATGATCACCGATCATAAAGTTATCCATGGCCCAGACCTTCATGAGCCGCATAAAACCAAAATACAGCCAAGGTAGCCGAGGTGTGCTTTAGAAAATGGGCACTACATTCACGGTGTCCTGTGTAAACAACACTGATGGGATCAAATTTCGATGCTGCCCCGCAATGGGCCTAAGACACAAACGTGACTGAGATATGAGATATGGTTAAGCATAGTTAATGCAGCAGTTGCTGTTATTTGGATGAGCTCTAATAAATCATGTTGTTAAGACTGAAAACTTGAGGGTTTCTTGCATGATCTTGCATCACTTCTCTAAGGTGGTGATGGAAATACTTTGATGGGTATGTCTAAGTTGGTGATGGGTTTGGTACTTGCAGCAGCGGTGTAATGTCAACGTGAGCTTTTTATCGCTACTCAGTGCAACTTCATTGAAATTCAGACTTAAGGTGAGCCATGAATTTTATGCATGGTTTTCCATTTGGTACAGCAACTCTTTGATCCCTTGTAAACTTCATACGGAAAATTATAAAATAAAAAGTGAATGTTTTGCTATGTGCTAAATAAGTTCAGTCAATAAATAATTGTTTGGTACCTAGGTAGCATTGTGCCAGCTTCCTTTGGTGGGTTACTGAGAATGATGGCTACAGTGTAATCAAACTTGTATTATAAATTCTGTTTATTTATGTAAGTACTGTGACTGCCCAGAAGGGACTAGTACAGCAAAGCTGCAAATACCTAGCAGAGACCGTACGGACAAGCAAAAGCAAAGATGGGAAGTACTGTTGCGGTCAGTAGTGCCTTTAAAAGTCAAAGGCAGTTACGTTAAGTTGCGTTCAGTGATTGTTACATTCTGTGGGCTCTACTGTTGATGATTTTATGCTTTGCTCCTATAGCTATCAGCACCAGTATGACTGTTTGTGGTGACTGCTGTTGCAGAACCACATGAGGCAGCCTTTTCCTACGCCACGATATGCTGTGGTGGCCCAGCAGAATGTGCCCAGTGCTCGCATTCCTCAACACGATGTCTACGCTGAAAACTACACCAACGGCCTTGAACTCGGAAGTCCTGTCCTTCGTGGCCAAGGCGTAGGTGATGACATGAACCATGGAAACAATGGAAACAACGGAACCCACCAAAACCCTGCCGCACCTCTGAATAGCCTGCATCCTTCTCAGGGTGGTGAGTGTATTTACATTAGCAATATCAACAATAACAGTAATAATAAGCTGTATTACTGAACAATCAGAATACATTAGATTCAAAGATGAGTCCTCTCTTCGTGCTGCATATATGCTGATGCAAATGCTGCCAAGAGATTGGCTCTGAAAAACTATTGTTTGCGCTCTTCCTAAGTATCTAAATGTTACAGGATTTCACCTTTTTATGAAATCTGCTGTTTAAGTAATGGGGAGGGGATTGGTTTTGGGTTAGTGTTAGTGTTAGTGAAGATGAACTGGTGTGATGCTTCCTCTTTTCATCTTCAGTGTTTCTCCCTGTGAGAAGTAAACACTGTCAGCTCCCGTTACGCAGCCAGAACTTATTATCAGTGTGGAAGCTTGGGGTCTTCTGTGTCACAGATGGTTTGGAACCAGTTGAATTTTTGGCGACATCTTGTGGCCTGATGCATGTTCAGCCCATAGAGTCAAATACTGCAGGAAAATCAGGCTTTGTTTCTTCAATTTATTTCTGAAAACACTGCCAGCCTTGATTTAAACCCTTAGGCAAGAAAGGGCTTTACTGCCCACTCCTGCAGTCTTTTATATACCGATGAGATGACGGGATTTACATGGATCTTGATTGAGCTAGTTTCAAGTGCTCTTGTGGCTTGTCATTTGTCTTTATAGTGAGGTACTACTTAAAGAAACCAGCAGTCGGCAGCAACAGCCCACTGCTTGGAGTGTGTTGTATTGATCTGCTAATCAATAACAGCAGTAAACAAAATCAATGTTTTAATGTTTCACTCTATTGTTGTACTTGTAGGGTTTCATCTTCCGATTAGCTTTTTCTTTATAACAATAAAGGCTTTACCAACGGACTATTTTTTTGCTGTGAATGAACGGCCTGCGGCAGTCGTGAATGTTGGCAGAGCTTCGCTGTGGACTTACCGTATAAACTCATGTAATGGCCACACTTTATTTTTTTTAATGTGAGTCTGAATTTTGAAGGTGCAGCCCTACACAAATTAAAAAACAAATGTATAACCATATTTTTTCTCAGTTAACTACCCCAAAACAGCGGGTGATGCCCTTACTTGAGATTATGCAGTAATTTGTATCCAGCTATAATCAGTTTCTTTGTTATTGTACTTTGTGATGTTTGTGTGCATCAAACACTCCCTGCAGTGCAAGACATGAGCACGATCTGTTGTACTTGCAAGTGGCCCAACTTACCGCATACTTTAACTGTTTGGTGTTAAAATGTTTGTTTGCATGTTGTGATTCCAATTTCTTTATTGTGCTAAATTTGCAATCTTTCTTCTTGCCTGCAGAAGCAACGAGTGCTTTTTTTTATGTTGCTATGTTCAGGCAGTATTATGTTTTAAGCCCTAGCTTACCAAACTTGTCTTTTCTAGATGATGTCATTCAACTTGAAGTGATGTACAAAGCCCGAACGAGGGAAGTGGAAAGGTTGCGATTGGAGATGGAAGGTCTTCGGAATTCCTCCAGAGCGGAAATTGGCTCATTGAAAGACCAGATGGCCGCATTGCAAGGTCTGTCGCAACACATTTTGCTTTTTTTCTTTTGATTTTTTTTTTATTAATTTAATAAATGTTGTGATTGACGAGAAACCAAATGATGAAGTTACCACATGATCTAAATCATTGAATTGTGAGGTATGAGAAAAGTGGTATGTGAAAAGAATTGTTAAGCAGCATCCTTGAAAGAAACCTGTTCTGAAACAATTTAGTCTTGGAGATTGGATTCTAAAGCTTTGTCAGCAGTGGCAGCCCTGAAAAGACTTGTTCGTTCCAGAAGAGTTTACTCACAGATGCCATGTTCAAAATTTGTCTGTGACAACTTTGTGCAGTTTGCAGAACAGAGTTCACTTGCCGACTAAATTGTGAAAAGTGGGCAGTGACAGCTTCAAAAAAAGCTTGCTCTTTCATGTGCTTTTTGCGCATTTTAGTTAGATTCTGTTTTAAGCTTCTTTTTCCCATTACCAGTGAGGTTTTATTGCCTGCTATTGTCACATTGAAATTCAAGATGCATTGGCTATTATATTTCAAATCATTGTGCTTTCCATTATTTTCGGTGATTGCCAAGTTAAAAATCAAATGGCTACCATAAGGCTTAAGCAAACAAGCCAGAAGTAACGTTCCCGTTTTAAAACTTTTTAGAAGGCTAGCATGTCAGGCACCATCATCATCATCATCGGTTACCCTCGCAGACAGCTGGTTATCTGCTCTCCATGTCTTCCCATGTTTGCGTCATAACTCGTGCCGTTCTTGTTTTTTATCTGTTAGTAGGTTTGACATTATAAATTTTTTATTTGCTTCATTGTTATATCAAATTTGCAGAAAGCCTGGCGTGATAACAACACATGGTAGGAGCCTAGAGTTGATATTAAATTTTAGCCGAAGAAATATTTCATGCAATGACATTCTCCAAATATTTTTATCGACCCGAGTTTTTTGTATGCAGAACATTGCATCCATGCTTGCATAATGCACTCATTACCATCACGCTAAATTAGTGACAATAAAAAAAAAAAGAGAAAGTAACTAAAAGATATAGGAATGTCACTGCATAAAAATTTCATCAAACAACACAATGCACCAAATTGCATGAAAATTCATGAAGCCATTGTCATGCTAAACTTTCTGCTAGCAGACATGACGGAAGCCAACTGTCACCGAAACCAAGGAGCATAAGGGATGTTGTTAGTTGTTTATGTATATAATATGCGGTGTTCAATAATGTGAAATTAATGGGTAATTATTTTAAACATTATTGATTAGAATTTTAAACATTATTGATTAGAAAGAAGGAGAAAAAACAACCACTTGCCGCCGGTGGGATCTGAACCCACGGCCCCCGAATTTCGTGTCGGGTGCCGTTATGTATGTCATAACGAGCCCTTCTTTTCCCTTCCCATGTCTTTCTGCTAGCAGTGTAGTCAAGTCAAAAACCTTTTGAGAAAACCCATTTTCACAGAGGAGCCAGTTTTTCGCTACCTACACTCACAAAAAACATTTTTGAATGTCACTTCTGGGCTGTTTTTGGGGAAATCTCTAAGGATATAATTAGAAAGACCTCATAGATATGAAATACAGTGCAATCCACTTATAGCGATATTGAGAACACGGAAAAATCCGATTGTTATATTTGGATGGGCAAAAAAAGAGGGAAAGAAAAAGGAAAAATAAAACACCCGCATATTCTCTCATGCATGTAGCCACCACCACTGGCGCTGCTGTCAAGGGTGCACAGCGTCTTGGCGTTCTGCCAAGTTCATAGTGCGATTCCCCCCCCCCCCTCCTCCCTGAGCTCCGATCAAAAGATAAACGCACTACCGAGATGTTGGGTCAGTGCGAAATGGAAGAACGCTAAGCTAAAAAAAAGTAAATTCTCAATGACAAAGGGGGGGAAGGGTCAGGTATCACATTGGGCTTAGTCTCCGCCATTTTTACCCAGTTCACGAACACACAAACGGAGGAAACTGTGAAAATTATGTTCGTGTGATTAAGCGATGCGCAGCAGCAGCCAAGCAAGCTCTTTCTTTCTCCCTCATTCATAACGAAGAAAAACGGCTCGAATTAAATTTCTTGGTAGTTTGTATTTTTCAAAACTAGGCATAGACCGCAAGGATTTCATAACTAAACAGTCATCTAAGAAATCTCGTCATAAGCGTAAACACTATATTGAACCCATTTTTGCCCGC
Organism: Amblyomma americanum; assembly: GCA_030143305.2. NCBI lineage: Eukaryota > Metazoa > Arthropoda > Arachnida > Ixodida > Ixodidae > Amblyomma > Amblyomma americanum. The sequence goes on along the minus strand of JARKHS020025613.1, from coordinate 330,787 downwards.
ACGAATGCCTATAAGTATTCATTTTTTCCTAATACGATTACTGATTGGAACGCACTGCTTCATGATTCTTTGCTTGCCTGCCCTGCGTAATTTCAACCGTCGGTTGGCGCTGCCTGTGATGCACTGTGTTGTTGACACTGCGTATTGCTTTTTTCATCCTGTGCCTATTTAGCGTTATATAAGTGTTGGTCGTCCTTTTTAATACTTGTTTCGTCATCATGTATGTTTTTTCTTTTCTTTCAAGGTCGAAGTTTTGTACTATATTGTTTTGTACTGTGCCTCTCCTGCTTGGACCGTATTTGGTCCGCAGTATGTAATAAATAAAAAAAAATAAGTATTGCTTTCCAGGTTACTTAGTCCATGACTCTACTATTTACGGACTAAATTTTTTCATTGCTGCTTCAAAAATCTGGTGGCTAACAGCGCTGTAAGGCAGTGTAAAAGTAAGAGCTATTATTTCACAAAATTAAAACTTACCTGTCATTTTACTTTTAATTGTTTTGCTTGTTATATTTTTGGTACATTTTTTGGTGGTTGCCTTTGTGTGGTCGAGTTTTAATCAGGACAGGTACATTGACAGCTTTTACTGAAAGTGGGTTGGCATTATGACACACTTTTTCTTATTCTTATTTGCAGCTAATGCACAGCTTTACTTGGAAAGATACGATCAAGCAAGTCAGGCCCTAGCAGACAAGACCACTGAGAATGCTGAACTCTCCGTCAAGGTTGCCATACTTCAAAGCCAGCTGGAAATCGTGACTAAGTCCAGAGACGAGGTTGGTGTGTTAAGATAACTTTCAGGTGCCTGTTTGATCACTTGAAGCCTACTTCTTGCTTTGAGCTTCCCATAAACAGATAGCCAAATTTTTAAGACTGTAGGAATGACCCCTCATAATTGGGATTGTTTTATATGAAATGACAGCATGTGGTCATCCCACTCTAACTGCATTTGTCAGGAAGTCTGCAAGTTAGCTTTTGTCCATAATATCATGCTTATGGTGACAGCATTGTGTTTATCTGAAAGAATTTATGGGAAAATAGGAGTAATAAGGCTTGAGAAATTTCGTTTGTGCTTGTGGATGTCGGGTTTGTCCGCATTATGCTGGCAAATTTGCAGGCAGTAGCATGTGTGCAACACATGCTACTGGAGATGAGCTATATGTACAGTGGTATGCACACTGTGTGCTACGGTCTTTGCATTGCAAATGTATGCAGCTGCAGGACTCAAAGACAACACAAAGTTCATGGCAAAGAGAAAAAAAAATTTAGTGTACTAGAGCAGCAACTCAGCCATGCCTGGTATTTATGGGGAATTCCATGAGCATAGTGGTCGTGCCATATTCTTGAAATTCCTCGCATTGATCGCACTAATGTTTCTGTTTCTTAGAATAGTTTGTTTATTTAGCCCTACATTTTCATCTGTTTCTTTTGTTTGCTTCTGTGTCTCCCCTGCAGCACGTGGAGAAGATGAAGGTGGCCGAGGCTACCATCAAAATGCTGCAGGAGCAGATTTCAGAGCTGAACAGCTCAGATGGCCTCGTATTGATGAAGCGGGACTACGAGAACTTGTTGCAAGCGCAGAAGGAAAAGCATCAAGAGGAACTTTACAATATGCAGCAGAAAATCAATGAATTAAGCCAAAGCCTGGCTGCAAAGGTGACCATTCAGACCCTTCTGTCAAAGTTGTGGGATAGAAAAATGCCTTGTTTTGTATGATGTAATATTGTGTAGCTTTAATTTTTGTTCTGGCTTTTGGGGTTTTGTGTTTTGATTATGAAAATAGCTTTTGTAGGGGTATGCCAATAGAAATTTTTCTAAACCATATCACATACAAATAAAATATTTGTACAAGTATTCACTTTTGGCATTGCGAGTGAAGAAAGCGAAATGTTAGTGGCGGCTCTGCGGTATGGCGCTTAATACTCGTGGAGCTATAGCTGCCAAAAGATGCAGCGCTGACCTCCACTTGATGGGTGCAACGAAAAAATACCCTAATTCTATGACCACATTGTGATACATAGGAAAATTAACTTCAGTGACAACAGTGAAGGGATGAGCACATCTTGGTAGATGAGAGCAGCATGAGTTGGAGCCATGGCCTCGGAGATCCAGCAATGCAACAGGGTTAACCATACCTGGATAGACCTTGCTGCATCGCCCAATCTCGAAGGCCGTCAGTGATAATTGTGAATGCTGCCACACGAGTGGACCGTAGCGCAGTGCTGAACCTTCCTACCTATTTAGACCAATTCGACAGCATGCTGTGCGGCGTCCAAGTTAGCTGTTTTCAAAGCACTCATCGAAGAAAACTACAGGTTTTTTTGCTTCACTGATTTGAAAATATATTTGGATAGTTTCAAATGATTTAGGGTGTGCATTATTTAATTCGTTCAGTGAATCAAATACTAGGATGTTCAATTCGCTATTAGAAAAATTTTGAATATTCGTACGCCCCTAGGCTTGTGTTAACCAAATGGCCTGTAGTATGGGTTTGGACCATGAAGGATGAAAGCATTGTTTGGGGACAGTTTTATTATGCCACAAATGCTGTGAGCGTGACACTGGCTCCATGCTGCTCGAAATGCCCGCCACTCTATTGAGCTGCTTCTGGGAGCAAAGTTCTTTTCTACACTAAAACTTTTTATAAAAACTGTTCAAGGGACAGGATGCAGTAAAGGAGCACTGACATTATGCTATAAGGTCTATGTGTGTACTTGAACTGTTTAAAATTTTAATTGCTGTAATAGCAGCTCATTTAGCTCATTTACAGACCTTTTGTCCTGTATATTCTCTGTTTTGTCTGAACCCATGTACTGTGTAATGTGTTTTTTGGCGTTTAGTTCATATGTTGTTTGTGCTTTTAGGGCGATGAGCTACAGTTGTGCAAGTCCCGTTTCGAGGAACGCGAAAGGCAGTTTGAAACAAGGCTTTTGGAGAAGGCCGACACCATCAATCAGCTCACCCAGTCCCTGAGCAGCAGCCAGAGACACTGCCAGCAGTTCTTGGAAAACAGTAAGTTTTAAAATACAAAAGCACCAGTACTTGTATGGCTTCATATCATTGTGCTGAATATTATCTTCCATCGAGCTTCGACGGATGTCCAGCAGTGGCATCACTCAAAGGGGTTCTTTAGCTGGTCTTTGCCAGTTGCATGTGCCATGAAGCATTTGAATGTGTATGGCCTGAAATACCTTATCCTGCTTGGTCTTGCTAAAACAAAGCAGTGTTCGTGAAGCATGGCGAAGTAATTTGGTTGGCCTGCAAATATCCTATGCTACAATGCAGGCTCCCCAAAATGTATTCTGGCCAAGGTGCAAAATGGAAGCTGAGGTAAAACAACAACTGAGGATCAGGCTGAGGGACAGCAACATATATTTTCTTTCTGGTGCTACATGTTAGCAGGCAGTGTTAATTTCCTTTCTGTCTCATTCTGCCAGATAAAAGAAAAAAAAATGTGGAGAAGCAGTTATGGGGGAAAACATTGACCTGTGCAGCTAGGAATATTTTATTGTACAGTGAAAGCTGGTTAATTCGAACCCCGATAATTCAAATTTTCGGATAATTCGAACTACACTACTTGGTCTGGCCAAGCTCCATAGAGATCTGTGCATAAAAAAGCCAGTTAATTCGAAAGTGAGTCGGTTCCGCAACGGATAATTCAAACTAAGTGCCGCCGCGTCTGGGCGGCTTGGCACACAGCACGTGGCTAAAAAAAAAAAAAGCACCTCCGCTTAGTTAGAGGCTGTGCTCGTCCTAAACGGGGACAGAAGATGGAACCAGATAAAACCGTGGAAGAGTGGGTGAAACCTAAATGGCGCCATCACCGGCGCGGCGGCCGGCAGCACCGGAGAGTAGGGGTTGGCAGCCGCGGTGGCGGCTGCCTACTCTCATTTCCATGCAGCTTCCGAAACTCGCAATCAAATACTCGTTATATAAAAAAGAAGAGGACAAAGGCAAAGCAGATGACTAATGACAACGAAGAAGATGGTCCTGCGCGTCAGCCGTCTGCAAGAATATGACATCCGCGTGGCCTATCGCTTCGGCCGCAAGCATCAAGACACTGATGCCCTGTCCCGCTGCCCACTTCCAGCAGAGATCACCAGCCTGTCCACCTCTAACGTTTCCCCGTCATCGCTTCACATCAGCGACATGCCCTCAGCGCAACATAGCGACCCCTGGATCACTTCTCTTCTCGACTTTCTCTCCAACCCCACGGCTGCTTCTCCATCTCGTGCTCTCCGCCGCCATGCTTCCCACTTCTTGATTTGCGATAACCTCCTCTATCGCCGAAACTACAGCACCGACGGCCGCAAGTGGTTACTCGTTATTCCTCGCCACCTGCGCACGCACATATACGCCTATTTCCACGCTGACCTACAATGCGGTCACGCGGGAGTTTTCAAGACATACACCCGCATCCGGCTGCACTATTACTGGCGCGGCATGTACTCCTTCGTACTTAAATACGTACACTCCTGTTGTCTCTCCTGTCAATGCCGCAAGGCATCTCCTCATTGTTCTGCTGGAGAGTTGCAGCCACTTCCATGTCCACCATGCCCTTTCGACCGTATCGGCATTGACTTCTACGGCCCGCTTCCGTACACTGTGGCTGGCAACCGTTGGGCTATCGTTGCAGTTGATCATCTCATGACGCATGCCGAAACTGCCGCCCTTCTGTCTGCCACAGCGACAGGCCTTGCCCCCTTCCTTTTGCAACGTTTCGTCCTTCGTCACGGTGCACCTCGTGAACTGATTAGTGACCGAGGACGCGCCTTTTTGCCCAGTGTTGTCACAGCCCTGCTCCGCCAGTGCAACATAATACATCGAACCACCTCCGCCTATCATCCGCAGACCAACGGCCTCTCCGAGCGATTTAACCACACCCTCGGGACTTGCTCTCTATGTATGTCGCATCCAACCACTCGAATTGGGATCTCATCCTTCCTTATGTGACTTTTGCCTACAACACTGCCCAGCGGTCTACTACTGGCTTCTCTCCCTTCTTTCTTCTTTACGGCCGTCATCCATCTGCTACAATAGACACCATTCTGCCTTACCAACCTGACGCCTCCGAATATACCGTTGTTTCCGAAGCCGCGCAACACGCAGAAGGTTGCCGCCAAATCGCCCGGTCACTCATGATTGACACCCAGTATCGCCAGAAATTCCATCACGACAATGCTCACACCACATCGCACTTCTTCTCTGGCACGCTTGTGTGGCTCTGGATACCGTCAAGTACTCCTGGACTGTCCTCGAAATTTCTCGCCAAGTATCACGGCCCCTACCGTGTTCTGGAGCGCATATCTGTTAATTACGTCATCGAACACCTCATGCCGTCTCCCGATCTCCGCCGCCTCGGCCGTGAAACAGTTCACATCCAGCGTCTCAAGCCTTACTACAACCCCTCCATCTTACAGCCGCCGTAAGTTGCCAGGATGGCTCCTCTTCTCCCTGGGGGCGATTGTAAAGATGATGACCCAGACAAAGCAGATGACTCGTGACAACGAAGAAGATGGTCCTGCGCGTCAGCCGTATTGCTATCGCCACGAGTGTCTGTGCCCGACCTGGTTGCCCTCAGACTGTTCTCGTTGCTGCTCCCATCCTCCCAGCTCTTTTCAATAAACCCCCGCCTTACAGTTAATTCGAGAAATGTTAATTTGGAAATATACGGATAAGTACTGTTGGCGCGGCTCCAGCCAACGCCCATGAAAGGCTATGACTTTGGACGAGCGCTACAAATTGCGTGCAAAAAACTTTTTTTTTCTTTGTTAGTGTTGTCCATCTTTCCAGCCATCAGTCGACAACGGAAGCATGCGATCAGCCGCGATCATGACGCCGGCTTTTAGCCTCGGCCGGCGGTCGGCCGCTGGCCGGAAGTGGCCAACGTGGGCTATCAGCGCAGACCAATCAGGGCGCGACCGCGTCTGACTTCCGCCTGCTTCTACAACATGGCCGCGCCTGCAGAAGCGGCGCCTCGCTATAATGCCTAGAATAAACTGGCTAGTGAGCTGATCGTGGCCTCCCTGGTGGCACCGAGAGCGATGAATGCCGACGGACGCCGCATGGAGCGCTGCAGGTCGGGAGGGTGCGGATTGCGCTGTCTCATTCTCGCGACATCAGCAAAATGAGTGCTGCATCTTTGCTTTAGTTATCAATATATCAATCAAGAAGTTTTATTGAATGACACAAACAAAATTTATACACAGATATTTGGACCGATAGCCAATGAGGCTAGTCAGTGGTCCAATACAAAATAACAGGTAGGTTAGTTACACGATAGCTACAGCTGGCCGAGTGAAACTTGGTCACGTGACCAACCACGTGCCGAACCACGTGATCAGCCACGGCGCCACCGGCAGTTGCTCCGCACCACGTGACAGCATGGCAGGGTGGCGCGCCGCTACGCTGAAGGCTCGAAATGCTACCGTAATGTAGCTATCGCTACAAAACTAATTTTGTAGCCTTGCTTCGATTCCTAGAAAATGTCTCTTGCCTGTCAGTTTGAAATTCCTAGCTTGCTTTAATTAAGCCGTAAGGGACCATAGATGTCATGGAGGCAGGTTACAGTGTTTCTTTTGAGCCTATGAATAGAAGCGCTACATATTTAGGGCTTGGACTCACATGCGCGACAGCTTCGATGAAGTTCAGCACATATTCGAGCTTCAAAAATCTGGTGCTTATGAAGGGAACCGGGAAGATGTGTTCTAGAGTCGATACAACATAAACTTTTTATTTAGAGTATACTTTTTCGGCAACATTTTCTCTAAGAAAGCAGGTGAAACATGTCAGTTAATTTTACTGGCTTTTATTTAGATGTTATGCGTGCTTGGTTTTCAACCAGAATTCTTTGGTACTTACAGAAGGCATAGGACTCTCCATCGGACCGCGTAGGTAATAAACACTTCTGAGCAAAAAAAAAATTCCTCTTTTGAAAGTGTGCTTTCCTGAGGCTGGCTTTACACCGCATCCACCGCAAAGATTTGTCAAGGAAACCTCCTTGATCAAGGATCCGGCCTCTTTCCAAGCTCAATGTGATGGTATGTTTTGACTTCTTTCTTCCCCTCAGATACACACCGCGGCTACCGATGATGGCCCATCAAGCAAAGTTGTTTTCTTCAGATTCACAATAAGCGTAAGCTAATTAATCCACTGGCACAAATGGCTCTTCCATCCATGTCACTAGAATAGAGACATTGCAGAATAGCTATAGCTCTCGCTTGTGGACGGCAGATATGTTCACAATCATTTTGCGATCCACCAATTCACCAGCGCTTGCTTCTTTAGAACCACAGCGTGTGGTGCACTTTTCAATTACTAAAGCTCCGTTGTCGGCACCAGATCGTTCCAGGCTCACCGATTCAGCACTCTCAATGGCTGAGCACAACTCGGAGGCTTCCGACGTAGGTCGCCTGTGATGCTTTGCTGGAGGCTTTTGCTCGCAGAGCTGTCTAGTTTTCCTCTATGCTGATATTTTAAGCACAATGTGTTTTAGATGATGCATGAATATCGTAGGCATGGTGTCAGGTTTCAGACGCGGTTTATCACGGGGAATCTCGCTGGTGACTACTGTGATACTGAACATGCACTCGATAAAACTGTTCTCAAAATGTTTCTCCCAAACCATAGCAGCTGGTGTCAGGCTTTCGTCTTCTCTCTTGAAGTTTCGTTCCCATTCTGCAAGTAGCATCAGATGGTGCAGTAAACATAGAAACGCGCTCCTTGTTCGATCGGTATACCGCTTTTACACTGTGGCACAAAGCGTCTTCTCTCCGCACTGTCGCTTTGGCTTTGACATCTTTTTGTGCAGTCACGTGTAGTTCGTATAGTGATGGGCGCGGGAAAAAAACAATCGAGAGCTCAGTCCATGATTTGACTACACGGTGAAAGCACGCAGAACGGATACACACACGCACAGAACGCGCGCACAAAACCGACGAAATCACCCCAGAACTACTCGGAGGAGCGGACGCGATGACTTGCATACGCAAGCAGCCACACAGGACAACAAACACTACACCGGTGAGCTTTCATTGCAAACGGTGCCACCATCTCCCATTGTGCAGCGCTGGCGCTCGGCACACTAGCCAGTATATTCTAGGCACTATAGTCTCGCTTCACCACGAACTCATCATTGCTGCTACAGTGTGCCTCATGTTCACGGCAAACAGAAGTCGCACGAAACTTTCACTTTGTCTGAAGATAGCCGCAGCACAAAATTTTAGCGATGAAACGCGTCCTGTTTTTCAGAATGCTTCTGGATTTTCAAAGCTGCTAGGCTTAGTCACCACGCGTTGGTTGATGTCAGGAAGCGCGGGAGGTTCAAACAGGTTAACTATTTTGGTTCAGAAAGGGGTCACAAAGAATAATTTGTTCTCTTTGTCATCATTGAATAAATACTAGCTTAATTGTAAACGCACAGCTGTTCTTTTCAGCATTTTACTAAGCATATGGAATCACGCCGTTTCTAAATCCTGGCGGCAGCGGTCTGGCGGCAGTCGCGCGTACTGAAAACGAGGCTTGCACAACCCGACAAGCGCTGGCACTCTGCAAAGTTTGCTTCTCCCCCTTGCTAGAGCTAAGGTCAAAAGGTAAACACACCGTGATGTTATCGCTGCGCAGCATCTTGGCGCACTGCCAAGAAATGCGTTGTGGACCGTCACGGTGGAAAACGGAAGGAAGCGTTAACGACTGACGCTTTTTTTTTTTTCAAATTCTTAGGCAAAAATCGGTGGTGGGTGGGTTCATTATGATAGTGGGTTCGTTACGCGAGTAAATACGGTACATATACCGTAATGCAAATGGTTCTTGTCAGTTTTTTCAAGGCCATTCAATAATTTGAACTTCGGATAATTCAAACTTTTTTCCCGGTCCTGTGAAGTTCGAATTACTGAGCTTTTACTGTACTATTATTTAGTTCAGTTTCAAGAAAAACTGAAAAACTAACAAGGCGACAACTGCGGCAAGAAAGCACTATACATAATGCTTTTTAATGTGGTGTGGTACAGTCTTTGCTGTGTCTTTGCATTCTTTAAAATCGCAGTATGAGCTTGGGAGTGAACAAATTAGAAGACATTTGGGAGAATGAAGCACATTTAAAATCTTATTCCACGTGGTGCATTTTTGTCAAAGGCCAACGCATGTTTCTTGGCCCTGAGCATTAATAAATGGCATTGCTTTCAGCCACACCGCAAGACTCGAGACAGCTACAGCTTTTGGAGCAATTCCAGCTGCTTCAAGAAGAACGGTGCAGGGAACGGCAGAAGTTAAAGCGACTTGAGGTCAGCATTTACCTTTGATTGTGTTCCCTGCGGTTCCCTGTTAAGCATCGGTTTCAGAGGTAAATATAAAAAAACCATTGCATGATTGTTTCAGGAAGGAGTTGATGATCTCCATCAGCTCCTTCTGCCCAAGACTAACCTGGCACACTGCAACCCAGAACTGTCCAAAAGGTGAGGGCTGATTTACTTTAAAATTAAATTTGCTCAACAAGCAAGCGGTGCAGTTATTACACTTTCTAGGGTATGTTATATGTTGTCATGGTGAGTACCTGTAAGGATTTTTTTAATGCAATTTTCGGTGGCAAAATTTCGGTTTGGTGCAGAGTAGAGCACAACCATGTGATGACATCAGCTTGTCTTCATCATTTGAGTGATTATTGCTCGAAACTGCTTCACTGGTTTGTATTGTGGCTTCAGCACCCTGACTAGGCTTAACAGTACTAAATATTGATAGCGTGGTAGAGATGTTTAGATTAGCTTTAGATGAATTAGTATAGTTAACTTTGTTATAAGCAGGTGTTGCAGGGGGCTACTTGCTTATCCTTGCACGATGTTGCTTTGATAATGAAGTGACGACTGAGATATGACACCACTTCTGTGGCGCTAGCTTACATGCACAGAATAGGGCTTTGGTGGTTTGACCTCGATGTCGCATAATAACATGATGCCTTGCTCATGTCTGATTACTTCTGTGCACGTATCCAGTGTCTTGGTGCCAGTAATGCATTGCTACTTTTTGTTTGTTTGTGTTTTTACAGTGATGACAGCTTAGCAGCGAGGTCATCCAGTAAGTCGGTCTCGAAGGATGCCATGTGGAAGGTGCGCCTGTGTTGCCGTGAAGTGGGACACCTGCGGTCCGAGGTGCTCAGGGCCAGGGACGGGCTGTCGATTGCAGATCAGGAGATTGATGAGCTCAGAAGAAAACTAGAGATGACAGAGGTATGTGTTTTTTGTTGTTTTTGCCATGACTCTGGGTTATTTACTTTGACTGTATAGTTTCTTTGCTGGCAAAAATTAGGTCCATGGGTGCTGTTTTGTATCAGTTCTTGTTTCTGCGACGTTTTGGAAACTGCACATGCAACTTTATGCTGGTCAAATGTATTTAGGGGAGGACACCAAGGTGGAATGGACTTTAGTTAAGGGAGTCATTACTCATTAGCTGCAGGCACAATGTTTGTAATAATTAAACCACAATTGTTCAATCGCAACTAAAAATATATATAATTTTGCTAAGTTTATCGATGTAACCTCCTAAGCATGCGTCGCGCTAGAATAGGATGCGTCGAGCTGGAATCCAAAACTGCTTAACCGTTGGCTATTCTGTTTGCCGCTACTCGGCTGGGCTGCATGCAGGGGCGCTGCTGCATTGCCTTGTATCTCCATTTGCCTCTGACTGCTGGCCTTACGATTTTATTGTTCTGCATTTATTGCTTTAAGCTGCGCACACGCCGTCGTGCCAACACTTAGGAAATTACATGACATGGGTCGGAAAGCGGGGTATGCGTCGACCTATAGTGAACTTTCTTTTGTCCAGCAAAGGGCATGCGTGCGTGGTGGGCTTATACACAGCAATGTACTATATACATTGTGCGTTATGACCTTTGTAAACTTTTAGGACATGTTCGCGAAATCTCCGCATAATTTGCGCACCCCCATTTTGAAGCCTTAATTGTGGGGACAAAAGTGCGTAAATTACGCAAGTAAATATGGTATTTTTTGTAGTATTGGGAGGTGTAAAGTCATGTCAAGATATCTATTTCACTTTGCTTCATGTGAATGAGGTTTAGACAGTGAGACAGCTGAATCATGACTGTCATACATTTCCAAAGGCTTTCTCCATTGCCAATAACTGAAGAGCTGTGTTTTTCTTTTGTTTGCTTTTCAGCTATAGTCGCCCCATCTGCTGCACTAAAATTTGTTTCTGGCATTTGGTTTTGTCTCTACCTCTGAAAAATAACCGCCCCAAAACATGATTCCACTGCAGCACACCTTCAGATTTCTTCCTGAGTTGCTTTCAGTCTCTGTGTGCTGCTGTTTTGTGTAATGAGCAGTGAGCACCAAAGATATTCGCATGTTTGATTTTAAGGCAACTTGGAGGCTTTTGCTTGTGGCGCATTTTGTTTGCACACATAACTTGGTTATCTTTACTATTCAAAGTCCCCTGTTCTCTTATAAGACTGCTAGCTGAGTATATTTGCTCTTTATTCTCAAGTGTTGAGATCTTGCTATGGGAGTGGGTCATCCTGATAGTGGAAAACTAATTGGGCATGAGCTTGTTTAGGGCACATAACTCATAGCCGAACTTCAATGCACATGTATGCAGGTTTCTAAAAATTGATAACTGAGCAGATGATGGAATATGTTGCAGGATAAAGAACTTGTTTGCCAGAGCGAATTCCCTTTTGCAGAATGAAGTGGCCAGGCTGCAGGAAAAGCTTCAGGGCAGGGATGGCTCAGAAACAGAGTCCCAGTTTCAAGACATCAAGGACGAACTGTTGAGGCAGGTCCAGGTAAGGGTGCAACAATACCGTAATATGTTTTCAGTCTCAGTGCATGAATTTCTTTGCATACCTACCAACTTACCCGAATTGTCTCAGGAGACTCCCGAATTTTCACCAAGCCTCTTGATTATACGGACACAATCTTATCACTCCAGAAAATTGTCCCCCGCTTTGTTCAGAATCATTTTCCCTGAAAAAAAAAATGCTTTCACGTGTGCAAAAAAAGCTTGTTAATTGAGCACCAATTAATTCTGAAATCAGTATAATTCGAACTGCTAGCTTGGTCCCAGAACATCCATTTTTGAGTCTAGGGCGCCATACACTCACTAATTTGGATGTTGTGAGTCTTGCATTGATTAATCGATTAATTTAATTGGACTCCTGAAGGGCAGATGCATCCTTGTATCATTGGTGCGGCAAGGGATTGTTGAAATAACCCTACTCAGAACCTGAATTCTATGCTTCAAAGTCACTCATGCACCTCTGACGATGGCGTGCAACCGCAGGCGTAACAGCGCGACGACAAATAAGACGGTCCTGTCTCTGAGGACAGTCTGACCGCTTAGATTTGGTTTCACTTTCCTGAGCTTTGCGCCAGCCCTCATCGGCAGCAGCCAGCCTGCATCACCCTGCCAAACAATATTTCGGATGCTGATTGGCACGTCCCTGGTGTTTTTTTTCCCTTCCGCCACCCTTTAGTTTTTCTCCTTGCTTTGGCACTGCTGAACGCTTCCTTTGCTTCAGTCTGCATAGTCCTGCTCTTTCAGTGTGTAGAAACTATATGCGCTCGTCACCTACTGTTCTTCGTGTTTGTGCAGTGAAGCCCCCTCACATACAGTGGGGCCACTTATGATGGGTGTGACATGGTAGCGGTGGATCTCCACCGCTTTGCACCGTGAAGGATGCCGGGGAGGCCCTTACAATTTTGGGGCAGTTCTGTTTTGATGCTCTCGGCAGTGCACACGTAAAAAATGGTCACTGCCGCACTGTTTTTATCTCGAAAGCAGGCACCCATTACCCAGCCTTTTACTAAATAAATTTACCATGATGCAAGCAGTTCTTGACAATTTATTTAAGGTCATTTGATAATTATAACATTTTTTTCGATCCCTTGAAGTTGGAATTAGCAAGCTTTTGCTTGTTTTCTGGTCAAAGCCATTGTGACCGCAGCTACCACAGCCAAAGGCAAATTTTTCAGACTCCATTTGGAGAAGCCCATTTGCATGGGTGCGCAGCGATGGGAGAAGCGCACATCCAGTGTGGGGCGTATTGGGAGAAGCACACTTGCGGGGGCGCGGTGTGGCACAGAGTTCGATATAGGTATCAAATATGGGGTGCACGGAAGTTCGTTAAATGTAAACAGATTTGCAATACTTTTGCATGGGATTCCCAAGGGGATTTTACAACTGTTCGATATAGGCAATAATTCGATGTACCCGGGTTCGATATATCCGGGATCGACTGTGTAATGCAAGCATGGATACTGTGTAGAAAAAAATCAGGTTGCTAAAAATATTTGGAGAGTATCACTGCTTCAACCATTCCTTTGGGTAAAACTAATGACTGCGAACTCCTACCATTTTTTGTTGTCGCGCCAGGCTTTTTGTGAGTTTGGTTTAGCAGTGAATTATACAAAAATTTATAATGTCCGACCTATTTAAGATATTTCATTGAAATTTTTTATTTAAGCATTCAGTGGACTTTCCGGTAAACATGCCAAATTTCAGTGCTCCAAATGAAAAAATTTTAAATTTTACCTCCAAAACCTGCGTCTGTCCCCTCTTAAAGTAGACAAGTACTAACCTTGCCCCCACCCCCACAGTTTTCCAAATTTTACATTGGCAGGTTGGTCTTTGATGTGATGTCCTCATTGCTGTTTTTACTCCAGACCTTGGAAGCCAAGCTGTGCCAGGCAGAGGCTGCATGTGAACAATTCAAGCTACAAGAGAGGCAACACCAGCTGGAAAGAGAGTCTCTCCTCAGGTCCTGTGCCGAAGACAAGGCTCAGGCTATTGACACGTAAGTGAGCAACTGCTTCCAAATTTTAAAAAATGTGTGTAATGTTCAGAGGGTGGCATTTCCTGTGTTTCAAAGAGTGAGCTAAAGTTGGAATCCTTTTGCCCCTCAGGCTGTCAAATTCATGCTGAAGACAGCTTTCAATGGTAGTGTTGAGCTGGCCACCATCCATGTTGGAACTTTACAGATTATAATATTTTTTAGCTGCTGACTAACATAACTTGCACTCTAACCTTGGCGTTTGCTCACCTTGGTGTGCGAAATACCAGTCACTGCTACACCTCATGAAGATCATCCTTTGTTTTATTGTGGCATAGCAAGTGGAAAATAGTTTTCCTTCTGTTGAGGTGTAGTGAAGAGTCAGGTTGCTAGGAACTGGCATACGTGTGCTTTTCATTATACTTCTTTTCTTTCTTTTTTTGCGAGAAAAAAGCTTTCCTCCTCTCCACTAACGTCACCGGCTAGAACACACTACTTGTGTGATGCTGATGCGTCACACGGCTGCGATTGCATCCCCTAACTTGTGTTTTGCTCGGGCTAAGGGATTACAGCTCTCTCTATAGAAAGGAACTCATAGCTGGTGAATGCTACACAAGTATGATGTGTGCAGATGCAAAAACTCGATCCTGGAAATGCACCGTGGCGCCATGGAGAGTCTTAGGGAGGAGCTTCTTTCCTTGTCGGAGCGTGAGAAGGAGCAGATTATCCGTGAATATGAAGCAAGGATACAGGACCTAGGGTGAGTTTTGTGTTTGTCTATTTTATTTATACCTTTGTCGGTCGATTCTCGCTCCACACAGGCTCTGCATCAGAGTATTGAAGGGCCCACGGAGGGCTGCAGATAGATGACTGCACTGTAATGTCTAAGACGTTACTTTCACTTAAGGGGGGACACGGGTCTTTGGCACCAAAAAATGACCAAAAAGTCGAATTTTCGAAAATGGCATTTTCGGAATCTACAACTATTAATCTCCAGTTTCACAAATTTTTGTCTCCCAGAAATCAATATTTTTGCCGTATTACGAAATGTAAATCACCGCGTCACCTGATTTTGTGCATGAGCAGACGATAAAAACGGTGCATTTTCTACTCCCCGGAACGCTCGTCTCAGCGCGCCGATCGCAGCCATCTTGGTCTCGTTTGAAAGAAGACTCTCTACGCTTCAATTTCCCGCCGCTTGTGCTTGCATGCCCTGAATGGCCGCGGAGAAAAAGAAGCACAAACAACAAAGAAAGCGCGAGGTCCGATTCGCTGATATGAGCACGTGACTGAAACGAGCCCTCCCATTGGCGGATTCTCGCATGCTTCGTCTGCTAGGCTTGCTGCTGGTCGCTGGCAGACGCGTCCCCGGCGCCATTTTGTTGAAAGAAGCGAGACCGACGCACAACGATGTCGCCGATTAAATTCCACTCGCGGCACAAGTTCGGTCAGAGGAAAAGAAATAAGCGAGTCAACAACCTTCCTTCACGTCCTGCATCATCGGAAAGCACCGATAATGCGCAAGAGCCAGCGGCCGGTGAAGCGGCGTCAGCGGACGTCGACGTAAGCCTAACGAGCTCGGCGACAGCTACGCACAGCGGCCGCATACGCTGCGACACCAGAATGCTACAGCGTTCGGAATTGCTCGAAATCGAAGGGAAAGCTAAAGAAAAGCTACAAGCTCTCGATTCGACTTCAGCAACGCAGAGGAAACAGGATTTCATCGGCAACTGCGACGATCGCCCGCTTCGAGACGCCAACGGCAGTGTACACGATACTGCGTTCACTATTGTGAATCTGGAATCTTTCACCGAACTGCTGAGTGCCGTCAAGTGCAAGGTGTGTGGCGGAAACGTGGACGTTTCTAAAGGTGATCGTGAATACGGTTTAGCCGTGAGGCTCGCTCTCGTGCGTGAACTGCGGCGAGATTTCATCTGCGTGGAGTTCGCCGCGCGCTCAAGGGAGCCAAAAAATAAGTCCATTTACTGTTAATATTCTTGCTGCACGGGCAATGCAAAGTACGGGAAATCGGCAAACCGCACTGAACGATGTCTTTGCAGTAATGAATATCTCCCATAGAGGGCTTCACAGTAAAACCTGGCAAGGTTACATGAAAAACAAGCTGACGCCCGCGACAACACGCGCAGCCGAAAAAGTGATGATGGACAGCGCCCGTTCCGTTCGCGAGCTCTACACAGAGTTGCACTTGGACAACCCTGGAAATATCGCTGTCTCGTTCGACGGTTCGTGGATGACCCGGGGTCATTCATCGCACATCGGTGTGGCAGCAGTGATTGAGCTGTTCACTGGACTTGTACTAGACTATGTTGTGTTCAGCAACTTCTGTGCGGGGTGCAAGCGCGGGCCTACGGAAAGTGACCCATCGTATGAGGCATGGAAGAGCAGCCACAGGTGTCAGAAAAACATGGAAAAAAAATCTGGCGAGATGGAAGTGCAGGCTGCACTTGTCATGTTTCAAAGGTCATTAGAGAAACATGGCCTTCGATACACGACAGTTTTGTGTGATGGAAATAGCCGCACATTTCTGGCACTGCAGGAGGCTGATGTGTATGGTTTTATAAAAGTGCAGAAAGAGGACTGCACAAACCATGTGCAAAAGCGCATGGGCACGGCCCTGCGCAATGTGATTGCTAAGCACAAAGGCGAGGGAACAGAGAGCCTCAGTGGCAAAGGCAAGCTCACGGGCGACCTTGTGAACAAGTTGACTGCATACTACAGCTGGGCTCTGAAGTCTCACACCGGAGATGTCGAAGCAATGCAGCAGGCAGTGATGGCCACGTATCACCACGTTACATCAAATGATAATGTGTCAAATCACAGCCTGTGCCCAAAGGGCCCAAGCTCATGGTGCCGCCAAAATGCTGCCGCAGCAAAGGGAGAGCCCACTCCGAAGCACAGATATAGCTTGCCATTGCATGTGTGCAAGGCACTATTGCCAATATATCAGCGCTTGGCAGACCGAAAGCTGCTGGAGCGTTGCCAGCGAGGAAAAACTCAAAACAGCAACGAGAGTTTGCACTCGCTAATATGGTCACTGGCACCAAAGGAGCGCCATGCATCATTATTTGCGGTTCAAGCCGCTGTTGCAGAGGCTGTTGTCCGTTTCAATGCAGGCAGTCTTCAAGCGTCTTCCCAAATACTCAGCGAGCTGGACATTAACCTTGGCCTAAGTAACAGGAAGAGGATGGCTGAGAAGGATAGGCGACGAACAACCGAGTCTATGCGCAAACGGGCCTCTTCTGCAAGTGTGCAACGGGCACTGCAAAAGCGGCACTCTACCCACAAGCAGCAGTCAGACTACATGCCTGGTGCTTATTAGCCCCCAGGAAATATAAATATGCAGATATCATCATGAATATTCAATAAATTGTGGCCCATTTGGGTTTTTCTCATTTTTCTCAATTTGCAAATTTTTGCCACCCGGCTGTTTTGGGACAATGATATCTCTGCATCTAGAGCAGATAGAGATGTAATTTTTTTTGCTAAAAGAAGCTTAAGGTGCAGGGGTTGCAATGTTCAAGACAGAATTCCCCTATCAGGCTTCAAAAATTAATGATTTTGCAAACTTTTGAATGCTTGACAAGCACATTTTGAACGTTGATGTTCAATGTTTCATTAAATTACACACATGGATAAAATGGAAAAACTGCCTTGAACATTGCATTCTCTATTCATTAGGCTATGTAGCCATGTTTAAAAAATTAATTTTTGCCGAGCCATTTTCATTGTAGTGAGGTTCTAATTAATGACTAATTAATGTGATGTAACTTGGGTAATAACTAGCTTAGAAAAAAAAGAAAGGCATATTTGAAATCAGCACAAAAAACTGGGCAATGTAGATAAATTTCATTATTATTGGCATAGAAATAATGAAAATAGCTTTAAGACCAGTGTCCCCCCTTAAAACAGAGCTTTTATAAGCTAGAAAAAATAAATTAAATACAAGTGTCACTGCCGTCGACCAGCAGTGTGTCAAGACACAAAAGCTTCGGACCCCTGAGGCTAGGCTGCATTGCTATCCACTTCCAAATGGTGATCTCATAGTTGTTTTCAATCTTGACTTTACGAGTTTTAATCGAGTGGCAGGAAAGTTTTTAAACCTAATTTTCTCTGCAATAAATATGTCTTTTGCTGCTGGAAAGACATCAGCATAACAAGAAAGAGCCTCGCAATCGATTTTTATCAAGAAAAAGTGTTGGATGGGGTTGCCTTCGGTGTTCCGTTAATTCATGAATTGGTTTACCAGCTCATTTTTTTACTTTCCCCTGTCCGGTCTCCCATTGTTCACTTCCCCCATGTCCACTAATTTTTGTCATGCATCTGTCTGTCCTCCCATGCAGGACATCAGACACCAGACTTCACAAAATGGGCCAGTGCCCCTTATAGAGCTAGTGTTGTAATACGTGGGGATCATTGGGAACCCGCCTCACGTCTACAGGCCTAAGCTAATAATAATAATAATAATAATAATAATAATAATAATAATAATAATAATAATAATAATAATAATAATAATTGGTTTTGGGGGAAGGAAATGGCGCAGTATCTGTCTCATATATCGTTGGACACCTGAAACGCGCTGTAAGGGAAGGGATAAAGGAGGGAAAGAAGAAAGGAAGAAAAAGTTGCCGTAGTGGAGGGCTCGGGAATAATTTCGACCACCTGGGGATCTTTAACGTGCACTGACATGGCACAACAGACGGGTGCCTTAGCGTTTTGCCTCCATAAAAACGCAGCCGCCGCGGTCGGGTTCGAACCCGGGAACTCGTGATCAGTAGCCGAGCGCCTTAACCACTGAGCCACCACTGCAGGTTACAGGCCTAAGCTTATCTTGATAACAGGGGCACATCCGTGTATTTACAACCATAGAAGATAGCCTCAAAGAATGCGTGGGCCTCTATGAGAGCTCTAATAAGGAATGTGCAATGAGAAGGCACCCTACTGCATAAAGGCGCACCTTGCAGCTTTTCATACACTAACGTAATCAAGGCATAGCACGGATTATCCTGCAAGGTTCTTTTGTTGGGGAGAAGGGACGGTGTACAAAAAGGAGTTTTAAGTAGAAACATTCTGCAAACTCACAGCAGGTGACTTTATACAGTAAATGTGGTGGTATAGTTATAGTACCTTTGCACAGTTGTCAGACTTAGGGGGGGAGCTGCATAGAATGAATGGCAGAAAGACAAGTCAAATCACTGAGCGCACACTGGGTAGTTTCATAAGTATCTAGATAAGCGACCAACTTGGAGAAAACCAGTGGATACTAACATTAAATATGACCTTCGGCTGGCACACCAGTCGGGATCTTCTTCGGGAATACTTCAGCATATATTGGCTGCTTTCAAAGAGCGTGGAGGTTGTGGTGTGCTGCATTCTTGCAATAAAAACTGCCTTTTGTGGTAACAAATCGGGTCTCGCAAGTTATCAGGAGAGGTGGTTCCAGTCAGATATCGTGGAGTTCCTGCTAGACTCCATTGCACTCGATTCAAAGCAAAAGCGAAGTTTTTCAACTATTCAAGACCCTTTTAAGTAGTTTCTCCAGAAAGTCTTTTTTATGGAAAATATTTTGTAACGAAGCAAGGACTAGTCTTTACACATTGTTGTTACGGTGTGTTCAGAAGAGGAATAAAACAGGACCTAGGCAAAGAAAGGCTATGCATATCTTTTTTTTTTTTGGAGGTGGACTCTATAATTTTGTGCTTGGTTATTCATGAAATTTTGATCTAGCATATATAGAAATCGTCACGCAATCTTGTCTTGCATTACCATTTTTCTAACTGCTGCTGTGATGTTAAAAACGCTGTATCAATCCACTTATAGTTTTTTTACGCTGAGAAATGCATTCATTGAATGCTGGAGTATTTATTCAAGTTTTATGGCATATAGAATAGCATACACAGTCGTTTACATGCACACCTTTTTCTTGTTAGATAATTTGTTCCCCTTCTTCAACTCCAATTACAGTTCACTGCAGCAAACCATCAATGACGTGAAAGAGCTTTACATACGCTCCTGTGAAGAGAAACGTCAACTGGAGGCCCAGATCAAGGAGCTGATGTGCAGAGAGAAAAACCTAGTGCAGGAAACGGAACAGAGGCTTCACAAGGAGTTCAAGGAAGTCTTGCGAAAAGGTAACTGTACCTCTCTGTGGTCCAAGATTTGAAATGTCCGACTTTTTGCTCTAGCCTTTCTGATTTCATTTTTTCTCGGTAAACTTGGATTATATTATGTGTGGAGATGTGGCACAAATAAGGCAGGGAGCATATAGTTTAGCCAAACTTGGGAGTCTTGGTGACAGAAGAAACTGCTTGCTTGCAAGAACTCATTTAAAAACTGGTTGGCAAGTTGGTTGGCTGGAAATTTGTTGCACTTGTGTAAAAGCACTTTATTGGACTAAATGGCTTGATGGATACAATCGAACCTGATTATATCAAACTCGGTTAGATCGAATTATCCTTTATATCGAATAATTTCTGAGCACCATAAGGCTACAATGTGAATATTTAGGAAAATATATGCCTGCATCGTACAAAAATTAGCCGTCGCATCAGACGGATCGAACTTCAGGGCAACACCGGGCGACTCAAGAAGCTGGCTTTCCTTCAACACATCACTCCAGGTTAGGCTAGGTTCTCGCTTGGGCCTGCGGTTGCAGTGGTGCTACGTAGTGCGCTCAGACCAATGATGGCGCTGATTTTCCATGACAGAGGCGGCGGCATGTACTCAGACAACCAGAATATGCGTTTTTAGCGTGTTGCGCTAGTTGTACCAACAGGCTGACGATGGGGTTAAAGCGGAGAAGAGACATCTCGCGCTCATGGCACCAGATGTGTACACACAGTTGCATATGAAGATATTGACGCAGCTGCATACAAATGGTTCCTTGATGTTCGATCATGAAATGTTCCTGTTCCCAGCCCCATGATTGAGCAGAAAGCAAAGGACATTTCTCTTTTTCTAAGCTGAGCAAGCGGCTACAAATTTCTAATGAGAACTACGAATTATCAGGGCTTGAATTTTAGTGAGCAAACTCTGCAGCTGTTTCATTTTTTGCATGGCCTCGCCAGGACTTGTTTTCAGTCACCAGACATCTTATGCACCTGACTCTTGTAGCAGTGCAAGTTATTTTTTTTAATATTACATGCAATTTATGCAAGGCTCACTGCACACTTTCAGCACGCCCTGTTTGGGAAGCAGATATGGCACAAGATTACAAACAGCAACTGGAAGAGGAGAAACAGAAGTGGCGGGAAGAGTTCAACACGGAGAAGCAGATGGAGCTGGCAGCGTTAAGAGAGCAGCTGGCTGGGGAATACGAAGTGCAGCGACCTCATAGGGTGAGATTCCTAATGTCACGAGCAGGTGGCGCCAGTTGTGAAATGGTGGTGAGTCAAATTTAAAGACAAACTATGTAATAGGCAATCTTGTGCTCACAAAACGCTGCAGAAATAAAGTTGGTAGTGGTACAGTTAACAAGTACAATCCTAGGTCATGAAGCTTGATTGATAGTGGGCTACTGGTGTGCCTTACTGTGCCTTACTGCTGAGCGAATGATGAATCATTGTATCACAAAGGTATTGTGACTATTCTAGAAAATGCTGCTAGTACCATGGCATTCAACCTGTTCAGTATTTTAAGCGTATCTTGTGTTGAAATGGAAGCATCATAGCCTTATGCTTCTGCAGAAAAGAAAAGTAAGCAAGCTTAAAACGAAGATAGAAATGACGTCTGCAACAGTCAATAAACCATTCAATCGACCTAGTTCATTGCACAAGTTTGTGTGTGTGTGTGTGTGGGGTGGGGGTGGGGTGCGTGCATATTACATGAAGCGGAGGTCAAAAAAGGAGACTCCCTAATTGCCTACTGCTGCAGTGTTAAATGCACCACATAACATGCTTTTCATGGCCGAACCACTGGATTGTTAGAGCTCAGACTTTGCTCAGAGGTGGCATTTGGTGACAATTTTTTTTTTATACCACGTTTGGATGGGGTAGTTGCCTGATCCAATCAGAATTGATCAGAAATTTACATCATCTGCAGCTGCAATTAACCAAAAGAACAAACATTCGCAAAGATGGTATCACCGGTAACGCTATCTCATGCTTGGTGGAGAAACGAGCACCCTACCGTGGAAGTTATGGTGAATGCGGACGAGGGGTAGAACGGTTGTACATCTGGTTTTAAGATGCCTTCTCGACACTTTTTAAGTATTGAGTTCAGACAGCATTGTCAAACCAAACATGTAACCGCTCCCCATCCCGTCCGTGTTCACCACAATCTCCACAGTAGAGCACTCGTTCCTCTGGCAGGTGTGAGATGGTGTTACCGATAGTACCGCCTTTGTGAAAGATTGTTGTTTTGATTCATCGTAGCGGCAAACGATGTGGATTTCCAATTAAATGCAGCCAAATCAGGCAAGCACCCCCCCTAAACATAGAATAAAACAGAACTTCCTCCAGATGCCATCTATGTGAAAAATTTGAGTGTGAACAAGCTAGTGGCTTAGCTCAGAGAGGAATTTTATGAGATGCATTTACAACACAGTTATCGGTAGTAACAAAATCTGAACAAAAATATAAATAAAGCAGATTTCATTTTGCTGCGTGTTACTCAATTACCGTATTTGCACGAGTGTAAGTCTGCTCGAATTTAAGTTGACCCCCCACATCACATTTCTGAAAAAAAGAAAAAAACTTGGAGGCTGTTTAAACTTGGCCTTTAATAATAGAATGCGATAGCACTATCCTGCGGCCTCCGCTCATCGCCAGCTGCTATCCGCGGGCGTGCCTGCAGGGACATTCCAAAACGAAAATGTATTAGTCAGTGGACTATTTGTCCACATTTGCGCCATCGTCCTCATTAGCGCTGCCGTCATGATCGCTGCTGTGGTCCCACAGCGCGTCGTTCTAGTGTCGTCGTGCAGCGAAATCCCGTAATTCGCAAACAGCTGCATCACGACATCGCGTGGAACAGCTGAAAATTTTGCCGCGCTCTAGCTGCCACACCTGTATCACCCACTGTGAACGTCAAACTTGCGACCCGGCATGCAGTTGTTCCGTTTATTCGATGTAAAGAATGGCAGCCATCTTGAATGTAGCCGTGACCGAGCGCCAGTCGCTTACCGGACCTTGAGCACGAATGACGATTGATGAAGCAGTACATTAAAAACTTGTGAAATGCGGCCGGCAGTAGTCAAATGCATCAGAGCCTATGAGAAACTACGCGTGAGCGTCGTCGGCTCTTCCGTCGGCTACCGACACTTCCCGGTGCCACTGCAGTTCTGGATGGCGGTGCCGTAGCGATTGGAACAGCGGCCGGTTGCGCGGTTGAAAGTAAACAAAAAAATTAGACGACGCTTATTAAGAGTAGAACGCGAATGCGTTATTGGGCCGCCGCCGCTTATCAGCAGCCGCAATCTGCGGCCACGTGTGGGGAGTAGGCTGATGCTGGTTCGCTGCTTATCGTCAGTCACCATCGGCCGCCTCGCGCATGGGGGGGGGATGCTGGTTCTGCGCATTTACATAGCAGCTGCTCAAGGCCAGCACCAAAAGCGATACAATGGAGCCGCGCAGCAAAAATGCAACCATGCTGTAGCATGCCCGATATCTCCTGACTTTCAAATTTTGAAAAATAGGTCGAATGACAATCGTGTAAATACCGTACATTTGAACTGAATGTGTACTTCATAAGTTTTCTTTCATATGGGCAGTCCCCAGTGGCACCGGCTGGGACATTATTTCTCAATCCTTTCCCTCTCTCAGAATAATTTTTTGTCATATGGGCGGGTTATCTGTGATTTGGTTATGTGTTTTTCTACTTAACTCCATAATGCTAGTCTTGCCACAGCTTGCATATTTATTTGTTTTTTTTCTTGTGTGTGTGTGACACAATTATTAGGAGCTCTAAAGCACATCTGTTCACTTTTTCTCTGCATTTTTGATCATTTCTACTCTTTCATGCATCTGTCGTGCTTGCATTTCTTTCACTTGCTTACTATAAATATAAGAGGCTGATTTCCTTATGTCAGAGATGAACTTGCTTGCTAAAAAGCTGATGGAAAACGAGATGCAAAAACAAACAGCATGTGCACACATGATTTGCCAAACAAGGGGAGTGTTACACGTGCTTTGCTGAGTTGTTCATGTGCATGGGCTATGTGCAGTGCACCTGAGTTGTGCTTTGCCTCTGAAGAAGAAAAAAAGCTTCACAGACAAAGGGGCTGAGCAAAAAGGAAGCCTTTCATGCTCCCATTATAGTCCCTTGTTGGGTGCAGGTTTTTCAGACATGTGCATGCAAAAGGGCAGCAGCGTATGTTGTTTCATCATGAATGATCTGATTCTAGGTACAGTTTTTGTGCAATTAGGAGGAAGTGCCTGAGGTCATTGGGCCTGCTTTTTAGTAACTTCGGAACTATGCGTGTGCAGGTTGACACAGATGCTGAGAAGCAAAGGGAAGCTTTGGTTCACCAGAAAGACCAGGAGATTGGGCATTGGAAAGAGGTACGCATTCATGCAGCGCATTAATTTCTCCTGTAGCTTACAACAAACTGTTATAGTAATAGAATCACTGAAGACTGAGGAGCTTTTGAGTGGTTGTTGGTGAAGTCAGGAGCAGTTTAAAAGAAGCACGTATAGGCACTTTGAACCTTGCCTGTAATTCCGTTAAGCTCTTTGTGTGTGGAGAAGTGCAGTATGGAAAGTCGAGCCTGTGTTGCACACTACAAGATGTGTCAGTACATGCGTTTCCATCAGCCTTTCTTTATTTATGCACTGTCATCTGCTTGCTTCTATGCTAGTGGGTAGTTCCCACACATGTAAGTTCTTGCTTCATTCTCAGAGCGAAACAATCTTCTGATTTACTTCTGTTTCTCATTGCGACAAAACAGTCATTGCAAAAAAAGTGGCGTTGACTGTGTAAAAATGACCAAACATGAAATATACCAGCTTATATTTGCCGTATGTTGAAAAAAAATTTGATTGTCTCAGTTCTTTTCATGTCTACATTTCTTTTTATGCACATCTGTATACTTATTACGTACAATGGCTGCATCCATATATGGGCCGCACCCCCTTGTTTTGGACTAGACAGGGAATTGTGAAAATAACGTTATACATTTTTTTTTCTTTTCATGTATGAGCTGCTCCTTCAAAATTCATAGCCAAATTTAAAAAAAAAAAGTGTGGATCTTACATGAATTTATGCGGTATACTTCCATATTCTCTTTCGTCATGGCTGTTTAATTATGTCATAAATATATGCCACTATTGTTAGCACAAGCGGAGAGCAAAGAAGAATATAGTAGGTTGTTTTTTCCTCCTGTAAGATTGTTGCTTTGTAAAGAGAGCTGTGGACCCTTGGTAAGCTACGTTCTCCGCACAGCTTTTACTAACAGCCTCCTCCAGTTTCTCAACATATTGAATAAACCATGTTGACATTATTATTAATACTTTGTAGATCTTGTTGGTAGCCTACTGGATGTGTATATATTGTTGTATCTTACCTGATGCTTAAACAGGTTGCAACTCAGCTGCAGACCCAGATTAGGGATAAAGGTGCTGAACTGGAGCAAGTGCAGGCAGCCTCAGCCGAGAAGGAGTTGCGCCTGAAGCAGAAGCTGCTGAAGTTTCAGAAGAAGCTGCAGCAGGTGGACCGAGAGAATAAGGAGCAGCTGCTTGCTCAGGAGAGGCAGCACGCTGACAAGCTGGCCATGCTGCAGACGCAGCTGCAACAGCTCCACATCCAGCCCCACGACGGCTCCGCCAGTAGCGCTCAGGTACTGTTTGCCAGTCTGGCAAGTGGTTTGGACCAGGCTTTGTTGGTTCCGGAACTTATAAATTGATACCTAGTTCACAGGACTTGCTGCTAGGCTCCCAGTGACACCACCAGATAGTTTGGAATGACTGTGGATTTGCTGTAGTCATTGTGGTGATGTGTCCAAGCATCATCAGGACTAAAAGATCAGGACTAAATGATAAAAAAAAAACACAGAAGAGATGAAATTAAAAATAAGTTGAGAAGGGAGCTTCCATTGCACAAAACCAGGCAGCTTTTCTTGAAGCAGGCATGTTAAACTCCAAATGCAGCACTCTTGCTTGCTTCTGTTCTTTGCTACCATTTAATAGTTTGTACTGATTTCTTTGCGAATCCTCCACCTGCCTTTTCTGCTTTTATTAGAGGAGTGGTCAAAGTAGAAAAAACTTGATGGGCTGCACATGCCTTTTTTTTCCTTGCACTTCTCAAATAAATAAGTTTGTGTGCATATCGCATCTATCAACAGGCTTTCTTATTTACAGCTCCTCTCTCTTTATCAATAACTCAAAAGTATGCCAATGAATATTCACGGAGCAGAAAATTCCGGTGTGAATTCTGTGGCACATGCTTAGAAATAAAATATAAAAATAAGTGTTAATAAAAGGCCGGTAATAACTAGGAAAAAGGATGGCAGATGCCAAACAAGGACGCTTGACCTGTTGTGAGCATAGCAGCTGAGACGTGAGGACATGATGTGCAACGTGAGGGCTTTCAGGCTTGTTAAGGTATGAAGAGGCTTTGATGGAAACAAGTTAGATTGAAGATAAATAGTTTTATTTCTTATGGCATGGCCAAATACAGTCGAACCTCATTATAACGAAATGGTCTGTAACGTAATAATGGATACTACGAAGGAATGACATTCCCCTTGGAAGCTGGGTAACACTGGCTATTACAAAGTAATTGCCGGACCCCTTCAACTTCGTTATAATGAGATCAACTGTGCTGTTTTTATGCAATTGTTTAGCATCGCGGCTTGTGCTTTGGGTGCTTCCGCAGTGCGTGATATTGCCAGCTGTTTCCTTATGAACACAACTGTGCTGTTAAAATCAGATTGATGTGCTTATTATGCGTTCTTTCTGTGTTGCAGCAAAACATGGTGGAAATGATGGATAAATGGAGCAAATGGTTTGTGGACTGCCTCGACAAAGTGTACAGTAAGTGCAGAGGTCCTTTGTTAAAAGCAGGTCATGATTTAATGCATGGTGTTTCCTTTGCTTTTCCCTCCAAGCATGCTAGGCAAAATGCAAAAAAACAGCGCGAACAAACGGGGACTAGACGAAGAATACACAGGAACAAGCGCTTTACAATTCACCACTGAGGTACCGGTCGATAACCAGATACAATTTTTAGATTTATGTTTGACTGAGGGGAAGGGACACATGTGTTGGAATTACGCGCCACGCGCCAACAAACCGCTGCTGAACTATAAGTCACATCATTCTAAGGTAGTGAAATGTGGAATTGTTGTTTCATCCTTGTCATCTGCGTTGTCAAAATCTTGTCACCATGCTATGAAAGAAAGCTTTGATAATCAGGCTAAGAGACTAAAGGAAGCAGGATATCCAGCTGAGCTTATCACTTTGGGTTGCAATAAAATAATTAAAAAGCTTAAAGCGCCGACATTGCTGCCGTCTTCACAGAAAGAACAGAAACGGAAAAAGTTCGCAGTCCTTCCCTATGTACATCGCCTGTCTCATGGTCTTAAAAATGTGGCCCATAGGTATAAAGTTGATGTGGTTTTTTCGGCCCCGAATAAGCTCAGTAAAATTTGTTCAGCAGTAGAAAATAAGTCCCGCAACCCCAAGAAATCTGTAGCGTCCTGTGGTGTTAAACACGCTAAAAGTTTTGTGCCGTGCTCCAAAGGGGTAGTTTATAAAATCCCCCTATCCTGTGGTCAGATATACATTGGGCAAACGGGACGTTGTATTAACACACGACTCGGAGAACATCTCAATTCATTAGAATCTAATCGCTCCACTAATCTAGTTGATCATTGCCGAGAGTGTCAATCATGTTTTCCGTCCTTGCATTTTACTGACATTTTGTACAAACACCCCGACCAGTTGACCAGGGAAATTATCGAGGCGTATAACATGACAAAGAAACCAAGATTATGTGTCAGCCAACCATCCCTGCTCCTGCGTGACTGTGAGGTTGCATATCTGGACATCACATAGTAACACATGCGTTCTGATTTTGTGTTTTTTTTCGTTTTCTGTTTCCTTTTATAAGTGTGCTTCCTGTGATTAAACTTTAGTTGACAGCGCTTGTTCCTGTGTATTCTTCGTCTAGTCCCCGTTTGTTCGCGCTGTTTTTTTGCATTATGTATCACCAACTCGCCCGCTTATCTATCATGCTAGGCAAGACAAGGTTAACGTACTTCTTTAGCATGTGGTGAATCTGTGAGGTTTGTGACAAAAAATAATCTTGACACTGTTTTTGACTTGTTAACTAGCTTAATTTTTTTTATATTGAACTTCACCTGACATTTATTTTCAATGAAGGGCAGCATTCAAATGAAACTCAGATAAGCAAAAATTTCTTTTGGGCTTATGACTAAACGCATGTTCTTGCATAGCTGTTGTTGCATTTGTACGAAGATAATATGTGAGCACTATGTTGCAAGCAGTTTTGTTGCAGCCATTGCTTGGTTTTTGTACTCACTAATTTCACAGAGGACGTGTGCAGCTACACAGAGCAAGCAGAGAAGGCCAAAAGTTGCGAGATGCACCAACTCCTTCGAGGCTATCATCAGTACCTCCTCACACAGGCACCGTTACAGCAGGGGCGGTCACAGAGCGTTGAAAACATTCCTCCGAGGGCGACAGCTACGCCACCATTACAGCACCTGCAGCCACAGCCGAGGACAACACCCCCAGAGAGACTTTTCTCCAAGAAACCCGAGCACACGCATACAGTGGCACCGCCTCGTTTCACCAAGACCACAAAAGACTCAGTGGCAAAGTCACGCTCGAAGCCATCAGAATTCGATCTCTTTGGCATGTCGGACGGAAGTGTGTTTTTGGCACCACCGTCACCCATCAAAATGTCGTAGTCCAGCTTTGGTGTTAGCTTGGCTTCCTAGGTGTCATCTAGCATGTATTGAGATTAAGGATCGTGTTTTGCTTGAACGGACTGATCCTGGTGTTGTTACAACGTCATGCATTTTGGGAGTTGCATTGAGTGCTCATGTGCCAGCAGGGGTAGCTATGCCTCGGAATAAGCGCCACGCTATCTGACAAGTAACGTCTTCAAGTACAAACTGGTGGCTGCTTTTTTTTGCAGTCGGCGATGTGTGCGGTTGGTGTATATATGTAAAATTTTAAGAAGATTGTACTGTGTGTTGTTGTGTCACATGAGTGTGTGGTATCGGTGTAATGACATTGTTTATAGAGGTAAGCAGTTTCTTTGTCAGTTAGTGAGAAAGGATTTGGCTTGTGTGTTTGTCATATAAGGAGTTCCTATCCTGGTTGCTTACTGCATTGGGTAGTGAAGATTAAGTTCATCATGCACACGTTGTTGTCAGTGCACTGGTGCTCTTACACCCCCATCCAGTTGCCGTTTGGTATGATGTGACAAGAATTATTGTTTTTCGTCACATTCATATGTGCACATAACTGCATTTTATCAGTCCAATGCCAAGCTAGCTTTGTGCCATTCATTACCATTATTCACATCTAGCTTTCTGCTGTCATTTTCTCCATTGATGTTCACGGTCTACTCATTCATTCCTATGCACGTAGCTGTATACTTTCACAAAGCATACTGATGGGGATTGTGTTCATGCGGACTCCTCGATAACTTCCACATTGGGACTGTTGACAAAGCTGTGTGCGGCACCACTTGCTGACATTATGTATATGAGATTTTTTTTTTTTTATGCCATGTCTGTGCACTGAATGAAACTCATGACGTGGTGTTTTTTATGCACAGGCTGGTTTTTAATCTGTCCTTATTTATTGTTTTTCTTAGTGCTTTTATTTATTTAATGACAAGGAAGCCCCTGACAAGCATACGATTTCATGTATGAACACAACTGGGTGGATTAATTAGGCCAATTGTGGGCTTCTAAAGTCAGCTTTGTGAGAATTTGGGTGTTAGGGGAAGTCTCCTTTGTCTCCGGGCTAACTTGGTTTTCTTTTACTAAAATGAATTTTTTCATTTTGTTGCCATTATGATCTTGCCCCCTCGTTAAATATGAAGGAAACGAAGGCCTTGAAGCAGAAATGTAAAAACAGTGAAAAAGTTTTTTATGCTATGCAAAACAAAACTAAGTGCAGTTTGTGAGGATTAAGTTAGTGGAACTGCAACATTTTTTTGTTTTTTCACCTTATACATTGGTAATGTAAGCCACGAGGAGGCTTGCAATGCAAAAAAAAAAAAGGGAAACTGAGAGCAGTCGTTTTGTTTTCTTTACTCACTGCCATCTCGCATATCAACATTTATATTTATGTTAGTATAGCAGTACTGAGGTATTCATTTTGAAATACATGCTGGTTGTACGTAGTACTCTACTGTATGCCAGTGCTCGATGTCCTGTGACCGGGGCGTTTGTTTCAGTTAAACACGCAACTAATATACAAAACCGGTTCGCACGATATTTTACCCCGTTGAAGAGGTGGCGGAGACACAGCACCTCGCTTTGCTTGGTTGCTTGACAATTTGTTGTGTGTCCTGCATTTGTTTTTGTCAAAAGCGACTACACGGTGCCATTTTTACAGCCGCTGTTTTTGGCACGCTGCGAAATAAATTTGTTATGACGAAACGTTTCCTTATCCCTTTTTTTTTCATTTTCGCGCCACAACCTTACGCCCAGTAGCATCCCAGAGCATGCGCGTCACTAATAACCGAGCTGGAACCTGAAATTCAGAAATATAGCTTTCTAAAACTAGCGGCTGGGGCCCGATCGCCGGCATCAGCTGGTGACGGCTACTCACGTGCGACTATTTACATACGGGCACTTTGAAATCAACTTCCGGTCGTGCACATCCGTTTCGTTCGGAGAGTGCGCAGAATCTGGGGGCGTCGAACGCGTAGCCATCTTGGTGTTTTGGGTGTTGTTGGAGGGTATTATATCTGTGATAATCGGCGGGCTCTGGAGCGCTGTGCGTTCGTCTGGAGTGCAGTTTATGATTTGAGAGGTCCCTCCTCACCGTGAGATATTTATTCCAGCTGATTTCAGCCTCATTGTTCACTCGTCGTCAGTGGGGCAGAGGAGTCAGCGGCTTAGGATGGCCAATAAAGATGACGAATACGATTATCTTTTCAAAGGTAAGCCCATTTTTCGTGCTAGTCACTGATGTTAGTTAAATTCAGTGCCTAATTTGCTCCTATTGCCTGTGCTTTCAAATTGCTACTTACGTTTTTAGCCCTGTTTGCCGGATTTCCCAGCGGTCGGTAACTGGGTGAGGCTTCCGTAGGCTTAATTTCGCGGACCAAATTTTATTTCGTTCGTTTGTGTGGTAGTTTTATGTGCAGACATGTTGTCCGAACTTCGGCCACTTCACTGTTGAACGTTTTTGTTGTGAAATTTTTTTTTAACTTTGTCATTGCCTTGTTTTAGTGGGGCGGACAGGAGGCAATGACGTTTGTAGTCGGCAGTCTGTTTGACAATGTCGAAGCTTCTTTCAATCATTGAAGCGTATTATTGATCAGACACAACACTGGTCACACCTTGTTCTTGCATTAGTTTGAAGCTTAACTTGCCTAAGCACTTAGCCTGCTCCGGTAGCGATTATGTGCAACGCCTACTTGTTCATAAGCCTAGTTCAGGCGGCTCGCATTTGACGTTGTATGCGTGTCGAGGTTCCGAGTGTTGATGTCATCCTGAGCGGAAGATGACTGTACGGTACGTGTAGCCGTGGGCAGCATTTTTTTCCGGACTTGCACATAACGCGCTTGTGAAACACTGCGCCAGTACTGTCGACCGGGAAACCACAGTTTCCCCCTGTGCTCATTCAAGGACGCGAGTCAAGGAAAACAGTCGGTACGTTTGTCGGTTTCGTCCGGTGTCTAGACAGTAGGACGCGATGGCAGGGCTTGTATCTGCTGCCGCATCTCTGCGTTACCGCCCACCGCGTTTTTCGAGTCTCCTAATGCTGTAAGGCTGTAGTTTGGGGGGGCAGTGCCACCGGTGTTTCGACCGGCAAATATGCTTAGTGCCCATAAGCTGAGTTAAAGCCAAAAAGTGGTGCGGCCTAGGGTTTGAGGGCTACACTCCCCCAGCAGTACTTGAATTCCAGCTGTATCGCCGAAGATAACAGGTGAAACGTCAGCGCTGCGCTCGTCATATTGCGTGCCTTGGCTATCTGCTGGCATTAACACGGTCAGGCTGTTTGATAAAGACCGGTTGGCCCGAAAAAGGGCTGTGAATCGGATTATGATATTAAACTTGCCTGCTCGCCCCTTGTGAGTGTAATATAGCATGGTACATCAGTTGAAATGATTGCTGTGATGTTTATTCCTACGGAATGTCTGGAATTTGATTTCTTCTTTTTAAATTTGTGCAGCAATGTCAAATGCTGTGCTTTATGTGGTAATCCATGGCGTGTGATTCATATCCTGCACAGCTGCGTCAGTAATCATTCTGTGGGCGTTCTCTTCAAAATGCCTGTCCACATAAATGATGCAGTTTTTTGTGTGTTTAGGTGTCGCTGAAGCACATTGAAAAGTAATTTTGGTTTTATTAGGCAGTGGTTTGGCTTTTGTGGCTTTTGGCAATCCCTGTATAAGAAAACCCCACTTCTTATTGTGTATAGCCTGTCTAAAATATACAGACCAATGGTTTACTTTTAAGCTATATAGTGGAGCTCTTCAGCACCTCTGTAAGTCCCAAGCTCTAAAGGAGTGAGGACAAGATTTTCTCACCTTTGAGAGATTTTGAACTCTAGCGACCCTGCATGCCCCTGAAGCAAGCCCTGTGGGCTGTATATTTTTTGAGTTTGTACTTGGCCTGCAGAAATAACTAGTGTGAAATGTAGTTTTACATGCTTAGTTATTCAGCAGGGAGTGAATGTGCTATCTTTGGAAAGTCAGTCAAAAGTTAATATAGGCCGTGGAATAACACCAGATGTGGAATCTTACATTGTGCTCATGGCAAGGCACTGTTGCTAGTTTTACTGTTGTGCTGAATATGAGCTGCAACATACAAGCACTCGGTTCTCAAAGCAGTGTGAGCGCAGCGGGGTTGGAAATTGATGCTGTTAGCCGTCAGTGCGAAGTGCTCTGAATGTTTGTGCAACTGCGGTGCTCTGTGTGAAGGTGTATTTATTTACTGAAAAGAGGTAACCTCAGTTGGTTCACTTCTGATGCGTTGCAAGTGATATAAAGTCCGATAGTACATCGCTGATGGTGCGGACCTAATTTCTTGTTTGGCACAATTTCTTTCTCGACAGGGAGCTTCAAGTCGAATCCTGCAAACTGGTTTTTGAAGGCAGAGTTTCTGGCATATTGAAGGTGCTTGTGCCATGTGTGTTTTGAATGTAGTAGTGAAGCGGGTACTAGTAGAAAGCGTTCATTGCTTGGTTCTTGTCTTTGCAGTGGTCCTGATAGGAGATTCTGGTGTTGGCAAGAGCAACCTTCTTTCAAGGTTCACACGAAATGAGTTCAACTTGGAGAGCAAGAGCACCATTGGTGTGGAGTTTGCCACCCGCTCGATCCAGGTGGACAACAAGACAGTCAAAGCTCAGATCTGGGACACAGCAGGACAGGAACGCTACCGCGCCATCACCAGCGCGTAAGCATTTCACTATCTGGTATTCTGTGTGATGTAGACTAAAAGTTGCTAAATGTTTTGCGAAGTGGTTACAAAAGAAAAGAAAGTGCTTGTTCTGGTGTAATTGTTGGTAATTATAGCCTCCCTCTGTGAAGCAGAATTTCTGATTTCAGCCAAAAGGTGCGTTTTCAATTCTTATTCTGTAATGATTGAACTACTGCTTCATTGTTAATGCCATCTGTTACATATCTTGTGTGTCACGAATGTTTCAGAGAAAACATCAGCGTACTTGTACACGATGCTGCAGACCAGACGCGTGCGTCGCATTACTCGCAAAATATGGAATAGTCTGTCTGCTTTCATGTAGTAGCATGTCCTGAACTTTGCCTTGTGCGTCCCAGAAGGGGACCCTGCAACAAGCACACTGCCATGGGCAACTGAGCAGAATAGGTTGCATGCCAAGATATTAATTAGAAACTAACAACTCTAATGGGCTGTGAGAACAAAATCCATGCCGAGGTTGTACTAATTGACATTGTCAGATAGCACTAATGTGCTTACGTGCCATACGTAAAAAATGGGCGTTACCAGAGCCGAAGCATAGCCTCGCTGGACAGCTAAGACGCTGCCTAAACGGGGAAAAGCCTGGAAGTAATTGCCAAAGAGCAAGTCATTGAATTGCAAAGAGTATGAATTTGTCACTGGAGGAGTTGGCATGTAAACCTTTATGCATCAGAATGTCTGGTTATTAGAGAAACTCATTAACAAATCCTTTTGGTGGGGTTCCATTTATAATTAGGGAAAAACGACCCTGGAATTTCAATTCGTGCAGTTTTGTGACGCCAACCAATTTATGAATTTTATTGCTACTGGTGAAAGGGTAACACTGCCATGGGGGCAACTATTTGAAATTAAACCTTGTTGCCTTACGTACCTCCATATAAAAGACAAGGCGGGGCCATTAATTTTAAAGAGGCTCTAAAACACCTTCCGAGGAAACCACATCAACTCGTTCAATCGCTGCACTGTGTTGCCATGAAAACCTGAGTCAAATAATACACTTCTACACGCTGCAGAGGAGCCACGATCAAGCGTGAAAGTTCGCGAGCCCTTCCCTGCAACTTTTTCATGCTCGCACCCTCCTCCGTCACTCGCATCTACGTATACATGTTGAGAGGTGGCTACTGGTTAGATTCTTCAAAACGTCAGGCCAAGGCCGCGGCCAATAAGCCGCGTAGCTCCGGCGGGTCAGGAATCTCTCCCCCGGAGGAGGGGCTGGCGGAGGAGCGCCGACCTTTCAGCATGCAAAAAGCGACGAGAGAAGAGGGAAAAGTGCGAATACGCGGAAATTCGAATTTTGACTACGGATAACTCAGCTTCTACAAAGCGCATTAGAAAATTTCTTGCGTGATGGTATTCATGAAGAGGCGTGCTTTAACATCCCAGCCATGCTGGAGCTTTATTAGAGCCCCTTTATATTCTTAATCTTTGAATATCGGATCTAATATCCTCTGTTTTAATTGGCTGAGCTGATGAAATAGTACACATTCAAAATTATTCAAATCTAATATACTTTGAAATTTTCTAATAGTTTTCGAAGACTAGCCAGGTTCCAATTGGGTGCGCAGTAGTTTTCTTCAATGACTGTTTTGAAAACGGGGCCCCCCTCTGCCTCCACACAGCATGCTGCCATGATTGGTCTGTGTACGCAGCGCCGCAATGTGGTCCATATGACCTCCAGGACTGGACACCGCTGTAGGGTTCAGCCAGTTTCATCGAGCCTCACTTTCATGTCCGCATTCAGGGGCCTCAGCTTATAAAATAACTTACCCCTCTCGTCATCTGGTGTGTTGCACTAGTTTACTCGCAGCCATTAATCTGTAACGGGTATTGACTTGACTGTCACCGAGTTAATACGTTGACTTGTTCTGCATCCCCCTACTGGAAATCACTGTTGCGTTTTTCGACAGCTACTGCTTGAACTCCATGAGTCATAGCATGAGGCATTTCCTTTTGTACGAATATTCACACAAACATCGAATAACCATATGAATATTCAGTTCATATACGTAGCGCCGCAATGTGGTCCATATGACCTCCAGGACTGGACACCGCTGTAGGTTTCAGCCAGTTTCATCGAGCCTCACTTTCATGTCTGCATTCGGGGGCCGCAGCTTATAAAATAACTCATTCGTCATGTCATCTGGTGTGTTGCACTAGTTTACTCGCAGCCATTAATCGGTAACAGGTATTGACTTTCACAGAGTTAATACATTGACTTGTTCTGCATCCCCCTACTGGAAATCACTGTTGCGTCTTTCGACAGCTACTGCTTGAATGAACTCCATAAGGCATAGCATGAGGCATTTCCTTTTGTACGAATATTCACACAAACATCGAATAATCATGAATATTCAATTCATATTCGATTTGGTTCCGAAGCTAGACTATTAATATTCAGTTCAGCTTCAAAAGGTACTGTTCGCACACCTCTAAAGATGATACCAAAGTAGTCATTTAGTACCATGCTGCCATGTGTTGCCAAACCAAAAAATGCTTTGGACAAGCCCTACTCACCTTAAACTGGACACAGTGCCAGAGAATGCACAAGCTGGACTAGTCGTGAGCAAAGAATGAGTTGGTTTATGTTGAGCTTGGCTCGTCAAGTCTGCTAGGTGGGTTAGCGCTTGAAGGTAGACGTCATGGCTGGTGTAAGATTTTTGTGCCATTTGTGCTAGGAAAATGCAAGTCACGGGAATAGTAGCAGCACCAGTGGTGGCAAGCGGTCTTGTAATAAATTTGTCCTGTGTCTGGTGGAAATTGTGTAATGTGCACTGATGCTTTTTGTAGAGGGTAATTTTTCATGCGAGTGCCAACATTCTGAGAAGACATGGAGGGTACGTGGGTGGTAACTTGTGTTGCCTGTGTTGATGGCGCGAGGCGTGTGGTGTTTAAGTTCATGCTAAAGCGATCAATACATGGATTTTACAGGAATATGTTATAATTATCACATTTGTGTGCAGGCAGTGGGTGTTAGGCAATAGGGGACACCTTACCAGTAATCGTAGCACGTGTCTTGGATAATGTGCAGTCTGAGGTCGGTGCTAAATCATTTGTAGGAAATGTAGAAGCTTGTGAAAGAGAAATATTGGCTGGTAGGTGCAAAAGCAAGCCTTTGGTTTACCTGATTTTAGTTAACTACAAGGAAGCAAATCCCCAGAGGCTGTACTTTGTGACATAAATCATAAATGCAACAAGTGGTGGGGAAGCAAGGGACCACTAATCAGTCATGAGCATGGTTGCTGTGGATGCGGTACCACTGCTCCCCAACCACATCTAGTCCGCATGCTGCCACATCTGCTGCCACATCTAGTCCGGCAATGTCAAAGGGACCATGCTCCTACTGAAAATGCTTGTCGGGCATGTCAAACTCGTCATTGTGCTCATTCATTGGCACTGGCGCCTGTTCAGCGATGCAGCATGGGCATGGGTCACTTGTGCAAGTGAAATCATGAGCATGACATCAGTCTTCACGGCCTGCGTCACCAGGAACAGTGACTGACTGAGGACCAGATGAAACGAAACGGTACAAACGAAGCCCCCAAAGAGTGATAACTTATTGTTCGGGGCCTGCGAATTTGTTCCGCAGTGTTGCTTCGTAAGACGAAAAGCGCGAAAAAAATCACACAGACGCAAGAAAGACGGACAAGCGCTTTTGTCTTGCAATGCATTACCAACTATCCCGCACCCCACCTTACTAAGCTGATGCTTCCTATGGTCTGTGCATTGTATGTGTGAGAAAAGCTTTTGTTTCGCGGATGCCACAAGGAGCGCATTGAGTGATTGTGGAGTCATTTTTGGCCCTTGAGGAAGCGGAGATGAAAGTTGCTATTGCGCACGGGGGCTTACCGGTTGCGGTGGATCAGTGGTTGGGGCTTGTTACTGCTACGAGAATGTAAGATGCTGTGTGGCCTGATGCATTGCTTTGCTGGTGCAGGTACTACCGGGGAGCTGTGGGTGCACTGCTGGTGTACGACATAGCAAAGCACCTGACCTACGAGAATGTTGAGCGCTGGCTCAAGGAGCTGAAGGACCATGCTGACCAGAACATAGTCATCATGCTGGTGGGCAACAAGAATGACCTCCGACACCTCCGGGCTGTGCCCACTGACGAGGCAAAGGCCTTCGCTGGTCAGTTTGGGGCTGTGCATGCTTGGAGTGTGCTCTGCCTTTTGCTGCTTCTCTGCCCCCATAAGATTTTTTTTTTTTGCATTGAATTAGAAGTTTGCTTTCTCTGAGTATTTTCCTATCTTCCACCATTTAGTTGCACTGGACATGATGTGCGAGTAGGGTCTCCGGTCTCCTTGCACCCTGAGGTCATTACTCAGAAATCGGGCTGAACCTAATTTCTACCAAAATACGCATCTTAAAAGAAAATGCACTTTCTCTGCACTTTCTCTGTGTACTAAGCTGAAGGCACTACACTGAAACTAGCGGATGTCATTTACTTTCAGTAAGTTGATAAATCTCTGACAATAATTGTTATCCATGGCATGGTTTAATAAAGTTCAGTAAGTATGTCTTTGAATCAAGTATCTAGAACGTGCGCATTGACGAGATGTTTTATTAGCATCATTGCATCAAGTGCTACCCAAACTGATGTTCTGTTTGCTCGAAGACTGTTTGGCATTTCAATGGCCTCTGAGATGTTGAATGTTTTGATAGTGAACAAAGGCAGAAATTCATAGCAAAGATATGTAAATGCTGCCCTTGAGTATGGTAATGTATGTGACAAAACAGCTGTAATTCATTTATTTACAAGGTACGGCAGACACTATGTCCAAGCAGGCGGGCGTACAAGTTAGCGAAATCGCAAAGAAGCAACATTTAAAGAAAAGGGCACAGATAGTACTTGTTGACCATACCTCACGACGCAGTGGTTTAGTTATGTGATTGCAATCAATTTTTGTCTGTGGAAAAAACACTTTTGTCTGTTCCAAAAAAGGAGGTTGGGGAGGAATATCTGATGTGGACAGCAGTGTGTGCAAGCTGCGGTTTCTAGGCTGCCAATGAAAGTATTGAGCAGAAAGCTTTACTTTCCAAGCAATAACATGCATGGTAACATATTTGTACGGGAAAAAATAACCTGAAAAAAACTTGGAAGAATAATTAGTCATTGTCGAATATAAAACTCGTTGCCTTCTTAACTGTACAGGGGGTTTGCATTGAAGAATGCAAACTTTTTATGCAAGTGCCCCGACAGCTATAGACCACAGATTTTAAGGTTTGTTTACCTGCCCATGCTTTATTCAAGCATACGTGTAAATACTAAATGAGTATTTACCTAGCATGTTCTAATTAACTTCCTAATCTGTACTGAATAAAATAAAGCACCCTTGCTGATATTTTGATGCATACATTAATATCCCAGAGTGCAGCATTTCTGTACCTTTGCTAGACCTGCATGCCTTAACTCATATGCTATTAAAAAAAAAATCATCTCACTGGCCATTTCATGCAGTCAAGTTTTTTAGCAGGCTGTTGTTAGTGTAGGTGGCGTTTAATACAGTGATGACAATAAGACGTGTTTTGTGGGGTTTAACGTCCTAAAGCGACTTGGGACTATGAGGGATGCCGCAGTGGCGGGCTCCGGATAATTTCGACTGCCTGGGGTCAGCAGCAGAGCACCATAACCACGGAGCGACAACTGCAGCTCGATAAGACTTCATACTGGCACCTGCATTCTGGTGGCTTGCTTCTAACAGGAAGTTCTCAAATCTATCCTGATGCTAAACCAAGGGGGGGAGCCCAAGGCAATCACAACCGGGCTAGAGGAGGTCGCTCGAGGTTGCGCCACTGCCGTTATACCGTTAGGCCTTGGAAGCACCTCCTCTTCCTGTATTTTTCTGTTCTGTCTGCCTGCCAGCTAAGAAACTGACTGTACGCCTCTTGTTGCCAGTGCTTTTCGCCATCCTAGCTCCCGATGCGTGACAGCGTGTGGTGATCGGCACGCACTGCTCGCCTCATGTGTTTTTTTTTTTTTTTGCTGTGTTCTATTGTTTTTTGCTGCTTTTGAGCATGACCTATGGTAGTACCACGGGGTGTGCTACTACAAAAGTGAAAGCTGCGGAGACTGCTAGGCTTGCCACATAAAGGCACTGATGGCGCTAGAGCACAGTGTTGTCAACTACGATCGCTCGTTGCAATTGTAGATGTTTCTCTTATGTCAGTTGGTGCTATCATCGTGACACTTTCACTTGGTTTGGCCAAATTTCAAGTAACTCTGTTCTAGCTAACAGATTGTCGGCATGTCGGGGTCAATCACCGCAACGGAATTCATAAATACATGCTCTTCAGAAACGTTGGGGTAATTAGAAACCTTGTAATGTCGAGGAATTCGTTGCATGGAGGTTCTAACTATGATAAATATGTTATTTGTACGAGGTTTAACTGTTATTTGTGCGTGGCATGATCACAAAAGTCATTCGGTCATAAAAAAAACGTATATTTGTTAGAGGTTTTTATTGCCAGTTTTAGTTTCCTACAAACCTACTTCACTTTTCTACATAATCGCTGTTCACTTGTAAGCACTTTTCAAAATCCCTTGGCATAGAAGTTGCTGCTTGGGAACTAAACCAGTTGACAATGGCTGTCTTGAGTTGCTCGTCATCCTGGAACCGTTTCCACCAAGAGATTCTTTCAAGTGAAAAAAGAGGAAGCAGTCACTTGGTGCAAGTTTGGTGCTTTAGGAAGGGTGATGAAGAAATTCCCAACCAAAATCTTAAATCTCCTTGGTTCGGGCAGCAGTGTGAACATGTGTGATGTCATGGATGAGAACTATTCCGGACGACAATTTCTTGCGCCGCCGATTTTTGATTGTGCTGCTGTTTGATGAGCATTTTGCAGTACGCGGCAGCTGTAACTTTTGTCCCTTGTTACAAATTCTACTTCCATTGTTAATGACTCAACTTGTTGGCTTCATGCAACCTGGGCTCGATCTGCACAGACAATGGATCTCTCATCCTTGCGCCATGTCATTATCCTGTTTGCTGTTCACTGAAGTATTTTTAATGATGAATTTTGCTTTTTTCATGTTGCCCCATCATTGTCCATGAGAAGGGTTATCCAGTAGCTGCAGTTTTTTTTTTTTTTTCCCTGCTTGCTTGTTTTTGGAGCACCTGCAAGTCTTTCCCTACTTAAGGGGCGGCACGGGTCTTAGAATGGCGAAATATGGCCAAAAAATCAGTTTCGAGAAAAATGCATTTTCGAAATGTTTGTACCTTTATGCACCTGCCCTCAAAATGTTAACGCTGAATTCGATTGGGAAATACGACAAAATCGACTTTCAAAACATCACGGGAGCCACGAAATGCCCCGAAACGGGCAAAATTTGTTCGAACTTCCCACGCGTGCCGCGGGCAAACCATCTGGTCGATCGGCGCCATCTTGGGCTCATTTTGAAGCTTGTTTCTTTGTGCGCATTTGGCTGCATTTCAAAATGGTGTCAGTCAATAAGAACAACCGCAGTAGCCGGTTTTCAGAAGGCCTTTTCTTGGCAGCTAATTGGCGCGCGCGAGGCGAGCCTCTCGTTCGAGGCCTACCATTGGCCGACGCGACCGGCA
Source organism: Amblyomma americanum (assembly GCA_030143305.2). Classification (NCBI taxonomy): domain Eukaryota; kingdom Metazoa; phylum Arthropoda; class Arachnida; order Ixodida; family Ixodidae; genus Amblyomma; species Amblyomma americanum. The sequence goes on along the minus strand of JARKHS020025613.1, from coordinate 289,839 downwards.
CGCCGTTTTTTTTTTCCCGCCGTCGTGGTTTCCATTTCTCGCGTTTGGCCGAGTCTCTTTTTGCGTAGCGCTCGCTTAGTGAAGTTTCTCGAGATATTTTTGCGGTTTCTTTTTCCTACACCGCATACTTTTTCAGTACAAAGTAACTGATGCCGGGAGATGTACGTTTCAGGAAGATTAGGTGTAGTACGTACGGGAGAAAGCATCGCCTGCTCAACGCGAAGTGCGGTTCGACCGTGCCGTATGATTGCTTGCAGCCACAGCGAGCGTCGCCTGCCTCATTGTATGCCCTACGTTCGACCATGCCGGATGAGGATTGTTCGAAGTTACAGCGAGCATTGCCTGCTTCGTCGCCTGTGCGATGTTCAACCGTGCCGGATGAGGATACAGCGAGCGTCGCCTGCTTCGTCGCCTGTGCGATGTTCGACCGTGCCGGATGAGGATTGCTCGAAGTTACAGCGAGCGTCGCCTGCTTCGTCGCTTGTGCGATGTTCGACCGTGCCTGATGAGGATTGTTCGAAGTTACAGTGAGCGTCGCCTGCTTCGTCACCTGTGCGATGTTCGACCGTGCCGGATGAGGATTGCTCGAAGTTACAGCGAGCGTCGTCTGCTTCGTCGCCTGTGCGATGTTCGACCGTGCCGGATGAGGATTGCTCGAAGTTACAGCGAGCGTCGTCTGCTTCGTCGCCTGTGCGATGTTCAACCGTGCAGGATGAGGATTGCTCGAAGTTACAGCGAGCGTCGTCTGCTTCGTCGCCTGTGCGATGTTCAACCGTGCCGGATGAGGATTGTTCGAAGTTGCAGTGAGCGTCGCCCGCTTCGTCGTCTGTGCGATGTTCGACCGTGCCGGATGAGGATTGTTCGGACCTCGGCTAGCGTCGCCCGACCCAGTGCCTGATCAATTTGCTCCAGAATCCAGGCCTGGTCCCAGCATGTTTTGTCGACACGACATGGAGTTTTGCACAGCGGAGGAGATCGCCGTGTGCACGGAACATGCAGACATGGTCAAGCCTGGCATGGGTGCAAAGTCTGCAACGCAGCCTCAGCTTTTCTCAGTTTCATGTTTTTAGTCGATCTCCTCAGCCTTATGCAGGATTTTGATAACTTCATTTCGTCTCTCAAGAATAACATCGGTACCATTTTCTTCAGAGAAATAAGGTACCCGATGACATTCTTACTTCTTTTTTTTTAGGCCGCGCATAAATAGCAATCTGCAATTAGCTTAACGTGTTGCAGTGTCAAATACTGCCACCTTTTACTCTCGACACAATATATCAGGATGACATGCCTCTAGAGAAAAACGAAGAACGTCATCGGGTATGGGAACTCTCCGGCTATTATTCATGCAATTAAAAGCAACAAAACTCAGAGAAAGTTCATTAAAACTGCGTAAGAAATACCTAATTACGCTCCAGACTTTGTAAGATAACTTTTGATCTAAGACGATCAGCTCAATCATGATTACATTTTTGGAATCTGAAGGAAAAAATGCGCCTGGGTGCAAAATTTCATAACATTCTGGCCGTAAATAAAAAAGTTAGTTTTCAAGACCCTCGTCCCCCCGTACTCAGGCTGTGCCACGAATCCTTTAGCTTAGGGATTTCTCAGCATCAGTTTTGGGGAAATCCCACAAGTTTTTTTTTTTAACAGTGCTGAGGAACCTTCGCTTTCTTGGTTTCTATATCTTACTACCTAAAGACCATGCACAAAAAGAGCACTTGGAAGCACAGCACTCTTCCGTGAAAATGTCCAAATTGAGTTTTAATACCTGGTTATATATTAAAACCATGTGCTGTAGGCACTTACTGTATGATTAGTCCTGAAAAACATTCTGAGGGCACTTCAGTCTGCTTATGTGGAGGAATGCGAAAGCCTGGAACTTTCTAGAACAAGGTTTTTTTCCATGACTGCGGTTCGCGATCATTTTTTTTAAATTATTTTTAATTTCTTTTTTCCATTTTTTTAATGTTTCGTTTTTTGCTATATTTTATTTTTCACGTTCAGATGCTAATGTTGACGTCCGTGGCTATCATGTTGTCGAAGTGTAATTAACTGCAGTCGAACCCTGCAATAACGAAACTGCTGGGGAAGGAAAACTTTTTCGTTCTCGCGAAAATGGACAAATAAGCACACCCATTACTTACCAGAAACAAAATTTAATGAAAGAAGTCTCTTATTTGCCTCGGCTTCACGTTGCTGTGCAGGAGCTTCACGACTCTGGCTTTGCAGCTTGATAAGTTATGCATAGCTTCGTCGTCGTCATCGCGGAGGAAAGTCCGGATAACATCAAACGCGTCAGGCACGTCATGCGAGCTTACTTGCCTTCCTTGTGCTTCGTTTTCACCATCCTCGTTGTCACACTCCTCATTTCTTTTGCGCACACTGTCGATAATAGCGTCGTCGCTGAATTCCTTGTGCACGATCAAGTCGGTGTCCGCACACAAAAAGCCATCCAGTTCAACAGCGTATGGCGCCATTGCATCGACACTGCGAAGCGCGTCCCGTGCTTTGGTTAGTGGCTGTAGATTGTCGCCGCTTGCAGGAAGGAAGGAACACTCGCTTCCGGTTCTCCCAAGGCGTGCTGACCAGCGGCGAAACCGGCGCGCTTGAAGCAGTTCCGGACAAGGGTGGCCGAAGTAGCAATCCACACCCCGGCAAGCATCTCCAGCGCCATGAAAAGATCAATTTCCTTCGGTCGCTTCATTTCGATGTTTAACAACGTCCACCGGACGAGTCTTCCTCGGTACGCAGACTTGACCCACTTAATAACCCCTTGGTCAAGAGGTTGAATAATGGATGTGTTCAGAGAAAAAAAAAATCAAGCGGACGCTCTTCAGTACAATGTCTTCGATGTGGAGGGCACTGCAGTTATCCAAAAAAAAGAGGAAGATGGCGGATATGCCTCCTCATATCCGCATCAAAGGCTTCCAGCCAGCTGGAGAATATTGCACACGTCATCCAAGCTTTCTGGTTAGCAGTGTACTCGACCGGAAGCCTTCGGTTACCTTTAAAGCTTCGTAGCGTCTTGCTTCGACTGATCACGAGGAGGGGGCACTTGTCGGATCCGTCCTTGTTCAAGCACAAAAGAATGGTCACCCGCTTTTTGCTCAGCTTGCTGCCATGACATTTTTGTCACTTCAGGTCGAACGTTTTCGATGCCAACATTTCATAGAAAAAGCCAGTTTCATCCGCATTATAAATTTCGGAGGGCTCGTGTTCATCCATTATGCTTTCGCAACTTTCCTGCATCCAGGATGATGCTGCTTCAGCGTCGATGCTCGTGGACTCCCCCAACACCTTGGTGACAATGCAGTGCCGTGCTTTAAATCGGCTTAGCCATCTGGCGCTCACATTAAAGTTGTCGTGCATCTCAATTGCCTTCTGCTGCAGAAGGCTTCCAGACAAAGGCATCTTGTTCGCTCTCCTGTCGAGGAACCACTGGAATACGGCTTTGTCGACGTCTTCATAGACCGGCGTTGCCACCGTTTTGTTCTGCGCGCGTGCAGTTCTGAAGTGCCGCCATGATGCTGTTTTTGGATTTCAGAATCGTAGAAAGTGAGCTGCACAGGTTACTGAATTCCTCTGCAATGTCAGACTTCTTTCTGCCTTTTGTAGCTTCTGTGATGGTTAGACTTTTCCTGCAGCATCAGCAGCAGCGTCAAGCTCTTAACAGGTGGCGGCATATTTCCGACGGCCAAACAAAAAACACTGGACACAAGCAAGTCACGGACAGATTCGGCATACACGAGGCGGACGAAGGGATAGTGTGGCTGGCTTGTACGAGGCATGGTAGCGAAAAGAAAAAGAAGGGTTCGTTGTTCTGCGTAGTTTCCAACGGATGGGCAGAAATGAGCGGCCTCGACTTGTCGGATGAGTGTGCTGCTGCAGTTTTGCCACTTCTCTGTTCTCAACTGGCTGATGTGCCGAAAAAATGTTGCAGATCACAACCTCAAACTTTTGTTAATGCGGGACTACTTTTTAAAAACTCTTTGCTGTTGAGAGGGGGCAAATGCATTGAACTCTATGAAAGTTTGCCGGGGGCGCCAGAATTTTTCGTTGGCGCGAGAATTTCATTATTGAGGGGTTCGACTGTAGTTACAATTTATGAACCAAATGTTTCCCACAGCAAGATCTAATCATGCACTAACACAATCAAATTTTTGCACATTTATCTTCACAGAACGACGTAATTGTGCGGAGAAAGTTTTGCTAACACGAAACTCTGGACATAAACACTGGGCTGTTGTGACGTCAACATCTAATTTTCATGTTTAACTAATTATAATTCATCAACCAAATTTTTCTCTCAGCAAGATCTCGTCACACACTAACACAGTTGTGCGGGGAAGCTCTGTTGATATCTGGCTATTGTGATGTCGAAGTGTAATTTTACGTTTAATTAACTAATTACACCACACCAACCAAATTTTTCCCACAGCGAGTTCTCATCACACACTATCTAACGCAACCAAACTTTTGCACATTTATCTTCACAGAACGTAGTCATGCGGAGAAAATTTTGCTGTCATGAAACTTGGGCCATCGCCAACTAATGCTTTCACATTAATAAATTGAGTGCAGGAAAGGAAGGGATTGGGCTACCTGTGTAGATTCGGCAGTCAGGAAGCCAAAAAAAGCACCTTTAGGAATGCTACGGCTCCTCTGAACCCAGTCTCCAAGAACCTCCGCTTTGGTCATAGGTTTTGTGTGCTGTTTATAGTTGGTTTCTCCGCTGGAAAAGTGAAAAAAATTGCCCACTTGGAATCCAGTATTGCCCGGGAAATTTTCAGCGCAGTGCATAGTTTATTGTCTCAGTTTGTTGACTGATGGAGATTTAAACAAGCCTTGTTTAATTTGGCCCCCATTGATTCGGAAATCGGGTTAATTGAACTGCCGGCTCGGAGCCGGCTGATGCCCAGTAAGTCTATAGCGTCGGGGCGCCTGCTAATTCGGACGTCAAGGGTCTCGTCTTGTTCTCATGAATTTAAACAGCTCAGGCCACGACGGTGGCTCAGTGGTAATGGTGCTCAGCTGCTGACCCGGAAGATGCAGGTTTGATCCTGACCGCGGCGGTTGCATTTAGATGGAGGTAAAATGCTAGACGCCCTTGTACTGTGCAAAGTCTGTGCATGTTAAGAACCCCAGGTGGTCAAAATTATTTGAAGCCCTCCACTACAGTGTCCAATAGCCTGAACAGTGTCGAATAGCCAGTCTTTTTGAGACTTGAAACCCTTAAAACCAAAGCCGGATTGAACAGGCTTCTGAAGAAGGGAGGCAGTGTCCAGGCATGACCAGCGCGGCCAGAGATTGTCAAGATAGCCCTACTCAAAACCTGAATTCCATGCTTCATAATCTCTCGCTCACCTCTGACATGCGTGCGACCACAGACGTGATGACGAACGGGTGGCGCCGTATTCGAGAACACTCTGGCTGCACCGTAGTGGAGGGTCAGAGTCGTTTTGGAACGTGGAACCTCATAAAACCAGAACCAAACCGAACAGGCTCCCGAGGGGGGGGGCTTCACCTAGGTATGACCAGTGCAGCAAGAGATTGCCAAAATAATCCTACTCAAAACCTTAATTCCATGCTGCATAACTGTTCGCAGACCTCCGACACTAGACGGAAGGCGTGACGATGACGAACAGGCAGCCCCGTATTCGAGAACACTCCAACCACTTAGCTTCGGTTTCGCTTTTTTGATCTCACTCCGTGCCAAACTGCACCGACTGTGTCTCGATCAGTCAGTATCAGCCAGCTAGCATCAGCAGAGCACTGTTTCGGATGCTTATTGGCACGTCGCTGGTGTTCTTCCCCCCCCCCCCCCCCCCCCCCCCCCTTTTTCTCACCACTTCGGTGCAATTTCTTGTGCTTGCGTCCACGTGGTTTTGTTCTTCCAGTGCACTCATTTCCCGTTTGCTGCTCGTGCAGTGAAGCCTCTTCACACACGAACGGTGCCGCTTATGATGGGTGTGATGTGGTAGCAGTGGAGCTTCACAACATCTGTGAAGGATACGAGAGGCCCTTACAATTTTGCAGCGGTTCTGCTTCGATGCTCCTGACAGTATGCACACAATGAATTGATGGAAATGGGGAAGAGCAGTCATTGCCCTGCTATTCTAGTCTTCATTGGGCAGCGATTCCCCAGTCTTTCACCTAAGAAATTTACCGCGATGCAACTGGTTCACTTCTTTTATTATTTTTTGGGGACATTCTTAATTCGTACTTCCAAATAATCTCAACATTTTTCCGGTCCCTTGAAGTTTTTTGCACTTAATTAATACGAAATGCGTAACGGCATGGCATACCCAAGTTTCCCAACTTTTTTTACATCATTGTTGACCATACCCACTCTGGGCATATAATCGCCATGCTGGTGTGTTCTGGTTTCCTTCAGAATTTGTTCTGGCAAAATAATTTTCTTGAACTTTTTGGGATAAAAATATGCTTTGCCCTGCATTTGTGAAATGTCTGCATATAAGAAATGGGATAAAATCTGGTTTAACTAAAAAATAATGGGCATAAATTTCTACAATGATATCTAGGGTCCAAGAAATCTGATAACGTGAAAGAACTTGATGATGTAGCAGCATGTGGCTGTGGTGCCAAAATACTGACTTGCTGAGTCACTTGTTAACTTTGGCTTTTTGAGTAGCTTGTCTTTTTAGTGCAGTAATGAAATGAAATGCTCAGAAGCTGCATTATGGAGCCCAAAGTTACTACATTCTCAGGTTTGCTTAGCACTGCATTGTTTTCTTGGAGCTGTAGTCAAGAGTGCATAAGCGCACCGGAACATCTGGAGGAGTCTGTGGATGGACTTTTTCTCTTGCCTTACCTGAGCACACGACGAACTCTAGACTGCTGTTGCAGTGTGAAAGTGGCACATATTGAGATCTCGTTCCTTGGCAAGGATCTTGAAATGGACTTCACTTTTTGTTTTATTTTGGTTCTGGACTAGTTCTGTGTTTTAGCCCATATCGCTTCAGAAGTTTTGTATAGAGTGTGCATTTATCGAAGTGGTCAGTTTTTACCCAAAGCTTAACTCAACAGTTTAGTTTTCTTGTATCGCTTTCTCCAACCTTGCTCTGTTTTCTCTTCTGCCAGAGAAAAACAAGCTGTCCTTTATCGAGACATCTGCGTTAGACTCCACGAATGTAGAAGCAGCGTTTCATCAAATATTAACAGGTGAGCTGGTTATAATTTGACCATTTCTAACTTTTTTCTCCCACCTTGTTTTTTGGTCTAGTGCTTTTTTTTTTCTCTAGTGCTGTCAAGGGACACTGAGGACAATTAAAATTGGCCTGTATTGATAGATTACTATGTTCACATCGCACAGAGACTTTAGTTGAAATTGGATAAAAGCTGAAGAAGTTGATCTCGGGTATTGCTGCTACTGGCTGTTTTTGCAAGCAGACTGCAGTGACACTTGTTGTACATCAATCTCCAGGGCTAGGCTACGATCCCAATCACTTTTCATCATTGCTGCACAAGCATCGACAGGCAGGAAAAAGTTTTTTTTAAATTGCATTTTCTTAAATGCATCTTTTGCTACTCAGCAAGCGTGAGCAGAAGGAGCTGTTGCATGTTTTTACCAAGAACAAAAATTGGATGCAGTTGTTCTGAGGGCACAGATTGTACTTTACTTTGGCATCAGATAATAGAGGAGAGGTTTTTTGCAATACATTATAATGCAGCTGAACTTGTGCTGAACGGAAATTGTGAATTGCATCTTGTGCCCATTTGGGACTCCTAGCACTTGGAACTGAAAATTTGGAAATTTTTCTTAATAAAGCGACGCAATTGAGAAGTGCGAAACATTGTGAGCTTCTGATAAGTAAGGTACTTTTGTCCACCCCATCTTATGGGGTAGCTGGCGTTCCACGCACCGGTTGTCGTATGGGGAAACCAACCTAGTTGACATTGCATCGTAGCTGAACAGTTCGAGCTTTTGTTGTCACATCTACAGCAGAATCTTTGTGGTACAAACGCTGTTGATGCAGTGGCTGAGTAAAATTCTTACAGGAGTGCATTGTGTATAATGTGCAGAATTTTGGGTGTTCAGAACACTTCTCTCGTGCCACTAAAGGTGATGCGAACGCGCAATCCTCGGCCACACCCTTGAACACTAAGCGCTGCTCGCACATCACGCGTGTCGCGACCACCTGTTGCGCTGTGAGCAGTCAGCGGCGGTGCGCAGCCCATACATCACTGAAGTCTGGAGTGTGCGAGTAAGCACGGCCCACACATTGCTGGTCACGCAGTAAGCACAGCGATTAGTGAGTGGACTCGCAGCCATAAATAAATCCCGTCAGCCGTAACTGACCTGCGTGAATACATTTCCTGTACTTCTCTCTACATGTGGATTTTGTTTTTGGGTGACAACGAATTTCAAATACACATATTTTTTGTACTTCGGTGATACGAATCTCACGGGGTTGTGACAGATTTGTATAATCTGAAATTTTCTATCTAAAGGAATAAAATTCTTATTCAGAAGCATAGAAAATGCATTCACGCAGTTCTGTTTACGGCTTCCGTGCGGCCACAGAATGCTATTTGCGGAGCCTACAGCGAGAGTCGATCACAATGTCAGCGATGTGCAGGCCATGCATCGTTGCTCATTGCTCTTGTGCTTACCTCACGATTAGCGATACCGACATCGCCGATGTGAGAGCTGCGCACCGCCGCTCCGGGGTGCATTCCACGCAATTAACGATCATTGCGGCTTTGGTTTTGCACGGGCAGCGCTTTGTTTGTGTTCAAGAGTGCGGGTGCAGCTCACGTGTTCGTATAATCAGAAGTGGCTCAGGTGAGAGAAGAGGGTGGCGCTTCGGTCGAAGAAAGTGGAGGACCTAAGCTTCGAAGTGAGACTGGTCTAGTTGTGGACGCAGGTCACGCTCCGCGCAGAGGTATCTACTGCCCTCTCGCCAAGAAAAAAAAATTGGCCAGTTTTTGGAGTAGGGTTATGCAATCAAGTTTTGTGTGAAACTGGATAAAAACGGGGCGGAGATGCTTGAAATGCTCCGGAAAGCCTACGGTGACGGCGCAATGAAATAAACCATGTGGCACAAGAAGGTCTGGAGTCTGTCAACGACGACGACCGCTCGGGAGGCTCGTCGACATCCCAAACAGATGACTGTGCGAAAAGTGCGTCAAGTCTTGGACATGGACTGGCGATTAAGTGTTCGAATGATTGCGGAGGAGTGTGGAATATCAAACTATCGTTCATCACATTTTAACGAAGGATCTTCAAATGAGGAAAGTCAGTCCTGACCAGTGAGATGAAGGAAGAGTGCTTGTTGAAGTACCAAGAATTGCATGAACGCTGCGAAATGAACCCAGAATTTTTTGACAGAGTGGTATGAGGGGATGAGACGTGGATTTTTGAGTATGATCTCGAATCAAAGCGTCAGAGCAGCGAGTGGCACACCACGGAGTCTGCTCGTCTGAAGAAAGCAAGGATGAGAAAATTGCGAATCAAGGCACTGCTCATTGTGTTTTTTTTTTTATAGAAAAGGTGTGGTTCACAGTGAATTCGTGCCACAGGGACAAGCAGTCAATGAGGAGTTTTACTGTGAAGTGCTCAAACGGTTGCACACAAGGTTCAATGCGTCCAAAAAGAAATTCGTGACAGTTGGACCTCTCACCATGGCAGCACGTCAAGCCACACCGTGCTCATTATCTCAGACTTGCTGGCCAAAATGGGTGCGGCAACGCTGCCCCAGCCATCATACGGCCCCGATCTGCACCACCGGACTTTTTTTTTTGTTGTTCCCAAGGATCAAAACAGCCCTGAAAGGAACTTGGTATGGGACGCTGTAGGCAGCAAAAGCAGCGGTGACGACCTCACTGAAGGAGGTTCCCGTTGACTGCTTCCAGGGCACCTTCAATGATTGGGTGAAGCATTGGCAAGGGTGCATCGAAGCAGGGGGAGAATGAAAAGTTCTGAAAAGATTGTAAACTGATAATAAATGATTTATAAAAAATTCCGGGAAATTTTGAGACAGACCCTGTATATTACGGTCTGGTCAGAGACTGGATGGAGAAATGCTTATTTCTGGCTGCAGATAGTCAGGTAAAATTCCTCGAGGATAATGCTCAGCCTGTCAAAGCAGAGATCATCTCTATTTTCAAGAGTAAGAGTATCGATAAATTACTTATTGTACTGCATATCCTAAGTAATGATGTAAATGAGCACATTTTAGCCTTTAAGGCTGTGCTTGCTTGTGTCAGTGCAGTCAATAAATGGGACCTGTCACCTTTGTATAGGCCTTTCCATCGTGTGAGGGACATGCCTCCTGTCTGGTCTGTTGCTAGCGAGTTTTTCTGCTGCTTCCACTGTGCTAGTGTCAGGTGCACATAACAGTTGAACCAACAGTGTGGGGATTCTCAGGGAGCTCTTATTGGAAAAGACTACCGTATTTACTCAAATGTAAAGAGTTCTTTTTACCGAAAGTAGAAAGGAAATGACACCCCCCGCGTTACAATCTAATACTGGGTTTAAAAACGCTATGAAGAGCACCAAACACACACTATTAAAATCATTTCGTGTGTCAAACGTGTGCGTTGATTGTACTGGTCATTCAGTACGCGAACCACAGGTCACAACTACTAGGACAAAGCGGCAACCTAATCCAAACGCAAAAAAAAAGCACCAGTGAGAACAACCCAACACGAGTCGATGCCAGCTAGAGTCACTGGCGCGATGAGAGGGCGCCACCTCTTGACGAATGCTCGCAACCTGTAGCGAGGTTGTGTGGCCTCTGCGACTGCAAAATGAAACAGCCATCTCGGAGGCATCGAGCGCTTGCAATCGCCGCCAAGACGCCAGCAAAGGAGCGAACGATTCCACCGCCATCTGTCTGTTAATCCTTGCAACTGATGCAAAAACGTGGCCACGTGACTAACAGGCAGCAGGGCATGGAGCAGCGCGCTTTGTTCACTCTTTCTCGTGTTTGGTGCCAGTTCGTGTAGTTGTGCGTTCCGTGCTTCGAGTCCTAGGCCTGTCCCCATCAAACGGTCGAGTTGTCTTCAAGCGGAATGGCGTGCTCACGCACTCAGTATACAGCTGGCTTCAAGCGCAACGCTATTCTGCTTGCCGAGAAAGTGGGAAATTCAGCGGCTGCAAGACGTCTGGACGTCAACGAATCGACGGTCAGGGGATGGAGGAAACATCGCGAGGAATTGTTTAACTGCAACAGCCTGCAAAAAGGCTTTCGGGGGCCCAAGAAAGGCCGCTTCCCAGAGTTGGAGTGTCTTCTTGCAGAGTTCATTAGCGAGCAATGTTCCAGACTACTTGGAGTAAGCAATGAAGTACTTCAGTGCAAAGCACAGGAGCTTGCGCGGGACACGGGTTTGACCCAAAACCAGTTTAAGGCATCACGAGGCTGGGTGCAGAAGTTTATGCGAAGGGCTGGGTTCTCCCTTCGATGCATGACTCCTATTTGCCAGAAGCGCCCGGGGACTTCGAATCAAAACTTCGAGAGTTCCAGCGCTACGTCATCGATCTTCGTCGCTCTACCAACATGCCACTTGGATGAGAACAGTGCACAAGTCTAGTGAGCATGAAGTTCGCCTTAGAAGCACAGGCAACGAAAAAACTCTATTACCGTTATGCTGGCATGTTTGGCTGACGGCCGCTAGCTCCCTCCATTCATCATTTTTTGCCGAAAGACGATTCCGAAGGAAACTTTCCCGAAAGACGTTATCGTGCGCTGTCACGAAATAGGTTAGATGGACTCTAATCTTGTCGTAGATGGGATTCAAAGCTTGTGGTACCGAAGGCCAGGCGCATTGCTGCATCCGGAAGCAATATTGGTTCTGACTCTTTCCGAGGTCACCTGACACCCGACGTCAAACAAAAGCTACAGCGTGACCGAACGCATCTCGTTGTTATACTGGCATGACCTCCATTCTCCAGCCTCTGGACGTTTGCATGAACAAGCCCTTCAAGGATCGCTGGCGACAATTATACTGGGAGTGCATTGAAAGCGGATCAACAACACCTGCAGGTAGGCTGAAATGCCCAAGCGGGTCTACCATTGCCTACTGGGTTTCAGCAGCCTGGTGTGGGCTGCCTCATGATTTGGGCTACCGTGCATTTAAGAAATGCTCAATTTCAAATGCTCTAGACGGAAGCGAGGACGACCTGCTGTGGGAGGCCGCTAGTGACAAGGAAGAGTCAAGCTGTGATGATGACAGTGACAGCAACAACTGCCGTGAGGATGAGGGTGTATAGGAATGCCTGTTTGGCTTGTATTTCAATAAAGTTGTCTTTGACCCTCAGAACTGTGCGATGTCGGTTCCTCGTGTCACATTCGGGTTCTTTCGGTTTTTCTGTCGCACGCCCGAAGTCTACCCTCGCGTTATATTCGTAGTTTTTTTTCCACTTTTCACACCCGAAAAGTCGACCCTCGCGTTACATTAGAGTAAATACGGTATATGCACTTTGTCAAACCTAATGGAATAAATATGCTGTTGTCGCTAGGTGGGGTCTATAAAGCGTTATTTCTGCTCCAGTGGCAGTTGCCATTAATGTGAGATGTGTTCTCTACGCTTGTGGCCTTTGTTGTGTTCATGGTCCAGACTGCAGTATAGGTTTGTGCTTTTTCTTCTTTCGAAGAGAATGAGTCCGGTTGGAATGCTTACACTGTTTGTAATAAGGGGAGATGCTACCCGAAGACACTTTTTTTAAAATACATAAGCTAGAGCAATGAAACTCTGGCTCCTTATAGAGTTTTTTATGCTGGTTTCAAATATATATTTAGTTTTATTGCAAGTTTCATAGTTTTTGTTCTGTGCTATGACAAAGTGCAAAATATACGCCTTTTTGCCCCCCCTCTTTCCATCATTAAACTTTCATAATTATGAACCACCCATGGTTCATATTCTTCCACATGCACTATAGAATGCCAAAAACTAAGTAAGAAGAGCACATAATATATCATATCCACATGAAAAATTTGTACTTGGGAAGTATCCAATAACCCCAACCCCTATATCTGTTTACTTGAAATATGTGACATATATATAAATAATATTGACATTTAAATAAGATAATGGTATTCCTCACACCTTAAAGAAAATGTGGGTAAAATTTCATCCAGATCCGAGCACTAGAAGTACCAAAATCAAGGTGGGCAAAGTCAAAAACGTGCCAGAAATTGCATTTTGAGAAAAACGAATTTGAAGGTTAGAATTAGAGTTTATTTACAAAAGAAGGCCTGAAATGTGATTAAAATTGCACAAGAAAAGAGTCAAACTGTTCCTTCAGCAGCCACTGCCACTAAAATGAGCCAGCACCATAGGTTTCTCCCTCACGGCGCTTGCACGCAGAGTCGTCAGCACGAGACTTATTTCTCAGCATGCACCGACGCGCTCTCGACTCTGCTGTCTGTTTGGCAGACATCTTTTTCTGGCGCATGCTGTCTCTTGATGAGCCTAGTCCAACTAAATCTTGAGGTGGAAGCACGCCCAGCTCTTCCAGTACACGCTCAAAACTAGAATGCCCTCTGTTGAACCAGAGAACTGCCAAAGCAGTGGCCATCTCCACCACAAACCTCGAAGCAAACCGTGTTTTAGGACAGAGAAGCCATATTTTGCTATTTAGTGACTCCGCTGCATTCTGAGTTTTGCCCTGAACACAGCGGGCCAGCAGCTTCTCATCGGTAAGCCTCTTATATATAGGAAGTATAGCTTTCCCCTGGGCTTTTGTGAGCAGGGGTGTGTGGGCTGGTGCAGCTTCACCTAAGGCTTCGGCACGCCTATGCTTGCACCAGGATGCTGGTCCATCTGGGCAATATTTATGGCTGCTCGCACCATCTGATGAGCAAGAATGAAAGTAGGAAGCCCAAATCGCCTGGTGCATTCCTTTCACACTGCCCCTGTTGCTTGTGATAGCCACCTGATAATAAGTAGTCAACCTCTGAATGGCAGGTTCCTTCAGCTTCTCCCCTCTTGGGAGTGGCTCTTTCAGCTTGCGAAGAGCAGTTCCAAGACGCTTCGCCACATGATTGGTGCAGTCCTCTTTCTCAATGGCACCATCATAAACATTTGCTTCGACAACAGCAGCGTAGGCTTTAGAGTCACCATCACTCAGGAATTTTTTAAACTGCAATGGTGTGTCGTAGGATTGGCTCCTTCGCCATATCCGCACTGCAGCTTCAGCTTCCATCGCATGGGATGAACAATCAACATTTCGTTCGCATACAGGGCCATGAAAAGCTTGCCAAATGTCTTCATTTGGCAGGGCCTTGTGTCTGCTGCACGCTAGGCAGAAGTTGGACAGGACTTCAAAGTCCAAACAAAGTCCAGTGTCAAGGGACACAACAGTTCCAATTCCATTGTGGCTTTTATGGCCTCGTTTGTGCCATGTGCCATCATACATAACGGCAATTTCATCGCTGCCTGCTTCACTGTTTGTGATCTGTCTGGACCGCGCAAGATTTTCGGACACGGCACTCATTGCCGCATCACGAACTTTCCGGGTGATTGCAGAAAATGATTTGTGGTGCATTGGCTTTGGCAGGCCAAGAACTGCAGAAAATCGAACTAACTGCTCGTAGCCCATCCCCACCGAGCGCGCTGCCACAACAGTTTTCACATTGACAGCGAAGGCATCGCGCGAGCTCCCGCTGTCATAGGCTCTGCTTGCCCTCGGTCCGTCGCCTGCCACACTCGAGCTGGCCTTCCTGCCTGAAGAAACTCGCCGCGATGTGTACGTCGCCGAGAGAACACTTTCGGGGCACGCACTGTTCTCGCAGCGTAGCTCAAGGTACGACGCAAGTCCTTTGCGTTTGTCGGCCGATTCGCAGACGCGCATTTCCGAACGTCGGCACGTCGGACAAACCGCACCGCGCGCAAGAAGGCTCAGTGCCGTCAGGTCCGTGAGCACAGACGACTCCTCATCTTGCACTCTTTCTTTGTCGTCAAAGAGTCCAATCTTCTTTTGCGATGCACTGACGTACTCCAACGCCGCGTCGAACTCGCCGGATGAAACGGCGTCGCTGTCGCTAGGCCTCGCGGCCGCGGGTTCACTTGCCGTTGGGCGAGTCTTCACCGTCGATTTTCGTCGCCGTCCTCTAAATTTATGCTTGGATGCATGCTTCACTGGCCGGTGACTACGCCTGCTACTGCCGCCTTCATCCATAACGAATATAAATTTGAAAAATGAACGTCGTTTGGCTACGCAGCTCGGAGAGAGAATGGACCCAGCAAGTAGGCTTCGCCACACGCAAGTGCGCAGCGGCCAATGGCGATCCCCGATCTGCACCACGTGATTTAAAAACCAGTCACAGCTCTCGAAAAACTCGGCACGCGCATGCCTTTTATTATTATTTCTTGCACTCTAGCAGCCCGGGCAACCATGGTTATTGGAAGAAGGAGGCTTGGCTGAGCTCCGCATGCGATTGCCAGTGGCGAGCGGCCGCGAGTTGTCGGCCACGAGACGCTAGAAAACGGCGCACTTTCGGACTTTTAACAGCCACCCTGTGCTCTTTAAACGCAATTTTGACCCAGTTAGAGATCTAATTCAGCCTTAATTTTTATTTTCATAATAGTAGAGACACTAAACTTGACAAAACACGCGAAAACAAAAAATCGATTTTTTTCGCAAAAAACCGCGTTTTCGACCCGCATCTCCCCAATGTGAGATGTGTTCTCTACGCTTGTGGCCTTTGTTGTGTTCATGGTCCAGACTGCAGTATAGGTTTGTGCTTTTTCTTCTTTCGAAGAGAATGAGTCCGGTTGGAATGCTTACACTGTTTGTAATAAAAGAACCAGCTGCTGCTGTATGCATCATTCCTTGTTTAAATTGTAGAAAACTAATACATGACCTTGCTTGCCAGCCAGCTCTACTGGTTGAAATGTTGCTTAGAGTTCCTTCCCAAAGGGCATCTATACTGACATGTCTCCTTAGTTGTACTAGTGCTGTGATGCCCTGCTCTTTGGCTTTCTGCCTTTGTGCATAAATTTCTTTTTGGCTTCACCTTTCCTCTCCTCCTTGTGCAGACATCTACCACATTGTGTCACAAAAGCAAATACGGAGCGAAGGGGACAACGACCCGTCTCCGTCTCGAGACAACATCCCCATCACGATTGCCCCCACGGACCCAACAGACAACCGCAAGAAGTCATGTGCCTGCCAGCAGTAGCACGCTAGGCACTGACGAGCAGCACCAACACTTGGCTGCGCCGGGCCCTTGTAAAGTAGGAGGGACAAGAGAGAAAAAAAATGAGGAGGCACAAGAGCGCTCCTGCACTGTGGCCTTTTTCTTTTTCCACTTTTGTTCTTTCCGAAAAAAAAGTACAGTCGTTCTCCAGCCCCCCAGATATGCCCCAGACTTTTTTTCCTTTAAGTGGCCTTCCTGGAATCGGTAGCTTTTTTTTATGGATTACCCTGCTACCACCATTTTTTTTTTCTCTTTAGGAATGGCTTTATTGGTAGCATTGCTACATTTGGCGCCAGTGTTGCTCTGTTTAGGCATCCTCAGTGTTGAACTGAAGCAGCATTGCTTGTGAACTGTGCTACAATGGGAGCGGAGCGTGTTGGTGCATTCAAGTCACCTGCTCAGTACGACCCTTCAGTCGCGTAAAGGGAACTGTCAGATCGTCTAGTGAAGGTACAAGCTAATATTTTTCTTTTGATGACCAGTCTTTTCTTTTTGTGGCGTTTTTTTATTCTCGCCATTCCTGATGCTGCTGTATCCTGTGAGAATAAAGAGGACATTTGTTTATTTAACCGCTGCGCTTCTGTCAAGACAGTTGTGCTGGTGGGCACACTACCCGTCTAGTGACTAGTGTGTTCAGGGGCTTGCGTTCAACTTTTATTCCTTGCTACCTTTAAGAAGAAACTCAGATGCGAGGCATGGTTGAACTCGGGTGCATTTTTCTGAATTTACATGGTGGCATTGCCATCTGCTTCCCCCTTTCTCCTCCCCCTTCTCTTAGTGCTGAAATGATTCAAAGTGCCAGGTTCTTTTTTTCCCCACAGATGCGCTGTTAATGTCCTAAACTGCGCATTAACCCCAGCAATCCTCCTGCTGGGTGGGTGGTTGCGTCAGTCTTTTGCTGGAGGCTGCCTGCTTGGGCTGTCTGTTCCCTTGGAGTTTTGTTTTTACTTCTTGGTTGTCCTAGGTGTTCTGTATTCAGCCGTCGCTGCGAAAGAGAAAAACGTTTGTGAAATGATCAATTTGTATTTCTATGATTGTACAATGGATGACGTCGTTGGTTGCATGGACGATTTCTTGGATGCCATATGAGAGCGTGCGAGAGCGAGGAACTGCTATGCATCTGCGGTGCACCAGCACTGGCCGCCCCGGCCAACGTCCCGTGTTTTGTGCTCAGCCGTGTAAGCGAGTGCCGTGGCAGTAAGTGCTGGTGCTCCTAGAGGCCCTGTCATCCCGTGTATATATATATAATTACCAATAAAATCCCCCGATGTCTTCGCTTACAGAGCTGCTGCTTTGGTCCTTTTTATTTTTTTTACTGCAGACGCTGTCATCTGTGGGAATTTTGGATGTCCCTTAGGCCTCATGGCTGCATGCTTGCATTGGCCCTTAGTAGTGTGCTTTGTGGAATCTTCCTTTGTATCTGAGGGAAAAAAAAACTTGTTGGGAGGCTGTTTCGGTGTTAGTAACCTATTCAGGTGATAACTCTCATACTGGGGCCCATTTGGTACATGATCTGCGATATATGACTGTCTTATTGCTCAGTTTCCTTTAGATCATCCTGCTCTGCACATGCTTGCATGTGCTCTGCACTAAGCTAGTAAACTTAAGCTGGTAAATGGGGCTCCTGCAGTTCACTGGAACTGAAATCGGACAAATGGTGTTTTGGGGGGTCTCTATACTACTTCTGTTTAGCTCAGTTCGTGATCTGTAGCCAAACAACAGCAGTTGTTGAGGTATTTCCATACTGTTTTCCTTGGCTGTCTCTTGAAGCCCAATTGACCAAGGTGGGACTTTTCCTGCAAGAGGGGAGCACGTGTGAATTCGGGAACGTTAATACAACTGCAGCTTGTTAGGGACTTGTTATGGTGCATGAAGATCCGCTGCCGTTCTTGCAGGTTGCTGAAGAAGTTTGGTGTTGTGGGCCACTCCAAAGTAACTGCTGTTTATTCTTGGACTTTTGTCAGAGGAAGTTTGCACTGTATGTGTTCCTGCTTTTCACTGCCACTTCACATTTGAGCGGGAACCATACTTCTGACACGCACACGCTTTCTCCGAAAGGAACTGGTAGATCCAGGTTTCATAACCTGTACCGATACCATAAACATCTATATTTGCTTGTCAAATCTGCAGTAAATTTGCAGGTTTCCTGTCATTTAGCAATGCAGTATGTAGTGTTCAAGCGAAAGGGTCTAGATTGTTTTCTCGTTTTTATACCAGGTATCCAAGCTGACTAACCAAGCTTTTAAAAAACGTAGAAACTCTGTTAAAAGACGTGTGCGCTCAACCCAGTGAAGCCAACAGATTTATTGAGTCATCTGACAGTCTGTAGTATTTTTTCATTCTCCAAACTTTTTAGTAAAGACTATTTCGCAGACTTTTGGCTTCAGGAACGAATTGCATTTCTTAATACAGTGTGTGGGGATAGTCTTGGAAAACAGCGGACTGAAATGTTTGCACCAAGCTACCGTTTACGCTGCGTGAAGTTTTTTTTAGCTGCCTTGTACAACTCGCACAAAAAGAGCTTCCGTGTGACAACGGTGACGCTTCAATGTCCCGAGACGCTTCTTGAGAAAATCCGCTCTTTAGCGCAGCAGCTCTACTGCCCGCATTCTCGCAAAATCCGGGTGAACTTAGCGAGCGCGCGGACGCGGGGGAGTTCGTACTTAGTTTGGCCTTGAAGCATAACTACGACTCCAGAAATACAAATTCTGGCTAATTATATGTTGCAAGGAGGCGTTATTTTACAATAAATAATATTGTTACTTGGCGGCCACCAGGAGACACGATGATCGATGGCAATGAGATGATTTAATGGCTGCTGGCCTAGCGCGAGCGCTCCTGCCCGCGCCACTGCACAGTTCGCCGTCTTTTTCGTCACAATATGTTTACTGTACATTGCAGTGAATGAGCAGAACAGCAGACAGGCGTAAATGAGCACCGAATTTGCCCTTGGCGAGAGAGGGCTTTCTCTTAATGCCGTCAAATGTAGCGAACCGTGGGAAATATTTTTTTTTTTTGCGTTTAACAGCGATACTTTTTAGAACAGATATTGCAACAACCAAAAAAAGGCGCTTAAAATAGAAAACTTTCGAAGCTTCAGTTTTGCACTGTTAAAAAGTCACGTTTCATTGGTGGTTTGCTATTGCGGGTTCGCGCCCCATGTCCGTGCCATGAGAAACTTTCCCGAGCCATCGCTTTTCAATGAGAAACTAGTTCGCATGCACAGATGTTGGCTCTCGCCATGTCCTGCCACTGCGCTTACAGATTTTGCCAAGAAAAGTATGAACTAGGAAGCGGAAAACTCCTACGTCAAGTAAGTGACGGCTGTGTTCTTGCTGACAAGTGTACCATGCGTGTATTTGCGTGAACTAATTCGTGAGGTGGAAGTTGTTCATGCATGCAATGCGCGGCCACCGCCAGTTTTTGAAATGAACCAAACGCAATCTTCGACCAGTACGGTTGACATAATAGTTGCGCTTGTCGAAGTACTTTGCGCTTTTAAAAGAGTCTCCGAGACCTACTAGAAAGGTGCAGAGCGGTCACAGCAACAGGAAGTTCTCAATTCGCAAACTTTGTTTCATTCTTTCGCCTTTCAATGCACAGGTAGCTCAGGCTTCTGCTCGGTAATGCCAGCTTGCTGCGTAAATGGCTCCAAGCGATGGGGTAAACCGACTTCAGGCCTAGCAGGCACCAGACGTTGTGCTCAGCTCATTTCGAGCGCCTTCGGATGCTCCGTATCTCAAATCAACTGCGTGCGTAGCTGTATAACTACCACCACAAAGCGCACAAAGCATCGGTGAAAAACTGCAGTAGTGAAAACGAAACTGAGCAACCAAAAAAAAATCAATCAACCTGGACACATTTCTTATTGTGTAAATAGTTTGTATTTGCTACTTTTCTCCATATCCTCTCTTCCTGTCCTCTCACCTCTTTCATTTCATTTCTCCATTCTGCCTGCTATCCTTTATTTCCGCGGCCCCAGCTCAGGTGCTTCAGTATCGACGGCAGATGCCGGGGCTAGCAAAAATCCTTTCCTTCATTTTATTATTATTTTAATAAAAAACCACTAACTAGCGCAGTCAACAAGCTACCAGATGTAAATCCGAAACCGCGCGCCGACTGTGCTCTGCGGCTGCTGCGTTTCGATGGAGGCGTTACGCTAAGGCGCCCGTATGCTGTACGATGTCAGTGCACGTTAAAGATCCCCAGGTGGTCGAAATTATTCCGGAGCCCTCCACTGCGGCACCTCTTTCTTCTTTCACTCCCTCCTTTATCCCTTCCCTTACGGCGCGGTTCAGGGGTCCGCCGATGTGTGAGACAGATACTGCACCATTTCCTTTCACCAAAAACCAATTTTCAAGGGACGACGACAGAGTGAAAGGAGAGCTCTTCTTGTCGCGTCGTCCCTTCATTAATTTTGTTCGCGTTGTTCCATAAGTTTCGGCGCATGAGGAGCGCGGGAAATCTAGCGTAAAAGTGACATCCGCTGATGACGTGTCGCAAAGACTGCGGCGCCTAATTCTAAACGTACGTACGTACGCACAGCTTAGACTGCGGGCGGCGTTATCTTTTGCTTCTTCGCAAGGAAAAATATATTCATCGTCAACTACGTGGCCGTCAATTCTGAGAGTAAGCGTATCCTGTAGTTTTCTTTCTTTTTCTTTCTCTCCGCCACTTTTGATGTGACTATCAGACGGGTTGGATGGGAGGCGTTAGCGACTGCTCGTGCATAATCGCTGCGTGCTAGGAAGCGCATTAGACAACGAAAAGTTTCTTCCACGAAGGAGAGCTTGCGCGGCAGTGGCTGTAGGCTACTAGGCAGTTCTTGTGGTTTATAGCGCCACTAGGTTTTACAAAAAGCTGTGATGTTTGCCTAGGTGCTTGTTTTGGCGGTGCGCGGGCGATATATGGGCGTTGCAGTGTCATGGGGGAGTGTCACCTCGCCCATCAAAAACGCAAACTTCAACGTCGCAGCGTGAATATTGGAGATGGCCGCGCCAGCGCAACTCCAATACTCTGTTGCCGAGAAGAAGGACATTGTGGTCGCTTAATTAAGTGAGTGCTTGGAGCTAACATCCACATTGTACGCTGCCCAACATCCTGGCCGTGGTGTGCCGACTCATCCGCCGTTTATATCGATGTCTAATCGAGTTGGGACCACTGGATCAGTCCATATCCAGAAAAGGAAGCGGCCAGCCAGTGCTACGAATGATTTTGACATCGATGTCCTGGCGTGCATATCCGTCAGACTGGAAGCAAGCATCAGTGAAATTTCCGGCGCATATGAAGCGAGCACGGCTTCAGTTTGGAGGCCACTATGAAGACGCAGCTACCACCCATATCATGTGTGTGTTCACCATGGGAGCTGAGACCAAATGACTTAATTTCAGAAGGCTGTGGCTGAAGGTATGTAGGGCGGGCTTGGTACTTTTTTTCCCGAGTACGTCCAGACCAATGTGTTTTTCGGAGTCCGACGATTTGATGCTCGTTCGGCGGTATGCCCGATTTTTTTTCTCGTTGCGCGCCTTTGGTTTTCCATCTACGAGTACAGTTATGCATTAAGTTGGTTTACGATCACTGCCCGGAATGGGGCGGTTGTAGTTCGGCGCACGCACTTCGATAGCGCAGCACTTGTTATGCCACGCGCGTGTAAAAACCCCATGTATGTACCGTCGTCTTTGCCAAAAGTATCCAGGCAGCCGAGCGGCGGCGCATGCGCTGTCTGCGTTGACCGCTGCTCCCCGGCTGCTATAGTGTCAACCAGCTGACGTAAGCATTCGCCCTCGTTCTCCTTCCTTGGATGATAAGTAAGCGGGCAGCATTTTCGACAAGCTATTTCTCGCCTTCGGAGCGCTGTAATACTTAGCGAGGGCGCAGGCTTAGTTAACAGTTGCAGCCGGGGAGCAGCGGTCGGTGCCTGAGACCGACGCCGCCACTCGGCTCCGAGACCGCTCCGGCAGCCGACGCAGCTGCTCGGTTACTGCAGTTGGCAAAAACGGTGCATACTACTCCGGTTCCACTGTTTGCCGCACTTGGTTTGATTACAGCGTGCGGACTACAAAATTACTCCAGCTATTTCCGTTCAGCATATGGGGCGCCTATATATGTGCTTTTCTGCCGTGTGACGAAACCCGCCACGTCAACTTGGAAGCTTGTTTCCGTCCGGCTAGCCGTTGTCCTCCAGTAGAAGTTTAGTGCCGGCTGCATCGGTGCTCCAAATACACATCCGTATTTGTGTAGACAGCAGAGCATGGGCCCTTCGGCTCGCGCTGAGCTCGAATCCACTGGGACAAGCTGCGAACAGGGCACTTAATTTCTCGCCTTTCTCTTAAAAGCGTTGGCGTTTGCCCGGGAGTGGCCCATGCACACTTCCGGCCTTGCGGTTCCTCTTTTCCCGTGCATCGTGGTGAAGCACGCCTTCGCCTCGGCAGGAGCGTCGGCTTTGTCATCGCTGTTGTGCCAGTAACTGTAGGCCTAAACAAATTGACATATTTGTTTTTCTATGGCTGTAAGGCAGATTTTTCAAAATTTTAAACATGACCATTCTATTCGCCGGTAAAGAAGAGCTAGCATATGATATTTCTTGCGCATTACAACTTATAAGATGCGTTGTTCCTGGTACGAAGGCTCGATACCTGGCAAATATGCCGATGCGCTTCAAAGGTATAGTGTACATAATTTCTGCCAGCACAAATGGCGGTGATAGCTTGCCGAGCAGAACGAGGTGAGAGATTACGAGACTGTTTACTAAGCCAGAGTGCGAAGTCATCGATCGAGTACATTGCTGGCCGCCGCCGTTTGCATGCTACATGGCGAGAAGACGCTGATGTGTGCGATTTTTGAGAGCGCTGCGAGTGTTTCACCACGTCAGAACATAATCATGTGGAATTAATAACGCGGATTCCTCATGCATGGCAGTGCTTATAGTCGCGACGAAAGGACAAGCTGCCGGATATGGTATTCCAGTGCCAACATTGACCCCCCCCCCCCAGGGATTTTCTTGCGAAATCTTGAAAGGACATGCGGATATCCCCAGGAAGTGAGGACAAACTCCCGCAAACATCCCTCCCATATCCTTTGGCTGCACTTTCTGTATCCAAGGAAGGTCCGTAGGAAGTCCTTGAGGATTTTCATAGGGCTTAATTAACAAAAACATTGTTTATTGGTCAAATAACGATAAATTTCCCTAGGGATTTTTATGGTCCCGAGAGAAAAAAAAAACTTGCTCGGACCAGGTGAAAAATATTCGATAAGATTAATTTACATTTTCTGCGATTTGGACGTGAAAAAAAATGACTACAGCTGATTACAGTGGTGTAGTTGCTTGGCCCAGTGCTGGCATCTTTACGGGTAAAATCTGCATAGCGCCACACGCTGTCACGGTGAACATGTCTAACAAGCATATGCGAAACACGGATCAATCTACAAACATGGAGTCATGCAACACCAGCATATTGAGCATACATTCACTAAACGAAGAATTTTCACGAGCTTTCCAAATCTAAGATCCTTTTGGAGCCAGTGACCCTTGTACTTTAAGCAATATTATTTCATTCAATTCCCAATCCGCCGTGACACAAACAAGAAATGAAAATGAGCAGACCACGTTGTAGATATCTTCTATTAGAAAAAAAAAACAGTCCACTCTGTCATCTTTTTCGGAAACATTATGTAAACGTAAGCAAGGCAGCAATGTGGGCTAGTTGGTTGCACATTTGATGTGAATAACGCGCTATACATTGTCCGCTTGCGCGCTTGTCCTGTGTCAGCCGTTTCAGTTGTTTTTGTCAGTGTGTAGCGCGTTATTCACATTATGTAAACGTAATGAGACCTGATTCAAGCAAATGTCCTTAATATCACCTTAGCGGGATATCCACCGGATAAAGTGTCAGGACATTTCTACAGAAAAAATCCATATCAAGTTAGTGTCCGCAATATCACTCGAACGGGATATCCCAGTACATCACGTTTTCAAAGGATGAGGCTATACCTCCGGCCCTGACCGTAGAAGGTCAAACAGCCCTCGGAGTACATAAGGAACTAGTCAGTGCCCCGCCTCAATCAAGCGTAGTGCTCTCCGTAGGAGTCGGTAATGGCAAGAACATCGACGGTATCATCGAGGGGAACACGCAGTTGCTCCCAGACCGAGGGAGTGGCATCGCAAGAGGAATGGCCCGCTTCCGGAATGGACAGGCACAGATGCTGCTGGCGTTCTTCAGCGAAGAATACAGGCACATCAACAGATGAACGACTATAGCTTTCTTGGGCAAAATATCCGACGTCCGAGACGCATTCGCCCTCTCCGCTCTTATCCCAAGAGATCCACACGAGGAAGATCGCACGCCCGTCTTCGACATAAACCCAGCCCTGCCCCGGAGCAGACAAGACCTGGTGAGCAGCCTTTTTCGAAGCTACAGCGACTGCTTTTCGTCATCGTCGAACGTCCAGCGCAGATTGCCAAGCATCGGATTGCAACCGACGAGCATGCCGCCCGACCTCTCCGCCAAAGCCCTTACCATAGGTCACCGCGAGAGCGCCAAGCCATCCAGTATCAAGTGGAAGAAATGCTTCGCGACGATGTCATCCAGCCGTCGAAGAGCCCCTGGGCAGCACCGGTTGTTTTGGTGCGAAAGAAAGACGGTACCCTTCGGATCTCTGTCATTACCGACGCCTGAACAGCGTCACAAAGAAAGACGTCTACTTTCTCCCAAGGATCGACGAAACGGTAGACCGACTCTGCCACACCATGTACTTTTCGTCGACAGATCTGAAGAGCGAGTAATGGCAGACTGAAGGCGAAGGCAAAGACCGAGGAAAGGTAGCCTTCATAAAGCCGGACGGGTTACTATGCGAGTTCAAAGTCATGCCATTCAGGCTTTGTTCAACACCAGCAACATTTCAACGAGTAATATGGACATGGTGTTAGCAGGCCTCAAGCGGCAAACCTGTCTCGTGTATCTAGACTACGTCGTATTCTTCTGGGCGAGCTTCGACGAACACCAGCAGAGGCAGAAGGCAGTACTGAACGTGATAAATTGTTCTGTACTTACCTTAAAGCCTGAGAAGTGCTGACTTGTCTACCAGGAGCTGCTATTTCTCGGCCACATCACTAGCAAGGATGGCTTTCACCCCGATCCGCGCAAGACGGCCGCTATTGCCCAGATTCCGCAGCCTGACGACAATAAAGCCGTTCGCAGACAACGCCGTGAACAATGGACGAGCGAAGTAGCATAAAATTAAATTCAAACTCCTTATTGGGCGGACATGGGCCCACAAAGAGCTGAACAGCTCGTAGACGACGGTATAGCAACAAGCGTGTTCGGCGGTCGTCGAACAGAATCCGTGCCGCTGTTGGCTGCGCTCAGTTTAAAACTGGCAAGGAACCATCGAGATAAGGCGCTGAACCAACTACACCAATCTGTAACAATATGGAATCAGTTATTGCCCGTGGCTGTGATCATTCGATATAGGTCTGTTCTTATGTCGTGTCACAAACAAAATGATAAAGCTGAGTGCCGGAGGCTTTGAGTGTGAGCAAACCAACAGTACAAATATTTGCAGCAATATGTCAGAACGAGCCCCTCATTTACCTTCTCTTGTATGCTTTCTAGAATGGCTAGGGTAGCCCAGAGAAGCCTTGCGTCAAAGCACTCGCACAGATTACATGAGTGTTTTTTTTCGTTACCGTTATAGTAGTTTTTCTTTGCGTTGCACACATCAAAACAGCCTGGATGGTGGGCAGCAGACGACAGGCCATAATACTGTTTTTGAGGAAACTAGCCGGACCGTTACTTAAAATTTTTAATTCTGTAATGTAGTGCATGTATTATTGTGCGTGTACCGCATATGCCCAGCCTTGATAGCTTTGAAGAGAACTATTTTTGTAAGTATATTAATTGCCATGCCATTTGTGACAGTTGTGTGGTGACATATTTTTTAGCGGTAATAGACAGCTTCAGTAGTCGATAAACAATGGTTTACTGAAGGTTTATAAGACAGATGCTTATAGAATTTTACACACAAAACTCTAATAGAAGTGAAATGCCATAAATATGTAGAATTTTCATAGACCTGAGACCACTATACCAGTATACATGTCCATTGACAAAAGTCTACTAAAATTTTGTGTGCGGCCATAAACCTATAGATTGGCTATAGAGCTCTCTATAAAATGTTCCACGTGACACTCGCGGCAATACAGGACGTACCACGTCCGCCGCTTAGGACGAGGGTGGCGCTGGTGAACACTCCCCGTTTTAAGTTACACGTAACATTAAAACCCCGAAAGGAGAAGATTGCACAGCCGCCGCCGTTGCTCAGTTGGCAGAGCACCGGACGAGAAATTCGGATGTCGTTGCTTCAGATCTCATCAGCGGCATGTGGCCGTTTTTCCTCTACTTTCTAATGAATAATCTTTAAGCCAGAATATAATTCCTATTGATTAATGCCACAAATTAAAAAAAGACAAAGATTCTCTATGCTTTTCTTGCTTTCAGTGACTGTTGGCTTTCTTTATATGTACACTCTAAACAAATACACCTATATGGGAGTAAAAAGAGAGTAAACTGTCTTTACTCCCTTTTTACTCCTTTTGTTTAGAGTGTACGTCATATTGAGCCATTCATTTCCCTATACCTTGTCTGCTCAATACGTTAATAGGAGATAATATTCATATTACAACAATAGCCATAACACAAAACAATTAAAAAGCATTTAAAATAAAACAACTAGGGTGTCATTAACTCGCGCTTATTCCCTGACTCAGCCTGCTCTCTTCCTATCTCTTAACGTTACGCCTATCATTAGCTTTCGTTAGCTTCTATATAGTTTCTGTTTAATAGGTGAGCACTGGCGATCAAGATACATGATTGTGCACTTCCTTCTTGAGGGATACTGCTAAGCTGCTATTCATGACCTTCGTGTGCCTGCCATTTGCGCTACATCCCTTTCTTATTCTCTCACTTCTCTCTCGTGGCCCGGGTCAGCGGTTACTACCTGCTCAAGTAGCAGTACTCCATCACAACTTCTAGCGCTTCACTGTCTATCGTAAAGGGTTGCATCCTTCCAAGACTATTGAACATTACTCTGGATTTTTCCATATTGATTTTTAGATCCCCTCGTTATGCTTTGCCTCTTTAGGTTCTCCGATCATGCCTTTCAATTCGTCCCCCGAGTTACTTAACAAGGCAATGTCATCAGCAAATCAGAGATTACTAAGGTATTGTTTATTACCTTTTATCTCATCCTCTTCCCAATCCACTTGTGTGAATACCTCCTGTAAATAGAGTGCTGGATAGATCATGTCCCCTGTCTGAGTACTCTTCCTGAATGGAATTTATTACTTTACATAAGGAAGCACCTTTACATGTGTCTCTTCTAGTTATGTTATTACCTAAATCGATCGCTTGAGGTAAAAAAATGTCGGCACGAAAACACGTCTTTTTCGTCTCATCCAGCATACTGCAATGAACATGGGACATGATCGGTCAGCGACTGCATGAGCCCGCAGTATTTTGACGTTGCTGTAAGCTCCATTAACGGCGCGCCTATAAATGCGCATTTCAGAAGTATCGATCGTTCGCCACATCGCGCCAGCTTTCCCAATTACACGCCCGCTACATTAGGAAGCGTTCGGTATTTCGTCTTTCTCGGTGCAGAATGGCCGATCAAAGGCCTCGTCTGTGCTTAGGAGCACGTACCCTTTTGAACCGAGTCACGCTCCTGAAGAGCGTAATAGGGCATATCTGCGGCTCGAAAGTGGACGTCTGGGCGATTCTGTGCCAGTAATACGCGGGAACGACGCTTTGTGCATGCTGGACAACATATGGCTTCCCTCGCATATCGCGCTCGGAATTCCGCACTCTGAAGATCAAGCGGCTCATCAAAAACACTGCCGATGCGGCCTCTATGCATAGCCGGGCTTCTATTTCTGTTCGTTACACTCGTTTCGCGGTTCATAGACCGTTTCGCATATTTAAATGGTTTAGATGTGCGTGGCACCGAATCAGTCGAGTGTAGGTTCGACGCTGCCGCCATCGCCGCCCTGTGATTGCAATGGTGAGATAAGCAAATTTGTGGATGGAGTCGGACTCTACACTGTAAACACGAATGTGCCTATATGCGTTCTAGAGGTCAGCTTATTCCTTTTTTTTACTAATTTCTGTTTAGAGTGTAACCTCTGAGCCTCTTTCCGTGGAAGCGTGAAACATAACAGAGGCCGTATCCGTGTTCATCCGTTTATTCGGGAGCTTTTGCGCAGCTGGAAGGCCGTACTTCAACTCGTCGCTGTTGACAATCTGCTGCCGCGAAGTACCACAGGCGGCAGCTATACCAATGCGCATGCGCAATAGGCGCCTGAGTGGCCCGGAATACGGCGACGCTCGCACGTCTCCGTGAAGTGCTAAAACACAGTTTCCTCCTGGCGTGTTCACACGTGAGAGTCCTTAGGATGCTTTCATCGCATGTAACATGAAATCGACTTGTTTCATACACTGAAAACCTGAAATGAGCAGTACTGTGATTTCTACCCGAAAATATGCGCCTTCCAAAAAATGCAATTTGCTGTAGAGCACAAAACTGAAGGCACCACACAGGAAGTAGCGGACGTTTCGTAGTTATCTAAAGCAGTGATCTCCGTTGGTTATTCTTTCTTTCTTTCTTTCTTTCTTTCTTTCTTTCTTTCTTTCTTTCTTTCTTTCTTTCTTTCTTTCTTTCTTTCTTTCTTTCTTTCTTTCTTTCTTTCTTTCTTTCTTTCTTTCTTTCTTTCAATCTTAATATTCTTACATTCATTTCGTTTACAAGGTTGTAAGAGACAGCGAGAGTAAGCGGAAAAACAGAGAGGTTCGATAAGGCTGCTGCCCTTTAAAATGGCCGCCTTTATCAGGAATTAATGTTTATGCAGTGTACAAATGCAGGCAGGTCTAGCACAGGCGCGGAATGGATGTACTTGAGTGCGGTAATAACTGCTGTAAATCAGAGAGAGAGAGTGAAAAAAAATGAAGTCTTAATTAAATAGTTTCTTGACGAAAGCGTTTATTTCCGCGCTTTTTCAGAAAATTATTATGAGTATAAACAGCATTTCATGTAACGCATAAGAGCTAGCGCTAATAGTCGATGATTTTGGGGAAAAGGTAACCCGAAAAAACTAGAGTAATGAAAGTATTTGTTTAATGGCCCGATTTTAGCCGAATTTAAAAAATATAGCGTCGAATTTTTACCCTCCCGAATTTTGAAAAGAAATCAAATTCGAAAACCAACGGGCCCCCTATAGACGAGCCGAAAGCTTCTGAGCTTATTAGTCTATTTATTATCGATGTACAATTTGGAAAACTTTCACCTTCGGGACATATTACTTCAAATTAGACGCCAAAATATACATTTGATTAAAACTAATAATTGTTTCTGCCTTATTCCTAATTACACAAGTAGTTTAATACATGCAGAGACGGCTCTTTGTTCGCTGCTTGTTAATTTCTTGATATTTAGCCTTAAATCATCCAGCTAGCGAATCAAAGTCCGTCAACTACACGGCCGAGTAGCGTCAAGCATTGGACAATCTTCTTTGTTGTTTAAATTAACACACCAGGAAAAAAAAGCGGAGAAATGTATTGTGCCTTCTCTCCCAAACACGCAGCTTCTCCCGGTTGTCATCGTGCTGTCAGTGTTCGGCCACACCCGAGCTGAGGACAAGTGCACGCCGGAGGGAGGCATCGTGAGAAGCCTTTTACCCATTTACCCGAATTACAGGACAGAACGGTCTAGCGGTTTCGTATGCACACGCACCAAGGTCTTTCCGCTTGATGCAACCTCCTTCACGCACTTATGAAAGTGAAACAATAATGGCACCGTTTCACGATTTCGCGAAAAGTAATCGCGGGTGTACCGATCCGCTAAACGCTGTGGTGAAGGAGTGTGTTTCCACCGGTTGCACTTCCGTGTGCGCTCATGTATTCCGACGTCATCCATTGGGACGGCCAGCTTTCGCCGGTGAACCGGGCAACAGCGGCGGCAAAAGCCAATGGGCACGTGGAGTGGGGGCACACCCAAACATTCTATGAATTTTAGGTTAGGTTAGGTTAGGCAACAGCGGCGGCAAAAGCCAATGGGCTCGTGGAGTGGGGGCACACTCAAACATTCTATGAATTTTAGGTTAGGTTAGGTTAGGCAACAGCGGCGGCAAAAGCCAATCGGCTCGTGGAGTGGGGGCACACTCAAACATTCTATGAATTTTAGGTTAGGTTAGGTTAGGTTAGGCAACAGTGGCGGCAAAAGCCAATGGGCTCGTGGAGGGAGGGCACACCCAAACATTCTATTAATTTCAGGTTAGGTTAGGTTAGGCAACAGCGGCGGCAAAAGCCAATGGGCTCGTGGAGTGAGGGCACACCCAAACATTCTATGAATTTTAGGTTAGGTTAGGTTAGGCAACAGCGGCGGCAAAAGCCAATGGGCTCGTGGAGTGGGGGCACGTGGAGTGGGGGCACACCCAAACATTCTATGAATTTTAGGTTACGTTAGGTTAGGTTAGGTTAGGCAACAGTGGCGGCAAAAGCCAATGGGCTCATGGAGGGAGGGCACACCCAAACATTCTATTAATTTCAGGTTAGGTTAGGTTAGGCAACAGCGGCGGCAAAAGCCAATGGGCACGTGGAGTGGGGGCACACCCAAACATTCTATGAATTTTAGGTTAGGTTAGGTTAGGCAACAGCGGCGGCAAAAGCCAATGGGTACGTGGAGTGGGGGCACACCCAAACATTCTATGAATTTTAGGTTAGGTTAGGTTAGGTTAGGCAACAGCGGCGGCAAAAGCCAATGGGCTCGTGGAGTGGGGGCACACTCAAACATTCTATGAATTTTAGGTTAGGTTAGGTTATGTTAGGCAACAGTGGCGGCAAAAGCCAATGGGCTCGTGGAGGGAGGGCACACCCAAACATTCTATTAATTTCAGGTTAGGTTAGGTTAGGCAACAGCGGCGGCAAAAGCCAATGGGCTCGTGGAGTGAGGGCACACCCAAACATTCTATGAATTTTAGGTTAGGTTAGGTTAGGCAACAGCGGCGGCAAAAGCCAATGGGCTCGTGGAGTGGGGGCACGTGGAGTGGGGGCACACCCAAACATTCTATGAATTTTAGGTTAGGTTAGGTTAGGTTAGGTTAGGCAACAGCGGAGGCAAAAGCCAATGGGCTCGTGGAGTGAGGGCACACCCAAACATTCCATGAATTTTAGGTTAGGTTAGGTTACGCAACAGCGGCGGCAAAAGCCAATGGGCTCGTGGAGTGAGGGCACACGCAAACATTCTATGAATTTTAGGTTAGGTTAGGTTAAACAACAGTGGCGGCAAAAGCCAATGGGCTCGTGGAGCGAGGGCACACTCAAACATTCCATGAATTTTAGGTTAGGTTAGGTTAGGCAACAGCGGCGGCAAAAGCCAATGGGCTCGTGGAGTGAGGGCACACGCAAACATTCTATGATTTTTAGGTTAGGTTAGGCAACAGCGGAGGCAAAAGCCAATGGGTTCGTGGAGTGAGGGCACACCCAAACATTCTACGAATTTTAGGTTAGGTTAGGTTAGGTTAGGCAACAGCCGAGGCAAAAGCCAATGGGCTCGTGGAGTGAGAGCACACCCAAACACATGAATTTTAGGTTAGGTTAGGTTAGACAACAGCGGAGGCAAAAGCCAATGGGCTCGTGGAGTGAGGGCACACCCAAACATTCTATGAATTTTAGGTTAGGTTAGGTTAGCAAATCACAATACTGCTCCTTTCTCTCTCTCATGTGCTCTTCTTCTTCCAGGAGCTCGCATAAAGGCTCATTATTCTATCTAGGCTCTATTCTTCTTTTTCTACTCCTTCTGCTTTCTCTTCCTAGCTCGTCTGGATATCGTGGATAACATGCGGATAACCGCACGACCACAGACATGACGCTATAGAGGCGAGTAGCTGCAGCCTGTGACTGGCGCGTGCGTGCAGTGCCACTTCCTGACGGTGCCGTGCTGCCCAAAGCTGACGTGCATCCGGTTCACGCGCACCTCGGGCATGAACGGCATCTGCATGCTGGACGTGCACTCGGGCGACGAGTACAACGTGCCGCTGTTCACGCCCCAGCCCGAGGAGAGCACGCCCAGTCTGCCGGACACCACACGCTTCACGGTGCCCCCCGCTCCGACGGCGCCCACCGGCCTCACCAACCCGACCACGCAGCACGTCTGTTGCACGCAGACGTTCAGCTGCTAACGCTAGGCGCATAACTAGCGCTCTCTATCCGCAACAGGTGCCAGACGCCTGTAGACTGCTTGTCTCTGAAATACTCCCAACGATTGGTCCAAATTTAAAGGGGCTCTGAAACACCTTCCGACGGGAGCACATCAACTCGCTCAATCGCTGCACTGTGTTGTCATGGAAACCTGAGGCAAATAATACACTGCTACATGCAGCAGAGGACCCACGATCACGCGCTAAAGTTGGCGAGCTCTTCCCGGCGACTTTTTCAAGCTCGCACCCTCCTCCGTCGTTCGCACCTGCGCATACAAGGCGTGAAGTGGCTATTGGTTTGTTTCTTTCAGACGTCGGGCAGCTACCATGGCCGCGACCGCGTAGCTCCGGCGGGTCAGGAAGCTCTCCCCCGGAGGAGGGGCCGGCGGAGGAGCGCCGACCTTCGAGCGTGCAAAAGTGACCAGAGGGAAAGGCGCCGCGAAGACGCGGAAATTCAAACTTTGGCTACAGATAAAGCGAAATAAAAAAAATTCTTGCTGGACAATATTCATGAAGCAGTGTGTTTGAACATCCCAGGCATACCGAAACTTTATTAGAGCCCCTTTCAGAGCCCCTTTAACATATTAATGACTATTGACAACTAGACCATCAAGATATTCCGTTGGCATTGTTGCATACATGAAAGAAAGTCTCTAGTTTCTCTAAGTAGTTGCGAATTCAATTTCTTCCTAACGTGCTTTGTCGAACAGAGGTTTTCATATAATTTATTTTGATCGGCAGTCTCTTTCAAGGTACATTGTCCAATTATTATAGTCAAATTCATACGAGTCGTATATTATTTCAGACACGTACAGTAGTACCAGCGAATACCCCACGAAAAAAAAAGTCGATATAGGCTTCAGTCTCTGGCACGAAGTTTGTAGCTACTTGACATTTTTTGTAAAGTCGATCTTTAATCGTTTTACAGCGAGCTGCTCACAGATATTTCAAAAGCTGTCGAAGTTGACGTCACAGCTCGAAGATGACATATTCGCTCTGCCGCCAGCCTTTGTTATGCTTGCTTTTCCGTGTTCATTTTTGTTTTTTCAATGTCAGTACGCGTCCTTTCCAGTTTCTGTTTGCCGCGCTACACATGAGCAGATCGCTCTGGATCCTGAGCGACAGATTCTGTATACGATGCTCGGGATTCCTCGCGCCGGAAAGTTTCCAGTCATTCATTTACATATACAGCGCGGCCGAGAGCAGCTGTCATGCTGGTGCCGACGACCGCCATGCAAGCGTGGATCTTGTTACCCGTATACCGCGGAGCTGTTTCTTCAGTTTCAGTTCTGCC
The DNA here is from genome assembly GCA_030143305.2 of Amblyomma americanum. Classification (NCBI taxonomy): domain Eukaryota; kingdom Metazoa; phylum Arthropoda; class Arachnida; order Ixodida; family Ixodidae; genus Amblyomma; species Amblyomma americanum. Next base: position 256,133 of record JARKHS020025613.1, on the reverse strand, counting down.
CAAATAAACAACCTGTTTTTCAGTGCATCTGTGCACATTTTTGCCCGGCTGCCGTTGCTGCATGTCAGATCAGTGCATCCTTGCCTGCTGAAGCTGGTCACATGAGATGGCTGTATTTCGAACCCGAGTCTTTAGATTTAGCACCAGGTACGACTGAAGCACTCTCGCTTCCATATGGAGCTCGAACCGGAAGCTTGTGTGCGGTGCGTTTCGTGGCGGCCACCATGCATTTTGTGACGTCAGGAAGAAGACTAGCAAGAATAGTCGCTGGTGGGTTAAAAGGTCCTGCCATATGTTCCTGAAATACAGCCTCCTTAATCCAGGCTGGTTAAGCGTCTTTATACATACACGGCGCTACCGGTCGCTGGCTGGATTCGGCTGCGCATATGAATGATAGTTCGAACATATATGGCCTGCACGTGAGTATAGCTTAGTGTAAATACGCATATAAATACCTTTGGTTCTTCTGGAAATTCATTATTTTCAATTTGAAATCACAGTCAGGCTGAAATGAAGCTGATATTTATTTGTAACTTAAATATAACTGAACAGAAACGTCACGTTACTTATAAGCCAACGTCTGCGCCGGCGTGGACGAGGGTGCCTATTCCGAATAAAGCTTTTCGCTGCGATCAAGAATAAAACAGAAAAGTGGGAAACACTTTTGCTTAATTGTAATGTTTGTAGTGGTTCCTCCTCGTTACAGTCGGCCCGCGATAGTCTTCCGTACCGGTCTACGTTTCTTTCAGTTTGTGACAGAGGACACAGTAGTGCACGAAGACGCGACGTAGCCCGAAAAAAAAAAAAAAACGAGCATAGGCACGATCGTCAGCACAGGAAAACAAGTGTTCAAGTGTTATTGAAATAACCAAAAGAACGAAAGTACGTGGGCTGCGCATTTGTGAAAGTGGGTGACGAATGTCGAGAAAGACTCCCCTTAACAGGGGCGGTTGGGAGAGTTGGTTTGGCGTTTTCTACCAAAAGGTTCCAGAAGTAAATGGCAAATAAATACTAGTATTTAACGAGAGAAATATAGCCGGTAGAAATACTAGCAATTAAGAAGAGAAATGCTTTAGGCCTTGGAAATAAAGAATCGAGATGTTTCCTGTGTTTGGGATCTTTCACTGTCTTTATCGGGGGAGGATCTGGCATTCATTGGGTTCAGTGCGTAAACGCAAAAAAGTTGCTCTGCCACGTTCTTTATTTTTTTTTCGTGTTACATATGATGGTAGAGATTTTCTGTGTGTTTATCGCTTGGCTGTCAGTTGTTAGTGCGCCTACATGCGCCCGGACCTGGGCGAACTACCCGTGCGAACTTTAGTTAGTTTTTTTTCGCTCTGCGGCGTACTTTTGGCGCCTTTTCGTAAAATAAAAAAATGAAAACATTCGCTTGCTGAGAGTTGAGGAACTCAATACACGACTTTTAATATACGTCTTTGCTACTTAATCAATTTTCCCGTCCCTGAGCCTTGGCATAGTGGTTACTTCCATCCGACATTTCGATTCTCAAAGCTCTCAATTCCGGTCGTACCGGAATTGAGAGCTTGAGACCTCAAATTATAATTAGCGTATAAGGCTAAGTTTTATTCTTAACTGTCATGTAACTGTTAGAATGATTTCATCGTTTTTCTTGTGTTCTGGTTTCTTGCGTGCAGTACCTGAGTGGTTAAACAACATCAGCTCACCCAAACTTCAGTCCTACTGTTCGACTTATACTTGTAATGTATATAATTAATGCGACGCACCAAAAACATGAAGATGACTAAGAGGTCCCTGAGGTGATGCCTCATGCGGTCGGCCCAATCCTGGTGAGCATCCGTAAAACGTCACGCCTTACGTTACACATCCAGCTTCTGTGGCTGGAAATACAAAGTCCCGTGTCCACTTGCGAGATCTTTGGTTTAAACAACTGCTTTCTGCACCGAACGAACTGGGAGACAAGGGAGTTTGTCCGCTCTATTAGACTCTGCTTAAACATTTAATGCTTAGGTACTGAGTTACAGGGTCGCAAACTCGGCGTGGTAGACACGCTTTGTGAAGAGTTCGCAAGGATAGTTCAATTGCGCGTAGACTGACCAGTTTTTAGGCTTTGATCTATGGGTGATGCTTCGTTGGTTCTCTCTGAGGTCGTAGAAGGTAAGCTGAAGCATTCTCCATTTTGAGAATGCTTGAGGCAAAAGCGCGCAGGAGTGTATAATAACAGCCTGGAAAGTAGTGCGGTTCTTCGTAAAGTGGCTTCCATATTTTTGACAAAAGGTGTAAGCTTTATTAGAAACGCACGGAAGAAAAGAAGCGAAACCTTTAAACAGCCCCGGGGAAAAAAAAAGTGTACAGGGCAAGGATATTGTGCTGTGTTGTGGTTGGCTTTTTTTTTTCGTTCGCGTTGTGTTTTTGTACTGTCTATTAAGAAACTTGGTTCTTCTTTTTGAATGTCCGTTGACTTCTTCGGTGCACGTGTCTTAAATATTGGCTTCTCTCAGTTCCCCCTTGCTAAGTACCAATTGTTCAATGGCTAAGCTATAGCAGTCTTCGACGGCCCTCAGTTTAGATGACGTGAAATGGGTTCTGAAAGAAAATTTTAAAAATGGAAAGACTCGGCTGCTGACCCGAAAGACGCGGGTTCGATCTCGGCCGCGGGAGTCGAATTTCGATGGAGGCGAAATTCTAGAGGCCCGTGTACTGTGCGATGTCAGTGCACGTTAAAGAACCTCTGATGGTCGAAATTTCTGGAGCCCTTCACTACGGTGTCCCTCATAGCCTGAGTCGCTTCGGGACGTTAAACCCCTATAAACCATAAACCATAAAAATGGAAAGACTGCGTAGGTCGTTTTCTCTTTACGCGGAGTTATAGCTGCGCAGTATTCCTGACGAACGCTGCTAAAAGCTATTTCAATTTCAAATACTTTACGGGTGATCGATTTAGCAGTTCAGCAAATCTCTACACATTAGTATCTGTGCGACGAGGCGGGTCTAATCAAGACAGCGTGACCTCCACGAACTTCTCTGGCTTTCAACGATAAGCGGTGTCGTCAGCCGCTGGTTTGGCTCGTCTGCATGCAGCTTGTGCCTGCAAGTGTTGTCGGCCCATGTGATCACAGCTGCCTACATTTGTGCACACCTTCATGTCGCAGTGTATTCGGTGACCTTAGCAGCAGAAACTCAAACTCTTTCCAATAAATAGCGATATAAATAGCACTTCTCGTGTGCTGTAGCAATCAAGGTCATCTGTCAAAATTGCTAATCGTTACTGACTTTTTTGCCTTCTAATACAACTCTAAAACAACTCTGAAAGCAACTATGAAAAAAAAAATAGTTTGCTTCGACTGCATGTCTTAACGCCGCCGCGGTGGCTCAGTATAGTTACGTGCACAATTGCTGACCAGAGAGACAGTAGTTCGATACTGGCCGTGGCGGTCGAATTTCGATAGAGCCGAAATGCTAGAGGCTTGTGTACTATGCGATGTCATAATCATAATCATCATCATCACTAGCCTGACTATGCCCACTGCAGGGCAAAGACCTCTCTCATGTCTCTCCAATTAACCCTGTCCTTTGCCAGCTACGGCCACCCTATGCCTCCAAACTTCTTGATCTCAGCCACCCACCTAACTTTCTGCCGCCACCTGCTACGCGTGCCTTCTCTTGCAATCCATTCCGTTACCCTTAAGGACCAGCGGTTATCTTGCCTTCGCATTACATACCCTGTCCAAGCCCATTTCTTCTTCTTGATTTCTACTAGGATGTCATTAACCCGTGTTTGTTCCCTCACCCACTCTGCCCTTTTCTTGTCTCTCTATGTTGCACCGTTCATTTTTCTTTCCATAGCTCGCTGCGTTGTCCTTAACTTAAGCTGAACCCTTTTCATTAGACTCCACGTTTCTGCCCCATTGATGAGTACCGGTAACATACAGCTGTTCTATATTTTCCTCTTGAGGAATATTCGTAAACTGCCATTCGTGATCTCAGAAACTGCCATATGCGCTTCACCCCATTCTTATTCTTCTAGTTATTTTCCTCTCATGATCTGAATCAGCGGTCACTCCCTACCCTTTATCACTTCCAGCACCTCGCTGTCATTTGTAAACTGCTGCTCCCTTGCGGGACTGTAGAACATTACTTTTTGAGGTGCGATGTCAGTGCACGTTAAATAATCCCAGGTGGTCGGAATTATCCTCCACTACGGCATTCCCGTAGCCTGCTGTAGAAGTGCAGGTTAACTACTACCCCCTGGAGTTACTTGTCCCATTATGAGGAATTCGGGACAGCTCCCAGCCACTATACCGTTAAGCCTATAGCGGCCTATCACGTTCTTCTGCGGTCACTCAGTCATCCTTTCTCTTTATTACGTCACGGATGATGTCAGCGCGGTGCTTCTTTAAATGCTCAAAGTCATGCGCCACGTGGTGGTAGCCAAGGAAACTAGAAGCGTTCGTCCCGTGTTCGTGGTAAAGCATCGACGTTTCAGCTCACAGGCACTTTTACATTTCGCAGGAAAAGATGAATACAAAAGTAAAAATTTTCCTATTGGTAAACCTGGTTCAGAAAAGATGCGTGTCAAAGTTAATTGGGCAAAGCGCTGGGCTTGCGAGTAAATACTATAACTCACTCAGTTATCGAATACGTGTTTTGTTATTTAGCAGTTCATTTCCTTCTATCATGGAGCTGAACTTACAGGAGTATTGGGCCGCCGTGGTGGCTCAGTGGTTATGGCGCTTGGCAGCTGACCCGAAAGACGCGGGTTCGATCCCGGCCTTGGCGGTCGAATTTCGATCGAGGCGAAATGCTAGAGGCCCGTGTACTGTGCGATGTCAGTGCACGATAAAGAAGCCCAGGTGGTCGAAATCTCCGGAGCCCTTCACTACGGCATCCCTTAATGGCATGAGTCAGTTTAGGACGTTAAGCTCCCATAAACCAAACCCAACAGGAGTATTGGAGTAAAGTAGCGCACATTATTCACAAACGAAGACGTCGAGTAAGCTTTATTTAGTTTATTTTAAGGCATGTCTTCGTTCGCTCCGCTGCGTTAACAGAAAAAGTTTTCGTACTAACTGCAATAAGGATGATTGCTTGGCATATTGGTTCATGACTAAGGCAAGGGAGAACGGCGCGAAAGACGGCGTAAAAAAAAGTAGCGAACGACAGACTCAATTAACGACCCCTGAAATTCATTGTTGCGGTTTCAGTGCCCCTACGGAAAGCAACAGCTGCTGCAATGGCGCCTTTGGTCCTTACTCATCAAACCTAAGCTCGAACGTTTCCTTGCGGTCTGCGTGCGTCAATACCATGTGCGATTTCAAAAGCAGAGAAGGGCGTGCAATGAACACTAAAAATGAGTAACCTATATTCGGATCAATCAAAGGAGTCCTTCCAGCCAATGGTGTCGACAGACTCTGATGACGTTGCAGTTGATCCAATTTTACGAAGGCACCTGCCAGCCGCCTGCTTTGTCGCGGCATTGGGTTAAGAGCGGCGTTATGACGAACGGCCGACGCCATTGGCTAGAGGGCCTCCTTCGAGGGGTATCCGCCGCTGTATCCTTGAGTTGTATCCAACTACATGCGCCATCTCACAAGTAGTTTGCGGCACTGTGTAACCTACAGCTTTCCCATCCACAAGAAATGGTCCCTCAAATATTTGGACAGTGCTAAACTGTTTCTCAAACGATTGTTGCAGTGATTGGAAAGGTAGTCGTCTTTTTTTAGAGGACAGGGAGCGTTTCATTCAATGATTAAATTAGCAAAAAAAAAAAACTGCGAACACAGTACTGCGGAGGCTTGCTCCGAAGTGGTGCGCCGCCATTGACAAACATGGCGTCCACCGAGTCTTATGCGTGCAGCAGCTGCAAACAGGTGTTCTTTTCTCCCTAGTGATGGAGCCACCAGTCGCGTAATGAGTGGCACAGAGGAACACATATGCGCCGCCCGCCTTTCCGATTGGCTCATATCGGTGCAGGTTGCAGAGTGCTGCGAACTACTTGTGAGATGTGATATTCCGCAAGCTTCATGTAGTGCTGTGACAGGTTTAATAAAAGGAAAGAGAAAAAAACTGAACGTATCTCGTAAATTGTGAGTCTAAGTTTATTCCACTCCATCGAAGAATTGCCTCCGTCTTTCGTGACCTGCGTGTGCACTTAGTCTGACAGGACAACCGACGCCGAAAGCGATAGAAAACATCCGGTAAAACTGCCTAAGGTTGACTGGAAATAAATTGCCTTGGTGAGTTGCATAGGAATGCGCTGTTGTTCAAAAAATTTCGACAAGCATATCGAATGTCCTCCTATTCGATTCGCTGAACGAGTAAAACAGTACATGTTTAAAATTATCCTGAACTAATCGAAGTTTTCGAATAATTAGCGCGATCGAAAGTCGAATTGGCCATGCCGCACGCAGTTATCTTTTACGATTTTTTCCAATAACCGGACCTCCTCCTCCTCCTCCGACAGCGCGCAGCATGGAGCCGCGATCAGACTGCGCGGGGTGGAAGGTTCAGCGCCGCTACACGGTTAATTCGTGTTGAGGAGTTCTTATGGAGGAAAAACGCTAAGGCGCCCGTGTGCTGTGCGATGTCAGTGCACGTTAAAGATCCCCAGGTGGTCGAAATTATTCCGGAGCCCTCCACTACGGCACCTAATTCTTCCTTTCTTCTTTCACTCCCTCCTTTATCCCTTCCCTTACGGCGCGGTTCAGGTGTCCGACGATACATGAGACAGATACTGCGCCATTTCCTTTCCCCCCCAAAAAAACCAATTATATATAGTTCATAAGTCTCACACATGACCTCCAAGATTGGGCGACGCGTAATGGTTCAGACAGGTTTAGACAACCCTGCCCTAATGCCCCATCTCGGAGGACACCGCTCATAGCTGTCGCACCTCTCATCTACTGAGGTGGGGCGCTATAGTTTATTCGCTGTTGTCGTCAGTGAACAAAGGTAATTTTCCTGTGCGTATCATATGATAGTCATAGTGTTAATGCAGACTTCGTGCTACGTCGTACCCCCTTTTGCCAAAAGTAGCCAGGCTGCCCGGTTTGCTTCTCAGTTGTGTAGAGGAACAGTTATCGCACCCGCCAAACTGTAACCACTGTGAGGTAAGGAGAACCCTTTTCCTCACCTTCTAATAATAATAATTGTTTTTTTTTTTTTGGGGGGGGGAAAGGAAATGGCGCAGTATCTGTCTCATATATCTTTGGACACCTGAACCGCGCCGTAAGGGAAGGGATAAAGGAGGGAGTGAAAGAAGAAAGGAAGAATATGTGCCGTAGTGGAGGGCTCCGGAATAATTTCGACCACCTGGGGATCTTTAACGTGCACTGACATCGCGCAGCACACGGGCGCCTTAGCGTTTTGCCTCCATAAAAACGCAGCCGCCGCTGTCCGGTTCGAACCCGGGAACTCCGGATCAGTAGCCGAGCGCCCTAACCACTGAGCCACCGCGGCGGGGTCACCTTCCAATACCTTTTGGTTTTTAGGAGAGCCGTAGGGGATACACTATATGAGGGAGAAGGAAACGATGCAGCCTGGTTTGTTTGGGCAAAGACTTGCCCCATAGTGGAGATTAGCGCTGCATATTTTGGCAGACAATGTTATGTGTTATAGCGCCCTACCGCAGCGCCGCCGCTAGCCCTCAGCCATTTCTCGTGGATATTTGTTTTAAAGGAATATCCACGCATGTGGAGAATATTTTAACGAATGTTCGGTTCGTATTCGATTCAGGGCTATCACTATTCGATTCGTGTTCGATTCGACTTTAAGCTGCACAGTTCTTATTGGATTTGGTTTTGAAAAAGCACTTTTTTGTCCACCTCTAGTGTTTTAGGCAACGGTGAATGAGGACAGAGAACTAGCAGTGGGCAATATGTTCGTAAAAGAAAAGAAGGAAAGCGAATTGACGCAACTACCGCGACGCTTCGACGCACACAAAACGTTTTGCACATTGTTAAACTGTATATTTACAAACATATACGAAAACTGACGCTATAATAAAATGAGAAATATTCGAAATCCATAGGAATGGAACACGGATTATTGCTTTCTAAGATCCGTTGAACCATAGGGTAGCTTAAACCATCTATACTGCCGAGAGCAGGAATGACGTGTACGCTACGAGCTTCGACTGAACTGCGTCGCGGCGCCAAGCCTCCGGCATTTTTGATGAAAAAGAGCGCAGGGATCGAAACTATAGAAAGTGACATTTATGCACATAAAAAAAAGAACTTGGAGAACATCTAATTACCATTAGCTGTGACAATGCGACATCATACGAACCTCGTTGTGAGAGTGCCAGCCACGCTCAGGTAGCGCATTCCTCTGCCCGCATCAGAACCTCCTCCTTCGACGGTAGTTACCCTCTGGGTCCTTCCCCTGGCGCCACATGCCATGATTGGCAGGTCGCTGGCTCTTCCGTGTACGAACCTTGGAAGGTGACAGGGTTTTTCCTTTGGCACCGCTGCCAAAGGTGGCGCCACCGTCCAGTCTCTCCTTCCTCTCCCCTAGAAGGGAGTAGGACTTCCCTCGCTCCACATTGCCACGCTCTAAACAGAAAGGAGTAACAAGGGAATAAGCTGTCCTCTAGCAAACACCTTTTTGTAAAAGGTATGCACTAGAGGAGCACTTACTCGCTTTCTACCGCCATTACGCGTACTCGCGTTCAGAGTGCGCCTGCCAACCCTGGCAGGTGGCAGGTCGCAGCTGGATTCTCCATGGACCAACCGCGAACAACCCCTGTAACTTGTAAATTGTGGCACCACCTGTAAATGCGACTTTTTCGACACCAGACGCAGGCATAACGTGGCGGCATGATGCAGCGTAGTCGAAGCTCGCGTGGCAGACACCACTTTTGCTCCAGGCAGTACGCAACGCGACGCTTTCCGTGCTTTAGGTTTGGTGAAGGCTGAAAATAACCTATCGGTCATATCTAAGTTTTTACATCTCTCCTCCCTCTTTTGCACTGAGTTGTGCCTTTGCGGGGTGGTGTTCTTGGTCCCCTATGTCACTTGTGACACGGCCAAACACCGCTCGCACAGGATGGGTCCACGTGAGCCTCTGGCAACAAGTTCGTGGCGTCCGCAGCGGCGGCGGACGTCTATTGGGTCGCCGGAGCGTCGTAGGCGCCGTTGAAGTGCGCCGGCAACCGAGCACGCGATGCGCTGTCCTGCATTGCGAACAAGGGAGGCATGGACGTGAGCAAAGGACGGGAGCGATCTGCGCAGGTGTTCAGTTCAAATTGCTAAGGTGTAGGCAACATTTTTCAGCAGCTTTCTTGCAGAATCAATCAATCAATCAATCAATCAATCAATCAATCAATCAATCAATCAATCAATCAATCAATCAATCAATCAATCAATCAATCAAATTGCGAATCTGTAGCAAATGCACGGGAAGACACACTACTGAGGAGAAAAGACTATGAAAGCGTGCTATTGAGGACTAAAAGTGTTTGCAGCGTTTTGGAAGAGCTACAGCATAGGCAAGAGGCAACGAGAAGAACGGTAAACGGTGAATCGGGATATTACGGTATTCGACTTACGTGCTTGTTCACAAATGACATTACTTCAATATTACTTAACATGCATATCTTGAGCGAGTGATGCTTCAAGAGAGGGGACTGTCCTCACCGGCGGCTGCTCGACCATGGCGATCTGGTTCCCCTTGGCGGCTGGCCTGGAGGCAGCCTCTTCGGCACCTGCCGTGTCGGCCTCCACCTCCCACGAGGGGTAGTCATCGAACAGCTCATCATCCTTAGGAGGGTCTAGCAGCGGCAGCCGCATCACCATGCCTGCGATTCAAAGGGGCACGTGCTCTATGACTTATGGTATGGTTTCAAATGCTCAAGCTCGAAGTTCAAAGCTACCACAGCAATGGCTGTGACCATGGTAGACGACGTTGTCTCACCGACGCTGTCAGCATTGTCGTCATATGGCGTGATTAAAAACTCGTTTCCCGTGCTGACCCGTGTGAATGTATACCCAGATCGGCGTGGACGCCGCGGTTGATCCGATTCAGCCGATGTCCAAGGAGATTAACCGCAAGGTCATGAGAATCGGTCAACGCCGGTGGGAGGGCCCCCTTTGAGGGGAATTTGCTGCTTCGTTCTTGAGTTGAATCCGACTTAAAAGAATATGCCACCGGGGGTCACTTGTTCTGGGTAGGCATTAGAGATCGGGGAGAGGGGGCGGAACAACTAACACTTACTCCGCTTCATCGCCGCGTTGGAGTGCGAAAACCTGGACCCTAGAATATGCGCAGATGGTCACTCGGGGGACAACTGTAAGCTTGCTGCTCACTGCTCCACCCTACATGAACTGAAATGGTCATGTGGTTCGTGCACAGGCGTTGCTATGCACGCTCCGCAGCAGCGCGATTGTCGAATGGCGTACGAAATGGCCAGAATTTGTTGAGCCACAGTGTCGAGAGTAATCGCGTTTTCGAAACACTGATTTGGAGAGAGAGAGAGAGAGAGAAACAATTTTTTTTAAGGCCATCGAAGTTAACCGAAGCCATTTGGTTCCTCATCTGGTCCAAGGCTAACGAGGCCAGACTTAGTAGCGCCCACTAGAGCCCGTGAAACTTGCTAGCAATGGCTAGCTGTAAAGCTTCAATTGCCGCCAGGCGCCTAAATATAACAGCGAAAACGTCAACTGTTAGAATTTCGGTAACCAGCTTGCTAGTTTACACGATTCATCTGTTTTCTAACGTCAGCTAGCACAGGAACTACGATGCCGCAAGTCGTCTTACATCTCAAAAATCCAACACTAAAAAAATATTGGCTGGCTGCTGTGCGATGTCAGTGCATGTTAAAGATCCCCAGGAGGTCGAAATTATTCCGGAGCCCTCCACTACGGCACCTCTTTCTCTCTTTCGTCTGTCATTCTCACCTTCCTCGCTTCCCTTACAGTGGAGTGCAGTTGTCCACCGAGATATGAGGCATTACTGCGGCATTTAATTTCCTCAAAAATCAATTTTCAATTTTCAGTTCGCTTGACTTGAATGCTTCCTATGGACGGATTACCGACATAATTCTGAGTAGTGGCTCGCTCGCCCTGAAGTGGCGGACGTAGCTTGGCAGACGTAACTTACATGGAACGCATCCGCCAGGTTCTCTCGGGTGTCTTACACCCCTCCGGCCTTAACCTCCTTCATCATCACATGTTGCTTTTCCCCTTTGGCACTGGGCTGACCCCCTCTTTAGTGTCAGATTTTTTATCTTTTCCTCTTTTTATTCATTTGCCCCGCAATAATATCCTCAACCCTGTCACCCATGTGAGATGGAGAATTACTATGTCTTTCCTTCTCATTCCAAATCGCATAGCTTTGCTACTACTGCTTTCCACTGCGTTGCCGCAGCGTCCACTCACCGGTGAACAGGCCTCCCGCTATGGCGATGGCCAGCGTGGCGGCCACGGCAGCGAGCTGGTAGAGCGCTTGAGCACTCGCCGTGCGCCCGTCTCCAGCCACCACCTCGACGGTGTAGAACAGCACCTGGCTCAGGTCTGTGGAGTTCTCTGTCGGCGCCCGCGCCGGGTACAGGGTGTACAGACTGCGATAGACATCACCCATGCTTGGTACAGGCATATACAGGTGTTCTTATCAAACACCGCCTCTATGAAAGGCGGATTTAGAGCAACATGCCGTTGACGCCGGCCCCATTTGCAATACAAGCACAGACTATAGTGTCTATGGGGCACTGCTTGTTGACAAGGGAACAACTGCGCTGTCCAGGAAACCGTCTATGTCATTTCCCGGAATCAAAATAAAATTTGCGACTGGAAGGAAAGGACGCTGCGAAGGTACCATGCAGTTGTTAGAAGTCTCTACTTTCAAGTGCTCTGAAGCTAAAGGTCTCGAAGCGGCCACAAACTCTGGCCGTATGCGGCCAGTGCTAAGTAGAGTAGACACCCGGCCTTGTTGGTCGGCCATCTGACGTTGGATACCATGAACAGGATACAGACAGACAGACGGCTAGATTACGCGAATCAGTGCCCGTGTCTCTCCTCATGGCGCTTGTCTGTATACTGTCTGCGCTTCCCAAGGGAGCGAACTTAGGAGAGAGGTGAGCTTCATTTTCACACCGTGCATGGCGCAAAATCAATGCCGAGTAGCCGTGGGATCTTCGGGTGCCAGCACAAGAGAACGTCTATATATGAATTTAGAGTAGATCTTTCGCCCTTGGAAAGCGGGTGCGAGGACGTGGGGTCGTCGATTATATTGTGTGCGCTTAATTGACTAGGTAGTTTCTGCGCTATGGCGAAGCACACGTACTTCAGAAAACGCGAAATGTTACAGGTTAGGTCGGCTTGGGCCGATGGGGGAGTGCTTCCGATGATACGCTACCCGCGGTCCTATGGGCGTTGCGTCGCTTTGAGTGGGGCTCACTCATAAGTTGTATGTGGTGACGGAATACTAGAAGAAATGGAAGTCCGGGGGATCTTTATTGGGGGACATCCTTTGAATGAATTAAAACCCTCTCGACAGGCATCACACAGCGTCAAGTATGCCAGAAGTCGCGCCCTCACAGTATACCATTACATTCGTTGACTATTGCACTTTGGACGCGTGCATAGACCGTGTGCAGCAAGTCCCCTGAGCGTACCTGTAGTTGTATTCCTCCTCGGTGGCGCTGGCGGCGATGACGGCGCTCGTCACGCCGGCCAGGATCCCGGGCATGCCGTGCAGGTTGTTCACCCCGCATGTGTCGTGGATCCTCAGCCTCCGGGATAGCAGCGGCTGCAACCAGAAGCCATCGTCGGCGTGTCAGAGTTTGCACGCTTGTACGCGGGCTCAATTTTGCAGGCACTATCGGCGTAAATGAGATACTTCTCTGCGCGCTTTTATTTTATTTTGTATGGTTTGGTGACGGTTTGATGGGGTTTAGCGCCCCGAAGTGATTCTGGCTATGAGGGACGTCGTAGTGGAGGGCTCCGGATAATTTCTACCACCTGGGGTTCTTTAGCGCACACTGACATGGCACAGTAAACGGACCTTATGATAAGTGCACGTAAATCTATATGGTGGGATGATGTATTACGCAAATGCATCTTTAGATTATGCATATAATGCATGATATATTAAAATAAGCCAATTGTACAGCTGTGTTCACACTTGTTGCTATATCTTTCAAATTTGGAATTATAGTTGCATTCTTCTCCTCGACAGAACTTGAACCCTATTCGAGCAAAAAATTATCGCAGCTCTATATGTGGCCAGTTCAATATATGGGCGGAATAAATTATATTTCTCACTTTCGCTCTCTTGTCGACCACTGTTGCTTAATTTATCTTAACCGACCTTTCTTTCACTTTGGTCAGCTACCTCGGATAATTATAAAGAAAGACGAAATATTTAAGAGCAAATTGACGAATACATATCCGAACTCAAATCGATGCGCCGGCTGCTGTCATTCACCAGCCACAAATGTTTTAACACGAGCACTTTTCACGTTGCAATCTTCGCTTTACGCGCGGCATAGAGAGCCAATATTGACTCGTGAAAGTTCTGCCGATCAATGCGTGCTGGTCAATGCGTGCTGGTTTGTTTATAAAGTCTGTCTTTCTTTTCTTTTCACTTTAGTTTTGACAAATGCGAATGCTCGTTGTTTACCCTCGATGTCGCCTTGCGAAGCGGATCGACCGAATTCCTCTCAATAATGGCGGTAAAGTTCATCAGGTCGGAGCAAGACCATTTGTCTTCTATGGAAGAAGGCCATTAGTGCTTGGACATTGGTTTCGAGGCCCGCCAAATCATCCAAGACTTGATGAACTGAACGAGGAGCTTTGAAGGTCCTTTCGAGAGAGAAAAATATATGTCTCTTCCTTTTGTACGCCATTCCGATGAGGGCATTGCTTAAAGTTTGTACGTATCGATGACGGTCCAATCGATGTCGATGTCGGCTTCGCGTTCTAGCAGTTCGTCTCTGTCGTCGTTTCTCCAATGATTTTTTTCAGTATACAAAGAACATTTACGTGTCTTTTTAACTGCCTCGCAGCTTCCTCTGTAACGTCCTTTTCTTTTTGTTTTCACAAAAGAAAATTTCTTCGGAGCGCCCGTGCATCGTCGTGAATCCATGGTGTGACGTGCACGTGGATGTAGACGGAAAGCAGTGTTGCAAAATACCGACTATTTTGTATTGAAGCCATCTGCGGTGCAGTGCTAACGTTATATGGTCAAGAGTTCTGTACGCGTTGTCTTTTGCGCGCTCCGGATGATCATTATACAGGCTGGAAAATAGTTTCCTGAAAAAAAAAAACGATTTCGCAAAACTAATTGTTGCAACCACCAACTTACCCGCCGCGGTGGCTCAGTGGTTAGAGCGCTCGACTACTGATCCGGAGTTCCCGGGTTCGAACCCGACCGCGGCGGCTGCGTTTTTAAGGAGGAAAAACGCTAAGACGCCCGTGTGCTGTGCGGTGTCAGCGCACGTTAAAGATCCCCAGGTGGTCGAGATTATTCCGGAGTCCTCCACTACGGCACCTCTCTCTTCCTTTCTTCTTTCACTCCCTCCTTTATCCCTTCCCTTACGGCGCGGTTCAGGTGTCCGCCGATATGTGAGACAGACATACTGCGCCATTTCCTTTCCCCAAAAACCAATTTTCAAGGGACGGCTGCGTTTTTATGGAGGAAAAACGCTAAGGCGCCCGTGTGCTGTGCGATGTCAGTGCACGTTAAAGATCCCCAGGTGGTCGAAATTATTCCGGAGCCCTCCACTACGGCACCTCATTCTTCCTTTCTTCTTTCACTCCATCCTTTATCCCTTCCCATACGGCGCGGTTCAGGTGTCCAACGATGTATGAGACAGATACTGCGCCATTTCCTTTCCCCCAAAACCAATTATTAATTATTATTAACCACCAACTTCCCTAGCCATGTCACTGGAAGTGTATAGATACGACAGAGCGGCTGTTAGAAGAAAGAGAAAGCATTGTCCGCCGCTCTCAACTTCGCTCCAGCGCTATTTTGCTGCACAGAAAGGATATATATATATATATATATATATATATATATATATATATATATATATATATATATATATATATATATATATATATATATATATATATCCTATGCTTGCTATCAAATTTTCCGCATGAATTACTTTGATCTAAAATATAGTAATACCGAAGACTTAGATTGGGTGAAATATTTTTCATTGTTGCCGTATGGCTGCGCTTGAGTGGATGCCAATGAGTAATTACTCCCTTATTACAAATCTACTCCACCTTGGGGGAATTCTCCTAAACATTTGACCAACGCTGTTCCCACTTCGAGTTATTAATTCGCTCTCGCCCTACCATAAGCTTGCCGTCCCGGTTATCTCAATTGGTAGAGTGACTGCTCCGGTGAAGCGATGGTTCCGCGTTCGAACCCCGAACCAGGACGAATTTTTATTTAACTACGAAGCTTCTGAGAAATCTGCATAGCTTTCCTTCGTAGTGGTATGGCTGCGCTTGGGTGGATGTCAATGAGTAATTACTCCCTTATTATTTTAATTGATTTTCACCTTTGTTCAATTGCCGCCGCATGCACGTAAATTGTCCAGTCGCCAAACCCTAAGCCCCCTAGTGCATAGACATACGTTATTGAAGAGACACAGAACCTTTATTTCCGTGCTTGTGTGTGTTTTTGTTCTTGCGCCATTTACTTCAAGTCATGTCAAGCGAGCATGCTCAGCTACAAGTTTTTCGGAGCGGATCGGCGCTCAGACGAACGACTGACAACAACACACTTTAGGGGTCACTCTAATTAAATTTTGCGATTTCTCGACATTTCGGCGCATTGCACGGGCACACAGTTTGATCAAGGAGAGTGATGCTTATTACTCAGAAATGCCAGACCATTTCTTCAATGGCTTCTGCGGAGTGCTTGTGCGGAATTTTCTCATACAATGAAAGCGTCAGAATGACGCGGCAGTCTTTTATGTGGCGCGCCCATCATCATCATCATCATCATCATCATCATCACCATCATCATGACTACACCCATTGCAGTGCAAAGCCCTCTGCCATGTCTCTCCATTCAACCCTGTCCTTACCGTGACAAACTTGAAGCCGAACACGGACAGAGCGCCGGCCAGGGCGCCCAGGATGAGAGCGCCGTAAGGATGCAGCATCATGTCGGCCGTGGCGCCCACCGCTACTCCTCCAGCCAGCGTGCAGTTCTGCACGTGCACCTGCGCCGGGGACAAACGTCGGAGCAGTGAGAACAACAAGTATCCGCCTGGCTCTCGTGTAGGCATCGCATCAGAACCACAGTGCTCCTGTACGAAGACTAATTCCTCTTCACCCTTCGCGGTTCCCAAAACATACTACCGTAACTATCCGGTCACAAACTCTGCCTTGCCCCCAAATTTCCGCTCTAAGTGCAATAAACATTTTCATGAACGTCGGTTTGTGCAGACGTGCAATAACATTGTTGGTCAAATGTTTAGGGGAATCCCCCAAGGTAGAAAAGATTAGTAATAAGGGAGTAATTACTCATTGGCATCCACCCAAGCGCTGCAGCCATACTACCACAAAGAAAAGCTGTACAGCTTTCCCGAAAACTTCGTAGTTAAAGAAAAATTCGTCCTGAAATTTTTCTTTAACTACGAAGGTTTTTTGAGAAAGCTTATAGCTTTGCATTGTAGCCGTATGGCTTGCGCTTGGGTGGATGCCAATGAGCAATTACTCACTTAGTGCAACAACATCGCCTACATACCATCGGGGGCTAAAGTTACAGACCCCCTCCCCTCCAAGTTCTGGCCCGTGCCACTCTGCGTGGAGGCTCCACCTGACAAAGCCCTTCTGGCGTCGTGGGCCCGTTTCGACATCAGAAGTGCTTTGTCAGATGGCGCCCCTACGCAGAGTGGCACGGTTCGGAACTTGGAGGAGGGTCTGTTACTTTTGCCCCCGATGGTAGATAGCCTTGGTCATCGTGCCCTAACCGTACGTTGGTTGCATGCCGTCTTCCAGAATACAGCGGGGACTTTAGTTATGATTGCTCTATCCCCGTATGCCGAAAGCTATACGAGGATTGTATATTTCCATACTCCATGGGGGCCGAGAATCAAGCAGCACTGCATCTCACTAGGGAATTCAAAACAAAATAGACAGACATGCATTGCGGGAAGTCTCAAAATAGCACAGGAAGGGCAGACGTGAATTAAAAATACTCCGGCAAAAAAAATGATCATGCATTGAGGAAACTAAGAGCCTCTTTGCTAACGTGCACTGCAATGCACTCCTATCCGATATGGCTTTTTCTTACTTATAGTGAAATTCGCGTCATAAACAACACCTTGAACCAGTACCTCGATTTCTCAACTGCATATTGCACAAAACTTTCCCAAACTAACCGCAATTACAGAGCGTATACTGCTGAGGCGTAAATATGAAAAAAAAATGAGGTGCATTCACGTCACGTCCATACAACGCGCAGCTTCAGCGATGCAAGCCGGATCAGGTGGCAGTAAGCCGTTCAGACGTCCGCACGTCATTTCGCCGTGCTGCATGAACCACGAAATGGCGGCCACCGTAACGTAGGTGCCAACTTCATATAACAGCCAGCAGTTGCGCGTGTCACCGCAATCACCTGCTACAATAAAGAAGAAACCCATATCACGTCGTGTCTTGCGCGTGTAGCCGATTGCCTCCCCACGCCTGCAACACCATGAAACCTATTGCCACTACGATGGTAGTGACAATGCTAGCGTGCGTAACGTGCTGTAAAGCCACACACCGAGCAGGCTGCTCATTATTATTCATGCAGCTTGCCGTTTCCCTTTCCGCGCCTTGTTGCATGGACTATGAGGAACAAAAGCGGTGAAGAAGGTTGAAGGAAGTCGGCGCAAGCTTGTCCTTCGACCATGCTTGCGCAAGTGTTTCCCAGCTGTTCCTGCTGCTCGCGAGAGTCGGCAAGGCATGCACTTACCATCGTGAATCGATTCTTGGGATCGACGAGCGCCGACACAGCGTACGAGGTGATGGTGCAGGCCACCAGCGCCAGGAACGTGTTGAGCACGGCGCGATGCCTGGCGTCGCCGTACGCCGACACCGCGTTGAAGCTCGGCCAGAACACCCACAGGAAGAGCGTGCCTGCAGAGTGGAAGCACGGGTCAAGGCGTTGTGTTAAACAAAAGCACGAGCGGTGCTGTTCTCCGTGAAACTTTCCCGCCCGCCCAACCCGAAATTCAACACTTTAGTCACTACTGATCCGGTGTTCACGGATTCGAACCCGACCGCGGCGGCTGCGTTTTTATGGAGGAAAAACGCTAAGGCGCCCGTGTGCTGTGCGATGTCAGTGCACGTTAAAGATCCCCAGGTGGTCGAAATTATTCTGGAGCCCTCCACTACGGGACCTCATTCTTCCTTTCTTCTTTCACTTCCTCCTTTATCCCTTCCCTTAGGGCGCGGTTCAGGTGTCCAACGATATATATGAGACAGACACTGCGCCATTTCCTTTCCCCAAAAACCAATTATTATTATTATTAGTCGCTTTGCCTCGAGGCTGTGGAGACCTCCTTCTTTCTCCGTGCAACCTGTCCCAACAATTACTTATGTCTTCTTTCCTTCTCCGCAGCCCCGATGTGATGGGTAAACACAAGCACAAGAGACCACGATAGCACAATCAATCAATCAATCAATCAATCAATCAATGAATCAATCAATCAATCAATCAATCAATCAATCAATCAACCAACCAACCAATCAATCAATCAATCAATCAATAATTATTTAATTAATACTTAGTCGTCGATCGATAATCAATCAATCAATCGGCCGGTCGGTTGGTCAAATACGTTTGGTTATATCAAACTAGTGAAACAAGGCTGTCCGACTGAGACTCAGTTCGGTTCTCATGAAACTAGTGAAACTAGACTGTCCGACTGAGATTCACTCTCGCGCGAACCCGGTGCGGCGGTGGCGGCTTCCCTCACCGATCATGGCGAATATGTCCGAGTGGTAGACGGAGCCCTCCTTGCGGTGGTCGCAGTGCTCCTTCTTGTTGAGCACGAACGCCACCGCCAGGCCGAAGTAGGCGCCGAACATGTGCAGGAAGATGGAGCCGCCGATGTCCACCGCCTGCGGGGCACACGCATCACTCTCCCATCCGCAGGAGAGGAAGGACACTTGCGACCGCCAATATCGGTCCATTTTTTTTGTTGTTGTTGTGGTATGGTCTGCAAGCTCGGCGAACGTACTGTATTTGTGCAGGAAGTGCGGAAACAGACCAAAAACAACACACGGGAACGTTCTCGGAAGCACTAAATGAATAACATTGAACAGAGGTGATTGTTAAAACTCTAACAGTTTACTCTTGCCGATTGAAGAAAGTTTGTCTCAAGGATACTGAGGTTGGATAAAGAGGCCCATATTTTCCCGTTCACGGCCTCGTGTCGTGTATCCCGCGTCCGTGTTAGCCTTTTGTAGTGTACGCGTGAACCGCCCTTGAAGGACGTGAACCATGGCAGCCAACGTATGGAAAGAAGTCGGTTTATTCAGTGACGCGCACACATACGTATATATACTTATAACTCTGGCCCCCTGGCGGTGTTCACATATCGAAAAAGAACTAGCTATTCAACACCTTTGTTCTCTGGCATGAGCCATTCCCTTTCGGGACATTGGGCGCAGTCTAAGGACAATTTACTGGGGTAGGATGCCTTGTTCACGAAATGTTTACGCCGAAATTTCTCCTGTGCATTTACTTGCCGTAGGATTGAAGCGAAACCGAGTGACATCTTTCTGAAATAGCCCTATAGCATGCAAGAGGTTGAGGTGAGCGCGACGGTGAAGCAATGAGGAGTTACTGGCCAAGTAGACTGATGACAAAGCTGGTCAGGAAATAACACTAATGAAGATAAAAACAAGAATAAACAGCAAAACTGAGAACAACTGCGACAACAACAACGGATAATGCCGGAGCCAAAAATGGTTCCCACGTGGTATATATGTGCCTTGTAACCACAGTCCGAAGCTGCTAATATAGAGACGAAGCGCTGGGAGCTTTCTTTATGAACCAGATTTAAATTTTTCGTCGATTAGGTTTACAAAAAGAAAGCTATAGTACTCGATGCTGCCTCTTCGTGTTGTTCTTTCACGTTCTGCCATGTTTTTTCTTGTTATTACATGGCAAACTCCCTAGACCCCATTTTTCTTGCAGCGTGAAAAAGTTATTGATTTTTTTTTCCTGGACTTAGCGCTGTCGCAATTAGCGTCTGCTTTGGTTGTCTAGCTTACGCATTGGCTCCGTTGGTCTACTGAAAAAAAAGAGACATGAGCGGAGAGTGGTAGGCAAGCTTGGGTGCACAACTTTACAGAGATACTTCTCAGATTCGATGCTCAATTGTTGATGACGATGACGAAGGCAGTGCTTTAGAGTGCACTATACATAGTGTTTCCGAGTGCGTGAGCGTTGGGTATGCTTGATTTCATCTCTCACCCTTTCTTTTTTCGCTTCTCTCTTTTTCACCCTCCTCTTCTCTTATCTTTTCTTTCACCATCACCCGGAGTAGCAGGCTAGCAGCGTAGCAGGCTAGCGGAGTAGCAGACCTCTCCTTCTTCATTACAGCCTCCCCTCTCTCTCATACATACGAGTTTGTTCACGAGCCAATGTGCTGTTAGGACGCCTTTCCTCGGCGTCGCGGTTTATAGCTTAAATGCAATGTAGCCCGAGGTACCTTCTTATTTCCGCGCGAGTTTTTCTTACGGCTGTACGAGGAAGGGCAGACGGAAAGTGCAGTGCTTTGTGGATGAAGGGCAACACGTTTCTCCTGAGAATAGCAACTACATATGCGGCCAACGGCTGCACGGAAGCCAAGTACAAGCGAGTAAGTAAGGAAGCGAGCAGAGATTGGACGCTAGCCAGGAGTTAGCGTTAACACAAAGAACTGCCCTGGAAAGGCGCCGCACTCCGGCGATTCTGTGCCGTCCGGATGGCTCTTCCGGCCGAGAACAAAAAGATAAGTCCTCAAGTGCATCAGCAATGAAGTACGGACTGTGGTAAAGCTCCGCGGCACTTTAGCTTGCGCGAACCGAGCAGTAATATGTCTGAAGACCCTATTGACTTCTCTCATAGTCACGAATTCACAATACTCATTTCCCTGCCCTGAAAAGTCTTATATGTTTGCATGGACACGAGCGACATTTATGCGTATGCGTGTGCATCACGTCCTGGTTTGCAATCATCTAGAGTAGCCTGCCAGGCAGATCATCCCGCAAACGTATTTAGTCACCATTACAGAGCTTCCTCAAGCAGGAGATAGGACGAGAGAAGAAGAAACGGTGTCTGGTGCCATTGTCTTCCGCGGCGGCTGCGTTTCGATGGAGGCAAAACGCTAAGGCTCCCGTGTGCTGTGCTATGTCAGTGCACGTTAAAGATCCCCAGGTGGTCGAAATAATTCCGGATGCCTCCACTACGGTACCTCATTCTTCCTTTCTTCTTTCACTCCCTCCTATATCCGTTCCCTTACGGCGCGGTTCAGGTGTCAGCCGAGATGTGAGACAGATACTGAGCCATTTCCTTTCCCCAAAAACCAATTTAATAGTAATAATAATAATTGGTTTATTGGGGAAAGGAAATGGCGCAGTATCTGTCTCATATATCGTTGGACACCTGAACCGCGCCGTATGGGAAGGGATAAAGCAGGGAGTGAAAGAAGAAAGAAAGAAAGGAAGAGGTTCCCGTAGTGGAGGGCTCCGGAATAATTTCGACCACCTGGGGATCTTTAACGTGCACTGACATCGCACAGCACACGGGCGCCTTAGCGTTTTTCCTCCATAAAAACGCAGCCGCCGCGGTCGGGTTCGAACCCGGGAACTCCAGATCAG
The DNA here is from genome assembly GCA_030143305.2 of Amblyomma americanum. Taxonomy (NCBI): domain Eukaryota; kingdom Metazoa; phylum Arthropoda; class Arachnida; order Ixodida; family Ixodidae; genus Amblyomma; species Amblyomma americanum. The sequence continues at coordinate 234,333 of JARKHS020025613.1, read as the reverse complement.
TAGTCGAGCGCCCTAACCACTGAGCCACCGCGGCGGGTAAAAAAACCAATTTTCAAATTTTCAAATTTTCGCTTCGCTGGCATCCTGCCTGAATGCAGGTGTGCAGCAGTGATTCACCCAGAGAGCTTCACTGCAGCGCTCACTGTGTTGTTAACCAAAGGGTGGCCACTGGAAGGAATTGCAGCCCGCCTTAAAAGGTCCACCATAGACAAGCTGCCAATTGCCACTGTAAATACTGTTCGAAGCTAATACTAAACACAACACAAGGAATACAACATTTCAGACATTACATGGCCCCTGTCAAGAAATTTAAACACATTCCATCATTATCAGTAGACGTTACTAAGAGTGTTTTCGAAGAAATTCTTGTTTTAATGAAATGGCTGGGAACGCGAGAAGCGCGAACAGGTTCGAGGTACTGTTACCACGACTCTACAGTCACTGTGAGTGGTGAAGAGAGTGGCTGAGGCCAGTACCTTGAGCTGGCCCACCCCGAGGTGCTCGTTGCAGGCGAAGAGCACCACCTCGACGGCGGCCATGACGACCAGCTGCAGGGGACTGGTCTTGCCCAGCACGGCTCCGAACGAGATGAGGACGCTGGCGGCCGCGAACTCGGCGCCCACAAGGCTGCGTTTCCAGCGATATACTGGTCAAGTGTGCAACAGGCCGACTTTTTACACTAGCATGCGACCAGGTTTCAGTTTCTCCCTTCTGCGACTCTCTCAAGCATTGCGCGGATTTAGACCAGTATTGTTGGGAGGGGGAATCGGTGTACTATATATTTGCAACCTAATTTCTATGTTTTGTTGTCATTTACTTCCCGTTCTAGCTCCTTTGTTGGCAAAACCAAGACGACGCTTTTTTATGGAGGAAAAACGCTAAGGCGCCCGTGTGCTGTGCGATGCCACTGCACGTTAACGATCCCCAGGTGGTCAAAATTATTCCGGAGCCCTCCACTACGGCACCTCTTTCTTCCTTTCTTCTTTCACTCCCTCCTTTATGCCTTCCCTTACGGCGCGGTTCAGGTGTCCAACGATATATATGAGACAGATACTGCGCCATTTCCTTTCCCCAAAAACCAATTATTATTATTATTAGTCGGCGAGTTTTGAAGCGTGCGACGGATTCAGGAACTCAGATGATTACGCTTGATTTTGTCGGGTATTCGCTAGAGAACCGTGAAAACATGCCTCAACATTATTTCCAAGGCGCAAAATTCTTTTGCTGAACATGCCAGGAGGCTGGGGAGGGGGGAGGGGGATCAGCCATTCGTAAAACCCCGCTCCTAATCACCCCCCCCCTCATGCACACACACACACACATGCACACCCTGGACACACTCTTTGACAGACGCTGATCTCAAGCCAGAGTTTGCAGCAGACTTTCTCTTAAAATCACCCCCACGCCCACCCCTCCAGCTCTTCCTTAATTTGAACTCTGAACTCGTTGCATTCAAACGTGTGCCTGTGTGCAAGATGTGTTGCATAACGTCGGAAGCAAATCACAGTGAAATACAGCTTACTCAAGGAACCCTCCTTTGCCCTCCCTCTTGCTCGATTTCTTTTCCTGTAAGAACTTTTAGACACTGATTGTGCTCATGGCGGATAAAATTCCCACAGAGTCGTTTCCAATCGTTTACAGTTATCATTTAGGCGAAATGAGAAATTGGAATCGGTATTGATCAATGTCTCTAGAGGGGCGGGAGTATTGGAAAGAGGAGGACACTACTGAAAAGCCCGGAAGGTTGAGGGGAAGGGGAAAAAAGATCGTAACACTGCCCGAAAGGTCGCGTCGCTCGCCGCACCGTGGCTGACCTGTGCGTGCTCCTGTCGCGTTACTCGGAGGCTAACGATGTCCGGCGGTCTTTAGATCGATGGCTCCGCGATATTTCGACCGGCCTGTGGAGCAGCAGTACGGCTTCGCCGTTTGATCGCCCCCGAAGCGAGCGCCCAATGACTTGGCTCAAGTAAAAAAATGAAGTAATGAATAGCTACCTGACGCTAGCTGGGCGACATGCGCATAATGCTATGCGGAATCTAGGGGAACCTTTGCCATCAATAGTCCTGCAGGTCACGTGCGCAGTGTTCCTATTATCAAGGCCAGCCAGCGTATGGTGTACGGCGGCTATATATGTAGCGCCTGACGTTGGCATTCTCGTGGAGTGCCGGATAATTGAGTTATGCTTTACTATTACAGCTTCTGGTCGGCCTATATAGAAAACTGAGCAGTGCAGTTGCTTTGGAATTACAGATATCCCGCGTTTCGTCTCCCGAGCCCGTAATTACTATTTTCTGGACACTTCTTACAAGAAAACTCCGGTAACGTTTTTCTTTTGCTTGCATCAGTGCGAATAAGTAGATAGTAGCGGCTTGCTTTCTTTATGTCATTATGTAAAAGTACACCGAGGGTTAAATGAGGTACAATCGAATTATTCTTTCTTCTTTTTTTTTTTGCACGGTCGGTCGACTGGACGTTAGCAACTGGAAGTTTGTTGTGATGCATGGTCTTGCATTGAGGCGCGACACAATCGGTTTCTTCGGTAAACACAGGGCGATAAAGGTGTCTTCTGATAATTTTCTCTCCTCTTACACGCCGGCCATTAGAAAAATTCACTTCTCGGTGGCTCTACTCGGCTTCAGGTGTTTGAAAATTTTCTACGGAATTCAATAACACAAACATAACCCAGCCCTCTTCACTTGAGCCTGCTGCGGATGGGAACACTAAAGCGTCAAATAGAAATTACATTGAATAATTATTCAGGACATACGTTAGATTGTGAATTAAGAATAAATAAAAATAAATGTACCCTGCCCGCACCGCAATTTGCACGACGGGCTAGATGGACGCGAACCCGCCGCTGTGGCTGTGTGGCTTTGGCATTCGGGTGGCGATCCCAAGTTCGCAGGATCGAATCCCGGCCACGGCGGCCGCACTTCGGAGGCGAAACGCGATGTCAGTGCACGTTAAAGACATCCAGAGGATCGAAATTAGGCTGGAGCCCTCCTTATAGCTATACGGCGTCCCTCATAGCCCACGTCGCTTCAGGGCTCTAAACTCCTCATATCAATCAATACCAGTCATGGCGGCAGAGGGAACATTGGATATTTAGTCGGGCTAATCGCTGTCTCAGCATATCGTGTTAGATCGACGTACAGGGTTGGTCAAAAGTTCCCAGCCCACACGTTCTGCTTTTCTTTCGTATATCCTGGCACTTAAGATTCCGATGAGGCTATCAAGGCATTCACAAGCTAGAACGATATTTATTGCAGCTTATACAGACATTTTGAGCTTCGCGGGTGTCGTAACTGCCGAACTGTATATACTGCTCAAAAACAGACCCTGTGGCCTGGGAACTTTTGACCGACCGTGTACATGCGTTCAGTTCTTCCGCTGCGTGCATGGTCACACGTAGCGTTAGATAAATTGTGTAAAGTAAATATAAAAGGGCTGTACTCAACGAATGGAGCGTCATTAAGACGAAGTAATATAGTCACGTATCCAAACTAGGTTACAACGAAACCGTTCACAAATTGGACTGGAACGGAGTGAAGCAGTTACGAACAAAGCTCGCCACCACTGACTGCATGTTGAGGCCGTTAACTGCTTACTTTTAACGAGCCCGCTCGACCTACAGCACGCGGCACATAAGAAGGGATTTTTTTTTTTTGAGAAATAGGCGCCGTCCCACACGGATTGGGTCGAACCAACGGTCGGTCCAGAGGACTGCTACGCAGGCCAGCATTCTCGCTCGTTTTCTGCCAAAGAATAAGGGTTCCCGCAGTGGTTGTGGACACAGCTCAACGAGGCATGTCTGCCTTTCCCACATCACATCGGTCAGTAGAAGAGATTGATGTCCCGCGCAGTACTCGGATATTTCGGAGGGAGGCTTCCCGGTTTCTCCTTCGGTAACTCCGTGACAGAGAACTGAGCGACGGTTGATGACAGCGCAGCTAGAAAGGATTTGGGCGGCGAGAGCCGTTATACGGAGCCAAACGTGGGCTTTCGTGTAACCGTGGTCCGTAGAATTTGGCAGGTGCCCGGATGTGTACCCACCGGAGGAGAGCACCTTTCGGGTCCAGATGGTGACTGCTCCGGAGCATCCACCAGTGGGTGCACGGCCGGGCGCCTTCCGGACCCGAAAGGTGCCCGGAAATTGTAATCCGTTCCCTTGACACACGCATACGCGCACATACACACACGCGCACGCAAGCACGCACGCACGCGTAAACACACACGTACACGCTCGCTTAACCGCTGCGCCACTGCGCTGTTAGCGGTATGAGGACTCGCCGCGATCTGTGGATTGGACACATTTTGTCTAGTTGCGATGTCGAAATTCGAAGATAATCAGAAATAGAATATATTGGGGAGTGAAAGACAGTGAACTCAGAAATGGAATAGGAGCAGAATTGGAACTGACAGTCAAATGAAAGAGCCATTCTATCGCTTTTCCTCCGAATCAGCCAAATTTTCAGTTTATAGGCCTCTTACGACTCACAAACACTGCCTGATTGTTGCAGCAGCAATCGCATGGCTAGTCTCCGCTTTAGACAGCAACCAGCTCAACCTTTCCCTTCCTCTCTCGTTCCCCCTCTTCCTTCACTCACTTCCTTCACTAACTCGCCGTCCCCTCAAAAACAAAAGCATAATCCAAGCGATACATTCACTTTTTACCCAAATCACCGTTACTATTTTCACTCTGCTTGTACGCGAGGTCTTGAATAGAGTTTTTATTTTATGCTCTTACTTTTTTGTTCAGTGATGAAATTGAAAGATGTATCACTCAACCGAAAGTTTAGGATGCACTGCGCTAAACCCTGCCGGACACTAATAAAGTTATCACTCACTCACTCGCTCGCTCGCTCGCTCACTCACTCACTCACTCACTCACTCACTCACTCACTCACTCACTCACTCACTCACTCACTCACTCACTCACTCACTCACTCACTCACTCACTCACTCACTCACTCACTCACTCACTCACTCACTCACTCACTCACTCACTCACTCACTCACTCACTCACTCACTCACTCACTCACTCACTTCGAACGTTGCGGTCCCTCGCAGACACCTAACTTACTGGAAGATGCGCTACCAGTAAATCACAATGCTCAGTAGCAGGAATCTCAGAGTACGCCTAGGGGTCACATCATGGCTCGCAACTTCAGCGCACAGTATGCCCGTGGCAACGGAGTGTGCATTGAGGGTTCACCCTGCTCAGCGTGAATCGGGTTTCTACCTGAGCACGTCGACGAGGATCCATCCCTTGCGGGCGTGCCACACTCCGCGCATGATCACCGCCCACTGTATGCTGAGGGCGGCGATGAGCAGCGTGAAGCCCACGGCGCCGTAGCCGTAGCGCTTGAGGAACGTCATCAGGAAACCGAAGCCGATGAACACCATCACGTTCACGTCCTGGAACACTGCGGGGGACAAGTCCGGTGAGGGCACGGCACACCACGAAGAAGGAAGGAAGGAAGGGAATGGAAGGGAAGAACGAAGGAATGGAATGGAAGGGATGAAGGAATGGAATGGAATGGAATGAAATGGAAGGTATGAAGGAATGGAATGGAATAAGAAGGAAGGAAGGAAGGAAGGAAGGAAGGAAGGAAGGAAGGAAGGAAGGAAGGAAGGAAGGAAGGAAGGAAGGAAGGAAGGAAGGAAGGAAGGAAGGAAGGAAGGAAGGAAGGAAGGAAGGAAGGAATAGGAAGGAATAGGAAGGAAGGAAGGGAAAAGAATGGAAAGTTCACAGCGATTGGTTTAAGGTTTACGTGGTTTTAACGTTCCAAAGCCACTCAGGGGGACGCCGTAGTGAAGGGCTCCGCATATTTCGACCGCCTGCGGTTCTTTAACGTGCACTGACATCGATCGCACAGTGCACGGACGTCTAGAATTTCGCCTCCATCGAAATTCGGCCACCGCGGTTGGAATCGAACCCAGGTCTTTCGGGTCAGCAGCCGAGAGCCATAACCACTAAGCCACCGCGGTGGGGACACCAATAACTAAATGTGCATCCTAGTGGCCACCTCAAGAAAAGGCTCCAACCACGGCGTACCTAACGTCGGGTGTGGTGCAGAGGAGAGACGGCTATGAGTAAAGGAAATACGCAGTGTCTCAGGGTGGACACCTGAATCGCGTCGTGATTCAAGGGGTCAAGGAGGGTTACGTGGAGGGAGACGAAGAGTCGCCGTTGTAAACGGCTGTGGATTAATTTCTGCCACTCAGATCGCACAACGCCTCGCCAGTGTTGCATTTCGCCTCCATTGCAATGCGGCTGCCGAAGTAGTAAGTGGTTTTATTAAAAATAATAATAAACAAGGAATGAAAAGATTTCTGCTAGCCCCGGCAGCTGCCATCGATACAGAAGCACCTGAGCTGTGGTAGCGGAAGTAATGGATAGCAGGCAGAAAGGAGAAATGAAATGAAAGAAGTGAGGGGACAGGAAGAAAGGATAGGGGGAGAGATGATGTATAAAAAACTGTTTACAAAATAATAAATATATACAGGAGGCTGCCGAAGCCGAATTGAGATTCCGCGGCGTCGTACTTTTTCATCCGAACGCCGTAAGCCAGCGCGGGGGATGACACGGATTTTTAGGCCACAAAAACGACCTGGATGAAATCCATCAAATTTGATGGAAGCGTTCGATTTGTGTTTGCAGTATTTAATATAAAACCGCAGGGGATTTAAAAAGAAGATATTGACATATACACTTTTTCTGGTCTTTAACTTCGCAGCTAAAAACAAATATTGAAAATTTTTCAAGTAAGCTTGTTACAAACCAAGAAGAGCAGGCTTATACAGCAGACAAATAACATAAGATTCAGATGGGCGAGATTTTCTACCATTATTTCATTATTAAGACTTTCGCGAAACTTTTTTCAATAAACATCAGTTTTCATGCGCAGTGTTATAAAACAAACCGCGCTGTTCACTTTAGATGTCCTAATATGCGCTTTTGATCAAATTTCGATGGCTTAGTTGCTGGGCTAGAGTTTCGTTGCCATAAATACGTGACACACTTGTCAAAGCCACATTAGGCTTGATATAAAAAGAAAAGAAACAGCAAGCATTAAACCCAATGAGAAGCGAAAAGAGAAAAAAAAACACGTAATCTCAGCATACCCAGAAACTTTTAAACTGAAATTTGTTTATGAGCGCAATCTTTTGCATATCGTAAGAATGCACCCTATTAATTAACATATCCGCAGATTACCCATCAGGTTGCTCGCAGTTTCCTAGTATTTGTTGTAAAAAACACATCCCACTAGTTTTTTATGACAGTCGTAACTACTCGGTGCGAGCGCATGACCAACTTTGAAAGTGGTATTTCATTACGCATTGTAAGATTAAACCATTTCCACCAGTACGTTCATAACAGCACCTTACAATATTCCACAGTTGTTTCCTAGTTAAAAGTGACGTTTAGAAAAACTGGACTTCACACTAACACTGAAATGTAGCATGTGGTAGTTCATATTGCAGTGCAACCCAGCAATGGCAGTGCAGTTATATAGTCCCTTACAACAGTAAAATTATGTCGTACACAAACCCGTGGTAATATGTTGGAATTAACAAAAGAAAGCGAGACAGGATATACTAGTCATCTAAGCACGGTAAAATACATCGCGGTGACAAAATCCGACATCGCGTTATAAAACACATAAACCTCAAACTGTTTCGTATTTGTCACTTCTGACAAATGTAGGCAAGAAAACTGGGATTATAAATCAAAATGTTGCATGTATTAGGGGCCACATTTTAATTTGTCTTTATATATACCAATATTTACGCGACAGCGGAATAAGCGCCTAATGAATGCGTTTCTGTATTTTCTGTACATGCGAATGGGAAAACCAGTGTGGGACTCGAGCTAAAACTCCAACTTATTCCCGGTGAAGGGCAAAAAGCGGAAAAGAAAGATGTTTGGTTTATGGCTTGTGGGGGCTTAACGTCCCAAAGCGACTCAGGCTATGAGAGACGCCATTGTGAAGGGCTCCGGAAATTTCGACCACCCGGGGTTCTTTAACGTGCACTCACATCGCACAGTATAGAGACTGTGCATAACAAACATGCACGCAGGAAAAAGAGGCCCAGAAGCGTCCAAAGGCGGCCCCTCGAGCCTGCTCAAGTTAAGGCGATAAACCACTTCAGGTATCTTAGACGAACTCTTGTGGTTTACGAACAGATAAAAGGTGAAGAGGACCGGGAATCTTGGCTTCTGTAAACAGTCCCCCGTCTGATCTGTGCGATGACGCCCGTAAATACATTTTGACTTGATGCCAACGTGTAGACAGCGACAGGACAGGTTTTCGGTGGCCTGATTTTATCTGCAATAGCGGCACGTTTGTTTGCAAATCCATTCAGTCAAGGCTACTAGAAATTCCAAAACCAATGGTTCGTTAAGGTTGCGGAGTAGATTCGGAGAGGAGGAAAACCGCAGGAAGCGGCAGAGAGTCAGGCGGGGAAATGTCGCTAGGGTAGTTTTGGGGGATACGGTGGCTATGGCTAGAGTGCAGGACTGGGCTAATTGGAAACCAGTGGGAAGCTGGACCTGTCTCTTGCAGTGGACCTAAGCTGGTTGACGACAACGACGATGCTGATGATGATTAAATATTCCAATGGCACCAAACATAAAAAAAAAGATTGGGTGTCCCTTTAGGTTCTTCCAAAGGGACTCCATATGCTTATCAATTAAAGGATCTCGAGGAACTGACACTGTAAGGAAAATTGTAGAGTAGAAATCAAGGAAAGGGGGATTAATTTACACCCGGTCTTCCATTTCCAATGTTTAGCGTGAGACGAAGTACGCGGATTCGTAACAACGAACTATACTCATTGGAAGAGTTCTCAGATCGAGCCCTGCAGTTATTTTTATGCGCACCGAAGCTTCGGAAGCTTAATGGCTGCCGTCGTCTAGTGTTTTCAGCGCATCAAACAAATTTCTTCCTGAATTTTCCAGTGCCTTAGGCCAGGCACTGTCCAGGCCTCTTAATGGTTTATGCTATCGCCTAGAACTCGTAAAGCTGCCCAACTTGGTGTTGAACGATTGCCAGAATTCTCTTTTTGTTTCTTCTGAATGTTGATTTCCAGTGCCACCGACGTTGATTTCGCCAGCTGCGCAAAGCTTTTAACTTAAAGGGACACTGAGGAGAACCCTATCAAAATTTTTTTGTTAGCAATATCTGATAGTTCGGCATTTCATGGCTTTGTTGACGCTTGTCCGGGAGCGAAAGATGCATTTATTTCAAAGAAATTTGGATTCGAAGTTGAAAAAGTTTTTCCCGCCGCTCCGATTCAAACTCGAGAACTCTTATGACGACACGGAGAACTCTTATGACGACACAGAACGGAGTGACGTAAATGGAGACTCCGTGATTTCTGGCTGCTAGCGGTGCGGTCTAGCAGCAGGGGGGTAAAGCGCGGTGAGGAGGTTGTCATACACTTGAGCAGCACCATCTTGCTACTCCCGTAGTTGCCTGTACTTATTAGTTGTTTGCGCTACTGAAAATTAAGCGATTATTTTCAATACAGCTACACAAAACACATTAAAAATAGACCTCTAAAACTTTAAACATCCAAGAAGAGGTTTGAACATTACGCCAAACTCTTTTTGTTGTTTCAAAATTTCTAATATGCAGACCTCTACAAGAAAACTTGGGAAAGTTTCGTTTTCGTTTCGTCTGCTGTAGCAGCTGTAAGTTATCGACGTATGCTAGTTAATTACTACTTACAGCGTAGATTGCAGGACAGAATTAAGATACGGCAGTTTGATATGCCCAATACGCTCTGCATTACACACCTCTCCGCCCCATGTGTCTGCTCAAGGCACTCCCGAGCATACTACACTGAGAGCGGTCTCCCTCTTTTTCGACCGTGCGTTCTAGCCACTCTTCGCACTTTGGACACATTCACTCCCGCCGCTCGGTTCGCTGTTTTTCGCACGAACGTTGCCTTCTCTGCTGGTTTTGGATGTCTGATTCGGTGCCGGGAAAGCGCTGCAGACGCAAGTCGTTTCCCGTGCGCACGTTGGTCTATCCATGGTCTATCCTATCTCCTGCGCGCACGGCGGTCGATCGCACACAAGAATCTGTACTCTGGACCCGTCGGCAGCGTTCAGAGCGACACCCGAAACTACCATAGCAGTCGGCCAAGCGAGTAAGCCCGCCTTCGCTCAAAAGCATAAGAACACAGATAACAAACGAGACACTACAGAGAACAGAACCGTCGGCTAACACACGCTCGCCTGTCAGTTGCTCAGTAGATGCCGTAAGCACGCAGCGCGCTGTGGCTCCGCGCGTCGCGGTCTACCGCTTTGAATCGCTCGTGCACAGAGTTTCAGCAGAATGCCGCCATCGTGCTTCTTGTGCGAGTACTGTTCTTCTCTGAAAAATTGATAACGGCACTGTCGCGTGTTTTTTTTTAAAAGATTTTCCGCTGCAGTGATGAGCAAGGGCACAAAAACGTTGACCGCTTGGCCATACAGTCCTTCCAGCAGTTCTGCCAACGGCATGAGCAGAGCTTGAAGGAAGTAGAACATTAAAAACAGAGCCCAGCACATGTAATTGGAGTGATCAAGTTCGTTTTGAAGAAATATGTGACACTCAGACTGAGAGAGCAGGCTAGAAGGATAACAGAGAAGGCAAGAGGGGCATATGTTAGAGCACTGCTTACAAAGCAAATCTTGTTTCAGCATCATTAACAACCATTTCCAATTGCACTAATCAACTTAACGACATATACATGAAGGAATCCAAAGTTAATGAACAGTCAGTGTATATGTCATAATCAGCCCCTCGATTATCTCCCTTTGTCTGCACCGCAACTTAGTGACAATTATTTAGTGCAAAGCAAGGAATGAAGGAAACAGGAATAAACTAATAATAAGAAATTTTTACAAGCCAATGTCGCACTTGGGTTATGCAGCACGCTGCAGAAGAGGATTCTTCAATAATTTTGATACCTGGGGGTCTTACACACGCCGAAAATTTATTACAAAATACAGAGTATCATCTGTTCCAACTAGCCGCATTTTATATTCTCTTAAATACTCCTGATTTTACATTATCAAAAGTTGGCGTTCAACAACTGTTGCTACAGTGATCGTAGTGGAGTAGCTTCACCAGTGCATTGTAGGAATGAACCTGGCCAATGTGCATGTTAATAAAGTGGTATCGCAGTGTAAAATTCAGGACTGCGTTCCATTGCATTGCAAAGATCTCGTGTCGTGCCTTATGTCAGATAAATGGCAATGATGCATGACACACAAGGTAAATATGTCTGTTGATTGTAGTAGAAGAAATAAGAATCCTTTTGTTGACGTTCCTTAAAACACACCTTATATGTGTAATGCAACAACTCTTCACCAGTGCAACGTTCAGCGCAGAAAATGTTTCCGAAGCTAAGATCACTGAAGTGTTCAGCAAGTACTCAAACATTTATTCGCATTAAGGAAATCTAAATGCAAAGCAGTTGCACATTTCAGCTTTTACACAGATGCTCATGTGCATTTCTGAAGGTTCTATTTTTTGGTTTTGTGGGGTTTAACGTCCCAGAGTGGCACGGACTATGAGGGATGCTATTTCTGAAGGGATTTGCACCAGATGCACAGTCCTGCTATAGATAACAAGTATGATGAAGAGCGACATCGAACCCTTATTCGAACATTGTTCATGCAAAATCACTGTATTGATACTAGGTTGAACATGTCTTTTTTTCCAAGTTCCCCTTAGTACTGCATCAAGACTGCCCTATTAGGTGTTCAAAAAATGAGAGTAGAGGTCTTGGTACTGTTTCTATTTTTTTCATGTGCATTCTTTGAGTGTGTGAAAAGATGGGCAAAGACATCATTTACCAGCTATGATACTTTTATTTGTCTATTGTGTACAACAATAACATCAGTGAATTTATGGCAGAAATAAAAAGCAGGCATTCACGAACATAACTGCTCAAGTTAAATGAGTGTGAACTATGAAACCAGCTGTAACTTTGCAGTGGCAGGTTGTATAATAATCTCACACGCTTGTAATTGTGCAGATACAGTGATTGTCAATTTTTTGTTTTACAGAATATGGCCTGAATTTATAATATTTCCAAAGCTGTACGCAGGCAAACCGCATTCCAACGTTTCTCTTTACTATCATCACCTTGCACAATACTCTGTCAGTGCTCTCCGAGTGCGACTTATCCCACATGTCTCTTGCATAAAGTTCTTCCATGTATGTACAGTTTGGTGCTTCGTTGCGAGCAGATTAAACCTTTCGGAACGGAGTCTGTTACAGATCTTCCGTTGTATTCAAACCAATTCGCATCTTAACAGACAGCGGTACAGAAGGCATGCGCTGCACTCTGCGCGAGTGTCGTCTCCCTTCTGCCTCGTCTCCTGTGTGGAACACCAACGAGATCTGACCGCCGGAGAAGACAGGAGGTGGCGATGGTGCACACTTTACTAAAGGGACTCCAGGTTACGTCAAAAGGCACGGGGCATGCATGTTTTATAATACCCCGTACATCAAAACAAACCTTGCTGAACCTCGCCAACAATCCTCGTTGATCTCGGCTCACACAAACACAAATCATACGTAATCAGCGGCACAAGATTCGCCACCAAATGGAAGTATCTTCGTGCGCGCACCATCCGGAACATTTTGCGCATGAACTAGAAAGGAATTCAACACGGTACGTAAGCAAGCCGCAGCACCATTCCTCGTACAACTTTTTGACGCGCACTACGAAGCGTGCGGCCATGCTGGGGGAAGTTGTGAGGTTTTTAGGTTAGTACGCTGCAAACTGCCGTTAAACCTGGTCTAGGTCTCCTGGACCATTCAGGGAACCTTGAGCGGAGTAACAAGATGGATGTCGTCCACGGTTATAAAAAAGAGGAGAGGGTTTACATGGGAATGCTGCCGCCGCTTTCGCTCTAGTGTTGGTAGTAGTAGCTCTATGTCTAGCAGCTGCCGAAATGAAAGCTGCCACCACCGCACGTTGAAGGCATCTATCGGGGGTCGCCACCGTCGCTTCGTTTACGTTTGCACCGGCGTCTTGCCAGCGTTACGATGGATCCCGTTCCCGAACCCGACGACGTATTTCTCGCAAAAACTCTGGCCTGCATTTCAGCGACCTCAGCCCCACAGAGCGTGCGATGCTTTTGATGGAGCACGGTTAGGTTAGGCGCCGGCGGGTGGTTTCCCCCTTCCTCAGAGAGCAGCCGTTGCAAACTAAATATCATAACCCCAGTGCGGGGAGTCGCGAGGGGTGCGTTGCGCCCATCGGAGGCTGGCCGGGGCTTTGGGGCCAACGGATTGGAGATTCCTTGAACGGAGCGGTTGCACAGCGCAGCAAGCAGCGTCGAGGTCTCCCACGGTTGCAAGGGCCAAGTTATTTATTTATTTTTTGCCACAAAAAACAAATGGGTGCCCGACGGCGGTCGCGTTTAAAGTCGGCGGCTTGAAACCAAAGCCGGCGCACGACGCTTCAACGGCTTCCGCTAGATCCAACTGGTCCACTGGATCTGTTTCTCTCGCCAACTTGCATGAACCTTCAGATATGTGCTGTGAATGGATTAAAATAGCCGAGCTCGAAAAGAACAGCTCCGCCGAACTGCCGCAGCTATTGAATATAACGCGCACCTTGCCGCGGAGCAAATCAGTCTGGCCGGGCCGGCGGCGGCTGGCGCACTCGGCGCGAAATAGATACATGCTCCAATCTCCCCGCCAATGCGGTCAGAGTGCGCCGAAGCCGCCGAACGCGTCGGCGGTCAAGCGCAGTTGGAGTATAGAGGATCTCGCTTTGACCGACGTAACTTCGCCGTGCAGGGCGCGCGCGCGCGCGCCTCGCCGCGGCATAAACGCGCCTTAAGAGCCTGCGCTTAACCGCTAACCAACGTATTCAGCGGCGGCATCCATGGGAGCCACTGAAACCCCCCGCCCACTCACTAAATAAAAGAAGAGAAGTCCGGTGCCGAGGTTCGGAATCGAACCAGGGCCTTCGGCGTTTGAGACGTAACTTCGCCGTGCAGGGCGCGCGCGCGCGCGCCTCGCCGCGGCATAAACGCGCCTTAAGAGCCTGCGCTTAACCGCTAACCAACGTATTCAGCGGCGGCATCCATGGGAGCCACTGAAACCCCCCGCCCACTCACTAAATAAAAGAAGAGAAGTCCGGTGCCGAGGTTCGGAATCGAACCAGGGCCTTCGGCGTTTGAGGCGGAAACGCTGCCGCTCCGCCACAACGGCTCAAGTTTCAGCTGTCAATAAAGGCGCATCTAGTGAATGCACTCTTCTGATGCAGAAATCTCCGCGCTTTCGCTAGGTATATCCTGACCTAACAGAGCTAGGCAATCAGCAATTTTTCTGAACTGCCTTGTACCTTGTCTCTCGTCCCTAATTATCGATTTCCGTTGCGTAGTTTGAAGTTGACTGGCACAGCCGGGAATGTTTCGCCGGGAAAGCGTGCGAATACACAAGTGCTGCCTTGTACGATCACCGACCATCGTGCTATCATAGCTTTTCATCGACCGTGGCGATCATCTGACAAGCCTTAACAGGCTCCTTCAAAGGTTAACTAGCACTTGAAGCGGTACTTGGAGTTCCTCTGCTGTTCGGGCGCTTGTAAACCGAAGCGCGTCAAAAACAAAACCACAGGGCACGCAAAGCTCATAGACGCGAAGTGCCATAAAAAATCGACTCTCCTGGCCGCCTGTGGCGCCGCCAAGCATCCGTTTTCTTTGCTTCCAATATTCAGGTTGTCTTTTACCTGCCTTCCTTGTGTGATAAAAGTGCACTATTGCTTTTAAAACAAAACTTACTTCAATATTGATCTGCGCAACCTACCTTTGTCAGCCTCAGAGATTTGCGACACCAAGTAGGATGGAAAATTCCTCCAAGGTGGCGTCTCTTGTCCTATGGCGTCACTACGCTTGTACTTGCGAGATTGGCCTGTGGTGGCGATACCTGTATTTTGGTTCTTGCTATTTTCTACCTTACAAGAGCTTTGTTTTCAGTAAGAGCGGCGTTTTTGTGATCAGGAGCTGGTATTCTATCGATACAAGCCAACTTCAATTTCTCCTCAGTGTCCCTTTAAAAGCCCTGCGAAGACAGAATGATTACATGAAAACTTGGCTATTAGAGTTAGTTACCGGAAAAGTTTTCAGATTACTACAGAAGCGCTTTTCCTGCTCGAAACATAATGCTGCAGCCAAAAATCTCCCAAACCTGGCGGCACATGACAAAGGATCGCGATACTTTCAAAACGTTCCATCTGGCTACAACGAACCGCCTTGTGCGAGCCGTACCGAGACGCCGTCACTGTATCGCACGCGTTTGAACCGCTCCCTGTGTGTGCGCATGACTCCGCTACACGCGAGGCCAGAGCCGCCAGAGCTGTCCGTCCGCGCCACCAAGGCCGGAGCACGTGCGTTCGTTCAACGGGGCAGCCCTCTCACCTTGCAACCTCGTTTTCGTCATGCGTGCAAGAGCGGAACGAGACCATTGACAAACATTCTTCGGCATGCAGCAGCGTAATCGCATCATGTCACGATATCAACAACAACCCCTGCCCCGCCCCCTTCCCCCCGGCCCCGCCCCCCTTCTCACGCAATTTTCATTTCAGAAGCGAGGGAGAAGGGTTTTAGCCCAACCGTTGTTGGCTTCAATATCGGCAAAAAGCGACTTAATCCTACGTTCACTGTGACAAAAACTAGTACAGATATATACTGCGTGCCTATTTTGAACATTGCAAACATGGTGTAGCTGTCCTTGAGTATATACCGGGTGTCCCAGCTAACTTGAGCCAAGGGTTAAATAATAAATTATTAGAGACAGGCGAGTGAAACCAGTTGCATATTGGTGATAGCCATCTCGCGCACCACATGCAATTTTTCGTTTCGCCATTAATTAAAAGTTTAAGTTCAATTATCTAAATTAATAAATATTGACTTTAGACAACAAATTGCATTTGAAGAGTTGTCGAGCACCTTCAGAAACCCCCATTCCACCATTTACGATAAGGAAACCCTCACGTGTGTGTTTCTTTTTTCCCCAGCTCCAAAGAAAGCCCGCGAAATACAAAATAAACCACGTGACTAACGCAGCTGCGCGCCAAGATCGTGCTGCTCTCAAGCGTGGTTTGAGCAAACGAAATAGCCTGCAGCATTGACTCGACGGCCCCGCAGCAGCGGCAGGCCGATATGTCGGCGGTGGTTTCTCGTTTGCGTCAGCCAGTGGCACACATGACGATGCGAGTTGCCGCCGCCAACATATCGGCCTGCCGCTGCGGCGGGGTCGTCGAATCAAGGCTGCTGGTGATTTCGTTTGCTCAAATCACGCTTGAGAGCAGCACGACCTTGGCGCGCAAGTGTGCTAGTCACGTGGTTTATTTTGTATTTCGCGGGCTTTCTTTGGAGCTGGGAAAAAGAGAGACGCGTGAGGGTTTCCTTGGTTTATAGGGGTTTAACGTCCCAAAGCGACTCAGGCTATGAGAGACGCCGTAGTGAAGGGCTCCGGGAATTTCGACCACCTGGGGTTCTTTAACGTGCACTGACATCGCACAGTACACGGGCCTCTAGAATTTCGCCTCCATCGAAATTCGACCACCGCGGCCGGGAACGAACCCACGTCTTTCGGGCTGGCAGCCGAACGCCGTAACCACTCAGCCACCGCGGCGGCTATGAGGGTTTCCTTATCGTAAATGGTGGAAAGGGGGTTTCTGAAGGTGCTCGACAACTCTTCAAATGCAATTTTTTTTTGTCTAAAGTCAATATTTATTAATTTAGATAATTAAACTTCATTAAAATATTAATAATATGCGAAACGAAAGGTTGCCTGTAGTGCGCAAGATGGTTGTCCCCAATATGCAACTGTTTCACTCGCCTGTCTGTAATAATTTATTTTTTAACCATTGGCTCAAGTTAGCTGGACACCCGGTATAGGAGCGTCGACATATGTATATTCCTGTCAGTAAAGCCACGCCTCTGTTAAACGCCCCTGCCTCAGTGGACGCGGTGTTAACGTATTTGTTACATAAATGTGCATATTCCTTACAAGATACTGCACATGACCCACAAATTACCTTTTTCTTTGTTTCGCGGTCGTTCGAATCTTTAGCTCGGGTCTCGTGACTCTCCCATTCAAGCGAAAGTCACTCGCAGCTACCTACAATCCATGAAGTCATGTTACAGGATAAAAGCTGTAGCGAACCAAACGTGAATCACAAGAAGCAGCTGCATGGTGCTTCGCTAGCATGTGGACGGTATCCCAAACGCTGTGTGCGAACAGTACACAGCGCGTGTAAGCTTTGCGTAGAACATTCGAGAAAGGCATTGAGCAGCAAACAAATCGACGCCTCGTCGCAGCAACTAGGTCCTACATCACTGTTTGCTTGGAAACGCTACTTGTGGGCCTATTATAGCAGCACGAGCTCTTCACCTTATGTCGAAAGATTGCAGTAGATATGTCCGCTTTTTACTGGTTGTCGCACAGCGCTCTAGCGCTCTATTCAGGGTGACGAGTACTCACGCGAAGGTGACTTTAAGAATTCGCAGGCCTGTTCATTCATAGTGTTCATGGTGTCATACCGTGCACCCGTTCTCCCGCCTTCTGTAATTCTGCAGCCATTCAATCTATCGTCTGCAGTGTATCATTCTCAGTAATGTCAGCGACCTCCGATACTTCGCTCTCAAGTTCAGTTCGTCCATTTTCGTTCTACCCTGTGGTAGATGCGAAAAGAAAAAGATCTTCCACGCTTAACGGAGACTAACGGATGAGTGCGCTTCTGTTGTCGTGCAAATTGACTTCGTGTCCAGCGTCTATCTGCCGTGTGCCCGTGAACGCACGCATCGCGCTCCGTGAGCAATCCTTAATACCAGGCTGCACAGAAAAGGCCAAGGTTGCGTTTTGTTGATACACGCAGCACTCATGTGCGAAGCACGCGTGGGCCCTATGCGTGGGTAATCTTTTGGTCCCCGACAATGGTTCGGTAATTGGCGAAACATACCCGCCGGCTGTGCAGCCAGTGCGCAGGCAAAGATAAAAAAGGCACGAACTGTGCTGAAGAAAATACGGCCGGAGTGAGCGAACCGGCCACCGGATGCCAGCGCCACGGTTCGTGTGGCCTCAACACGGAAAGAAAGAGGAGTAGAAAGAAACAGAGGAACGAATAGTACATAAAGAGTGAAGAAAGAAAGAGAGAGAGAGAAAGAGGAAGAAAGAAAGAAAGAAAGAAAGAACGAGAGAGAGAGAGAGAGGAAGCAAGAAAGAAAGAAAGAAAGAAAGAAAGAAAGAAAGAAAGAAAGAAAGAAAGAAAGAAAGAAAGAACCGAGAGAGACAGGAAAACCCATAAAGACAGAGAGAAAGATGAAATGAAATAGAGGGGGTGGGTGGGAAAGGCTATAGTCTCGATCAAAAACGCCGGCGGCCATCACGGCACGGGCCAGCGGCGAGTAGCAGCGCTCGCCCCACTGATTCCGTGGAACGAGAAATCGTTTTCGACCACGCGACAGTCACGGCTGCTTTGTTCTTGGCCGCACACTATGGCCCGCCGCCGGCGTGTATAATTAGATGCGCGGAATGCGGCGGGCCCCGACGCCGCTGTGTGACGTGCTGTCGCCGAATGTTTAACAATATCGGCCGTTCTCATCAATCGCCCTTTCTCGTGTGGAGATGCTCGCGTGTAGCTGCTGCGTTTGTTTTTCAAGGGTCACTTTCCAGATCGGCCCTGATAGGTCAGCCCGTGGTAAACATCAGTAATCTATGGCTGCCGATGGCGCGAAAGCATTTGAACGCAGTTGGCGGGCTAGTTGGTTAAGCAATCTGTATCGAACAGCGCGGACACAGACAAGCACAAGAGGATGAAGAGGGAGCGCTGTGTTCGTGTGTCTCCTCGTCTCTTGTGCTTGTGTGTGTTCGCGCTAATCAATACAGGATGCGAAAGCATTTTGTTTAGGCGCACACTTTCCATTTGTGCTGCTGCACGGACGTTTTACGTTTCACATTGGGAGCGACTTCGCGAGTACTTTTGTTTTCGTACAAATTGACTCAGCGTACGTGCATATTGGAGTGTGTCATGCATGCTCAATAGTCTGTTGCTGTGAAATCCGCCAGTGAAACGGCACTGTTCAGAAGTTATGTGGTTGCGCTCAAAAGGATGAATTTGAAAAAGTCTATAGTTCAAGAAAATGACGTTGTCTCATTTCTGCGTATCTTGGAGATTGATCGCTGCGATGTTTTACTATTCTGGCTTAGCATACATACGAAGAGTATCAATGGTTATGTATCTTCGATAGAGTAGCACTGTTCCTATAGTCACACCTCTGGACATTCAGTTACGTGCGTCTGAGTCATCGCGCATGCTATAATTATAATAATTGGTTTTTGAGGAAAGGAAATGGCGCAGTATCTGTCTCGTATATCGTTGGACACCTGAACCGCGCCGTAAGGGAAGGGATAAAGGAGGGAGTAAAAGAAGAAAGGAAGAGGTGCCGTAGTGATTCCGGAGCCCTCCACTACTGCCATAATTTTCAGCATTGCTTTTGGAGCAAATGCTAGTGGCAGATTACATACCTTGACCCTGTACACGACACCACAATGCTTTGCGCAAGCCCTGCATGCCAGCCTAAGTGGTGTGGAAGACCGAAATGACGAAGCTTTAGCTAACTACCCCTAATAGCCAAAAGTTTGAAACTGCCCTTGGGTTAGGGCATTACATAAGGGGAAGGGAGGGGGGGGGGGAGGAGCAGCCGAGACATAATACATTGGTCAATAAGCAAAAACCAAAATTTCAGCTAGAAAACGTTAAAGCGCAAAAAATGTATCGGCCAGAGAAACGCGAGCCTCTTCGGTCGGCGCTTCCACAAGGGGCCCTTTGTGTTCGCCCGAGCAGCGACTTCCTGGTGCGAGCGACGCGCAGCGCGTGGCTCGGGTATTTCGGCACCCCGTCCTCGAGGAAAGCAACGGCATGGTGCCGGGCCCTTTGTCGGTGACTGATGACCACGAGCCCCCCCTTGCGTTACTCTCCACGTCACTCGGGCATCTTGGTCGAGTATAGGCTGCCTTGTGGCTCAGTTCGGCAGCCGATCAGCGCCAAGTGCCAGTCACTCTGCGACGACAAAGGGCGCTTCAAACTGCCGTCTTCACGTAATCTTCTGTGCACTACTGGGACGACCCACACGCATGTCACGAAAGTTCCACGTGACCTTGTGTTTTTGTGATCGAGTCTTCTGAAAAAGCGTTCTGACAGCTAGACTCGAGCTAACTCTCCAAGCCAGTGAAAGTAATCGATATATATACATCTAATTACACAGCTACAAGGTAACAAACGGCCGCATATTTCGCTTACTTACTGATTGGTTCCTTGGTCACCTCGATAACGAATCAATGGCAGTTCGATTTGCCATTTCTAGGAAAAGAGTATGTGCTCTTATATGGCGAGCCACATAACCAACAGAGACGCAAAATAGACAAACAGCACCATCGCGATTGTGGCCCATCCAAGGACCCTCGCGTGAGGTTAAAACGTAAAGCTTTTTTTTTCTCGAACTTCAGGCACGCCACCCGGAAACCACCAATACAAACACTGTCCGGGATGCCCCGATAACGCTCGTATATGGTAAAACTGCACACACATTAAAACCATCATTACCATCATACTCATCATCAGCGTCATCTTCGCCCAGTCCTTACTACTAATTCCTGCTTGAATACCACCTTATTTATTGGGTTAGCTGGCTCTCTTGAACGACCTAGCTTCTCAGTACTTGTACGTCGAAGCTGTCAGACTGTCCTGGAGTCATACAATCGGATTTCACGTTTCAGTAAAAACGTTTTCTCCCGTTGATGCCCTTGGGTGTCTTGCCACTCGCATACATGCAGCAATGATAGGCAGCATAGCGAGAATCTATGCGCCTGCTAATGGGGGTCGGGATGTCTGGGGTCTGGCAGAAGCTGGCGAACTTTTATTTAAATCCCGCTGCTTGTTTAGTTAACCCTTCACCTGCTAATTCAGTCCATGACCGTGCTGTGTCCATGCGGCGGCCAATCCCGACAGTCCAAGGTGAGGCACAGAGCTTGCGGGCGGAAATTGCAACCAGAACTTGCGGTCAAAAGCGTTTGCCTGAAATCTAAACCTTGGAAGCAAGAAAGCTCAGAAGGGAGCGTTACGTCATGATGTCATGATTACCCCCGTAATCTCAGCCCTCTTGAAAATGTTTTCTGTTAGGTTACTTGGTATAGCATTTTTCCTGTATATATAGCGCTCGTCCTGTCCAGTTCTGTCGTGCCTTGTATACACCTGCGCTTTCAAAATTCGGAATACAAGCCCTCTTGAAGCTGCTTCCTTTCTCCTTTCTCTTTCCGGCCAAGCTAAAGTCTTCCCCATGTGAGAGCCTAGACCCGGACGTGGCCAACAAAACATCTCACAGGAGGCTGCGCGGGACTGACTTTATCGAAAAATGGTGCTATAGCTCCACAAGACAGACTAGCAGAAGAAGAAAGAGCAGGCCGAAGTTCTGACTGTATCGCATCGTCCTGCGCTGACATTTATCACTTATTATGACCAGGCTTCGAAGCAGTCACTTTTCGCTCCTCCCCCCCCCCCCCCCCCTCTAGGTTTTTATTCTTGCATTATCAGACCAAGTCTTGCATCCGGCATATGGGTAATTAACCGCCATTAACAAGCATGGCTCAGTTCATTGACAAATTATGACATGAAATTTCGAGTAGCCTTCAAGCCGCGAGAGAAGCCAGTGCAGCGAGCAAGTCGAAATTTCTAACAATAAACAACGTGTTAGCTTTTACACGGAGCTCTCTTCAGAAAGCAAATCTGCTAAAAGTGTGTGGTTATGCACGCCTTATCACGTGCTGGAGGCGATATCGCATCCACTTACGGAAGACTGTCGCCACTCCTGTTTGTATATATTGTGCGTATGGTGCATTATCTCCAGCATCTCCACAGCACTTGCTCCCAAGTGTGCCCAAGACGCAAACGCCCGGTCAAGAGGCTCGGTGCGAAGATAGGAAGGGGGGGGGGGGGGGGGGGTTCGGCGGTGCGTCTTTCCTCGCAATCTCTCCACGGAGCGTTTTCCTTTTGGGCCCGGCTTGTTGACACAGGGGGGAAAGGGAAGAATGGCGGCGCCCACTCACTGGGGTAGTACTTGTCGATGGAATTATCCTTGGGCGCGTTGCCCCCGAGTGCCTCGGACATGCTGTTGAGGCCGTTGGAGGCGTCGGCCGCCTCCTCGTATTGCACGCAGAGGGCGTACACGATGATCACGGAGACCTGCGCGGAGACGTGCAGTGCCGTAAAAACCTCAAAGAGCAGCCGAGACTTGAACCAGTTCGCAACGTCGGACACTTCAAGATTGAGGGGCTAGTTATGCTAGAGAAACTGCAAGCAGAACTGAAAGATTGAGATTGACGTTTCTCCCCCAGTAACTTGTCCGCTCCTAGCCCTAGAGGCCATGCATATTCGAAAAGAAGTAATTTACCGTATTCTTTCTAGACGCTGATAAAGATGTTGAAGTTGTATGAATATCCAAGAGCACAATAGGACTGTAACTTCTTACCGCTCAGCGCAATGATACCGTCACCGCCACTTTCAATAACACGTTTTTGACCCTGTTGTAATGCTTAGTAGTTTGCCTTTTCGGCTAGTAGGCTCTGGAGTTTCATTGTTTTCCTTTATTTTGTGGCTGCTATACGCCCTGGATTTAATTTTTGCTGTGATTTTATGCACTGTGCTCACTCTTTCCCTCCTTTTTAAAAGAACAGCTCTAGGCTGTGCGGGAATCGCAACAAACAAAGAAACAAACAAACCGACAATCAAACAAACAAGCAAACAAACAGACAAACAAGCAAACAAACAAACAAGCAAGCAAACAAAGAAGCAAACAAACAAATTATCCTAGTCATGCAGGCCGTAACGTGTGTTCTTCACACGCTTTGGAAGAGTTGATCCTTGGGTTTCCCTGTATTGCTTGCACGCGTTTCATGAAAACATAACAAAAATTAGCATTATTATTGCTTTTCTTGTTATATTGGTTGTTACCATCGACATCATGGAAGCACTTGAACGGAGGGCATTGTAAACGAATGAATTTTTGGGAGGACATAAATTGCTCATATCAAATGGCCGCGAGTCCAGTTTACTCCAACGACGCATATTAAAACAGGCACAATACATTTCAGCTCTTCTCTTCTTGCGAAAATTAGCAAAGAAAAAGCAAAACGTAGACACGACGAAAACAAGAAAAGCCGATTTTACCACAATTGAGCACGGGCTGTTCATACAACAATGAATTTCGCAGAAGCGCATGTGTCAAGCAGTTTCAAGGAGTCGTCATGTCATGCAACAAGTGTTTCTTTCAGATAACTTTGCCTGCACGGGAGTTTTTTTTTAACAGATCCTGGAGGAAATGAG
Source organism: Amblyomma americanum (assembly GCA_030143305.2). Lineage (NCBI taxonomy): Eukaryota > Metazoa > Arthropoda > Arachnida > Ixodida > Ixodidae > Amblyomma > Amblyomma americanum. The sequence goes on along the minus strand of JARKHS020025613.1, from coordinate 210,923 downwards.
CAGTATGATAAATCAACACTGCGTATTAAGTAAAAAAAATATATATAAAAGGCGTATTCTCCGTAACGTTATAGTTTATTGCTCTTTTTTCGCATGGCACTTTACCTGAACTCCTCCTAGACACTTTATTTGGTAGCAAAAGTTACTTTTTTCTTTCTGCGACCACTGGATGTCAACTCTAGGGCGCATAGTTTTATTGGGTTATATTGTGAGCAACGAGTACCAAATTCCGCGTAACCGCATTATATGACCTTATTGAAGAGAAATGAGAAAATAAATTACAAAGTTCCAGCGCATCCTGCATGCATACGGTAATCCCCATTGTCTGACGCATACTAATTTCACCACACCTGTAAAGGATCGAGCATAATTGCTAAGCAAGAGTCATAATGCCTTCAGTAAATATTCTCTGCTACGAAGGCAGTAATTCTTTCATCGAGCTTAGGAATGCGATTCTTGAAACACTTTTGAACCATATGGAGTCCCGTACGCATAGGTAACTGAATGGAATTTTTCATGCGATTCTGCTTTTTAGTGCGACCTTAAAATCAAGCCGTCGGTGGCACAGATTTTGTTCACGTAATTTTTACCGATAATCTTCCACCTTGGCGCCGTTGTTTAACAGCGCGAAGCTTGCTGAATCTCACGTGGTGTGTAGGCACTCCCGCCTATTGTTCCTAGGTGGTGGGTTGCGAAACAAGATGAAAGAGTCGGCATCTGTTCTTGGGTTATTAGCTCCGCCGTTAAATTGCAGTTCGTACTTTCGCGACCAGGAGTGCCGTTCGAGCAGCTGCCGTTGGCCGCAACACTGTGCATTGCCGTCGTTGCAAGGAGTTCTAATTTCCGTGCTGCAGCTGCTGTCTATCGCGCCCAGCTATAGTATTTCAACGCGTCCACAGTGGAAGCCTAGGAACGCGTTTGCGGACCGTGCCCAGCTAGCTATACTATTTCAACGCGGCCACAGTGGAATCCTGGGAACGCGTTTGCGGACACGGGAAATGTGGAAACCTGGATCTCTCACTCTTCCGGTCTGTCTCTGCACCGCGCGCGTCTCATCTTCCAGAGCAGAGGAGGAGGTACGTGCGCGAAAAACGACGCGATTCGGCGCGACTTGCCACGCTGACTCTCGTTTCAAAGAGACGGAACGGCGCTCCACGCGTGCGACCAACCAGATATTGCTGCACGCTTGTCCACGACTGATTGCGCTAGCTGACTGCGTCGTTCAATAGCAGGGCAGATGGCGCCAACGTCATGATGACGTAGGGGGCACACATGATTATTCGTCAGGCTGACCTGTCCGCCTTGACATGAGCGGTCGGTGTCTCGAAAGTGAGCTGTACTTCGCTTTGTGTGCTAAATTGCGACCCCTGCGGTGAAGGAGTTTTAAATATGAGTCACGTGGGACCATGCAGCACGTTGACCAATGGCGAGGTGCTGGTATTAGCGAGAACTGCGAAGAAGAGAATTTGTACGCCTAGCCATCGATTAGTCGGCCGCCGGTTTCAGTCGCTCGACCGCACGTTCCGGGCCTGAATGCGTAGCGGAGACCAACTGTGAATTTATTTGTGTGTTGGAAGAACAAGCAGCCACAACCTAGCAAACACTATGGGACAACAGCGACTTTTGCAACAGCAACAACTAGTGGTGTGAAGGCGATTTATAGGCCCACTTCACAATGCCCTCCGCAGTGCCCTTCAACTGCATGTACAGTCACGGGATCAAAACAAGTGTTGAAGGCGAGAGATGTCGTAGATATGTCTGTTGGGAATTATCCGTTTTGTTTGTTGGCTTCAGTCTGAAGCGACGCAGGAGTGTGCACATTATTTTAAGCGGAAGCCTTCATGCGGCCCAAAACACTTCTCAACTGCTCCGGCCGAAAAGCCTTGAATGACTACAAGCCTAGCTCGGTTGAAAATACAAAAAACAAGGCGCAGAAATTTCAGCATCACTTGCTCACCATGAGCCGTTTTTCTGCGTGGCGCGCTCGAAAATTCTTACAGGTCAGTAAACTTTTTGCGCCATAAAATGTGCCATCCATTAAATACTCGTATTCTTCAGCCGTTTGTTGTTAACCACTATCTGTAATATTTTGTGGCACAAATTTCGCTAGTTTTACGTTAACACGGATACACGTGTTTAATTGCTCTCTGGGATAGTAAAAGCCTCAAATACATCAAGCGACGCTTTAGAGATAGGCAATAAATTATTTGTCGGGCCTCCTGAAGAATTTCACGCCCTATTTATTAATGCTCGGCCGGGGGAGTCGTCTGTGTTGTTATCGCTAAATTTCTGATGGCGAAGTCGCTAGCCGCAGGCCCTGCTGTTGTTGATAGGCCAGTCTGAACGTCGTCGAAGGAGGCATCCTAACTTTTACAGTGTCGATATAAACGCGCCCCTAAATATGTTTAATCTTTTCATTTTACTCCATGCCGGCTCCCGTCGACTGCATCCGCCAATCCGCCCGCTTGTCCAATGGGGTCCTTTGCAATCCTAGGGCCTACTGACGCGGAACGGCTCCGAGGACAGGCCAGCTCAAAAGCGACAACTTCTGAGAGTTCTTACATCCGCGTTGTTGCGCTATAGTTGTTCGCGGGCACCACAACAAGAATTAACAAGCTGTTAACGCGATGGGTAAGCAACGCCATGCACACGCAGACTCATCGCGAAATAGATGCTATGGAACATGCATGACCCAAGTGCAGTTTCGACCATGTTTTCTTACACTCATTTTGTGGAGAGTCTCTGTGCGTGGTGCTTCGCTTAACTCGTAACGCGTATTAACTAGCCCGCCAAGAAGTCCTAGTCGAGACGAAGGATACCTGTAAGAGGAGGAGAAGGAAGGCGAGCTTTCCCCGCTTCCACATGTCTGCGACGGTGATGGGAGAGTCCAAATCCCGTGTGAGGTCCGACGTAGGCGCGCAACCACAAGCACACTCTCAGGGCTCTGCCGCTGACAGCGGGAATCGCGTCTTCACTTGCCCAAGGAAAGTGGAAAGGGCAGAAGGAAGAAGGAAGAGAGAGAGAGAGAGAGGCAACCGCGGGGCGGACCGCGGAGAGGCAAACGGCGGAGAAATGTCGTCATGTCGCGCGCGCACACTTGCGGGAGGTCCCAAGCACCGGCCTCGGTCGGGAGCGAAACGACATCTGTCGTGGTGGCCCTACACCACCGCGACTTGGTTGATTCTCTGAGCCAGCCACACGCGCAGTCGACCTTCGCGCTTGATTGGTGCAGCGTGTATCGAGGAGAAACCCCTTCCAAAGAAAAAAACTCCTTTTTATTGTCGTACACACTGGCCACTCCCAAATTATAGTGGGCCGAAAGAAAGCGAGACTAGAGCAGCGGGTAACAAAACAACAAACGATAATGGCTGTTGTTAACGATGGCAACAAGGGATAAAGCAAAAAAAGTAGGCAGGTACGTATCGTGAGTTTACTAGCTAGGCTGTCAAAGCTGGCTTTATGCTTTGACGCAGCAGGTGGGCATACATTGTTACAAGCGTCTTATTTACGCATCCAGTGCGCGTTAGCCGTCAGCTAGAAAGAATAACCACGCTAATTGTGATTTACGTCCGCTGTGTACAGGTTCTATGTATCTGCTTGCTTAACTACTGTTTGTTTTAGTATATTAGCGTAACTTCCCTCCTATTTCTTTTTTATCTGTACTTTTATTACTATGCTGTGTTCTTCTACACTTGCAGCGGTGCACTACCATTCCCCCTTAGACTCTTCTAAGAAGGTTAGAAGCCAAACATATCACACACTCTAAGCGTGAAAGCGTACAACAGCTACTTTACAAGCGAAGTGCGGAGAATGTGTGACAGACTAAAGACAGAATCCGAGGGACTATTTTTCCTCTCAGCCTTTGCACAGTATAGAGTTTTCGCTGCCTGCTATTAACGAAACCGGAGCTCTTCAAATTCCGCTGTGTTTGTCTTACTCCGCAGCAGAATAGCCTGTCAAGTCGACCGCGTCTGGTCAGCGGCCCTGGCGTGAATAATAGCCGTCAAAAGTCGAACGCAAACTCTCCCTTGCACCTCCGCCTATGTAGCCTAGTGCTTTTCGTGAGTTATGTCTTGACATGACATAGAGGAAGTGAATGCGAATAAGGCCGAACGCAATCTCGAACGTAGTTAAGAGGAGTCGACATGTGCATTTTGTGCCCCAACTTCTGTGACTAACGGAATGGCTTGAAAACTTTTTGGGAAGGGCGCTGACTCTTTCCGGCTAAGCGGTCTCAGGAAGTAGACAAAAAAAAAGTTCGTCGAGGTTCAAAAGAGAAATAAAAAATGGTTAAGAATTTAACACAAGTGGCGACATCTTGCTCTGGGCGTACAGGAAGCGAACGAAAAGTTGACAGCTTTCGTGTATATATCGGATGTTTTGCGGTCGTTGACTACGTCGACGGAGCTCAGTGGCAGTTGAGCTTATCTACGAAATGTGTGCGGAGCTGGATAAAATTACGGGTACATGCATTTACACCCTTTGTCAAAAGTAAAGAGCCCAAGGGGTTTGATTCAGAGCAATGCGGTGTCGCCGCTGAAGCATCCGTGTAAATCCTAACTTTCGGACGGGTGAGTACAAAAGTTTCTCTCACCTTCATAGCACTTGGAAAGGTGGCGATGCTTAACGAGACAGACCGCATGATACCCAAGCAAAGCTTTTGGGTTATATACTTTTGACGAAGGCTGTGCGTAGGGAAGGGTGAAAGATGCAGTAGACTCGAAGGTCATCGGCTCGAACCTCGGCAGCCAGAACCTACTGGTCGCACGATGTGCGGAATTTTTTTCGTTTGTTGGGCATGTTGCGCACGCATCCACCAGAATGTGTGCCTCGTCTCTTTCTTGTCCCGTTTATTCACGCTGTTTTTCGTTGCATTTACGCTTCACAAACTGCCTCAACTCCTAACTGTGACCAGAATGAGAAAAATGTTAATTTAGTAATAAGAGAGCAATGCACCAGTGCTAAATCAGGGGCAAACATATACACGCACTGCATTATGCGAACAACAAGCAACGACCACTAAGACTCGCTGTGCGCCTGGCACGTGGCTGGTTGCAAAAGCAACGACCACCAAGTCTCGCTGTGCGCCCGGCATGTGGCTGGTTGTAAAAACAACGGCTTCCAAGTCTCGCTGTGCGCCTGGCAGTTGGCTGGTTGCAAAAGCTGGGTGTATTACTGCAGCTCGCTGCCTTTGGGCGCAGCCAGCCAACATTTGCGTTCATGTGCTGGTGCTTTTACAGCCAGTTAGTTAGCCGACCTACAGCGTCACATGGGGTGGCTGTGTCGTCACAAACGAGATTACACAGCGTTAGGTCACGTGAGCGCAAAAACTGGGATGTAATCTTTGCTTCATCACGCCATGCCAGCGTATACCCAGAGAGTCAGAAAACAAATCAACAAACATAGTTTTTTTTTTCAATGCCTCATGTGACTTCAACGTTCCTCAAATTGTCTCTGACGTCACAGTCATCGTTGCCCTGTTGAAACCGAAACAACCTGGAGGAGGAAAATGTATGTTAAATTATTTACCGCGCTTAAACAAACTCTGCGTTATATAAAGAAAACACTAGAACAATTTGGTGCTCTTTAATTTTTAAAAGATCAATTCGTTTGCGGCTTACATGTCGCAAGGTATCGTCCGATGCTGTAGAAAGTGACTGCGGGTTTCCTTATGGAAATACTGGTGTTACCTCTTTTTTTTTCATAGTTCGAATGCTTCACCCCCCCCCCCTTCCTTTCCTGATTCTCGGAAAAAGGAAGGCAGGCAAGGGCATCGAGATGTTCTAGCAAAGCTGGGACTGGCGTGTCGTAGCTGTAAGCAAAGATCATTAACGGATTCAGAGTGCAGCATGTTGAGCGAAGGGGCTTCAATCTTCAAGACTACTGTTGTGTCAACGTTATATGGCTGGTGAGGTCTTGCTTCTGGTAAAAAAAAAGTATTTATTTATACATATTTAAACAATTTATTGTTTCCTCGAAGGGCAATTAATGGATAATACGGGGATTACATATGAGATTATTCTGGAATTAATCCAGCTACGTTCTTGCCGTTATCATAACATGCCACCCGTTTTCGTGGTCGGCTGCTGGACGTCCCATGATGCGACTTCAGATAGATCGTGGCTTGCGCTTCGTATCAGGGTGGCGACAGCATCGAATTTATTACGCCTATTTAAGTTTTTTCTTACTTAAACTATGCCCTCGCACTGTGCTTCTTAGATGCTATTATCTCGTCGTGCTTATTTTCCAATACAACGGAAAAACTTCCCTTTCTATAGTCTGAAACAACTTCCGTCTGCAGTGAAGCTCCGCCCACATTCAGGACCGCCGCACAGGATTCTTCCGCGGCAAAAAAGTAGTCCGTTGTTAGAACTTTTATTCTACCTAAGCATGCAGCTAATCACAAGAAAAAAGTTGTAAGCTCTAGAATTTTGATGTCTGGCTTGTTTAATATAGTCAAACATTACAAACCTGATTTCGTTTACTGTTGCGATTGGCCAACTAACTAATACAGAACAACGCGGGCCGTGGCTCAATGTAACCAACTGCTGTTTTTTGCTTGATAAAGTTATTTATTGCCTCTGAGCATAAAGAAAGTTGTGAGGGTAAAAAGAAAAGAAAAAAGGAGCTGGGTGTTAAATGAATGCGAAGAGGTGGGCCGATCTCGGTCTACTCCGACGCGTCAATCATAGCCGAGATATCTGCCAGGACATACATCGTCTGGCGGCTCCCATCCGACAAGCCATTCGAATTGAGTGGGTCCGCTGTCTTCACAAAGCTGTGCAGATTCTGCAACACGCTTGGTGACCCTATCCTCGTCAATGCCTCGGTTCCTCAGCATGGATGATGCTACCCTCCTTCTCACAAGAAAGGAACTCCGGCGCCGCACACGTGCTCTCATCCCTCCGTGTGCGACAACCCTCCCCCGAGGTCTTAGCAGTGCAGATGAGGTTGTGCTTCGGAGGACTCGAGTCGCGGTTGTCCTCACTCCTGCCGTCACTCGGACGTGGCCTCACTTTCGCCACTTATATCCGCGCGCAGGGTGCCCTGTCCGCAACTCGCAAAATGCTGGGGCTGATATTCACCTCTTGTTCTGGGTTTACCTGGCGCTGAACCCAACGAGAATTCGGCACCTGGAAGCAGCGGGTCTTCCGCCGAAGAACCTGTCCTCATATATTGCTTCGACGAAGGGGCCACGTCACTGCTGTTTTTTTTTTAAAATTGTGCCCTGCTGTAGGTATGCCACAGAGCTTAAAAGAAACAAATAAGAGCAATTGAAAAATCAAGGCGACGCTGATGTGGGTTATATTTGACGTTTATTCAACATTTTCGGCAAAGACAAGTGTACCCAGCACACACACAGATTGTTCGGCTTAGGCTAATACAGGGTGCGCTCGGCGGTATTGAGATGGCCGACAGGGGAGAACGCGACAAGGAAAGCGGGCTGAATAACTCGCTCAGCAGATCGTAGTTGAAACGTACGCGAAGGAAGAGGGAGATATCTTCAACATCGGTGAGGTCTGGCAAGACGTCACTTATGTGTACGGTTTGAATCGTTATCGTTCAGCAGGCGTGGAAGTTATACTAAGAAGCAGGGCAGGACAGTAAATATCGCGTCATGCGTGAGAACAACTGCGTGCGGGCTTCCAGCAGTATTTCGGCGCGGAGCATGGGGAACCTGAATTCCGAACAAACTCGCCAGGGCTGGAGTTCCTGATGACGTGCAAATTGAACGTAGGCATTCGCAGTGGCAAATCAAGCACAAACTTTCGATGCACAGACACATGTAACGAGCCGAACAGCGCTTCTCGCATGCTTGCGCTGCGACTCCTCTCCCTAATAGAGCCACTGTTCTGGCACTTTGAAGGACAAGTATTTAGTCAATCAAGTCCGGGTACGCAAGCGAAATAAGCAGCACGTTCATAACGCGGCGAAAGCGGGGGGAGGGGACAGAAACCTTAGTGAAGAAAGTGCACACCCCACAAATACAAGGGCAGGGAGAAGTCGCGGACAGGGCATATGGAGAGAGTTGGTACAACACTGGTGGTGACTGGCGAGGGACTGCGGCATCACTCGCTGTGTCGCGAGTCGGTTCGCGCCAGCGGACGAGAGCAGCAAATGCACGCGGCGTCCGCAGTGCCCGCAGTGGTCAAGGCCTTCTGGGCCGCTGCCACGCCGGGATCCTCATCCCCCTCGGCGATGGGGCCGCTGTCCTTGCCTCCGTCGGCGCCACCGCCCGCCTCTACGCCTGCATGCGCGCGACAGCGTAAGAGAGTTTTAGCACAACGACGGCGTTGCCGTACACCACCACCGCCATCCGCCATCAGAGCATGCGCAAATGGCAGTAGCTGTGCACGGCAGTGGTGTCATGTAACGATCTGCTAAAACTCCATATTATTCACACCACCCTCTTTATAGATACTGCGTCATGCACTGTGACACTGTAAGCAAAGAAAAAAGATAAAACAGGGCCATATCTATCTTCTATTTCTTGTAAGGAAAGGTTAGTCCGCGAAGAGACGAACTGTGGCTCCAAGGGAGTAATGGTAATGGAGTAAGAAAGTCATTCTCTATGGGAGTAATGGTTGCTTTTTAGATGAACTAGTGTTCGTTGTAACGCAGTTAGTCCCTGAGAGAACTAACCGCTGTAGAACATTTAGTCTTTCTTGGACTAGATTGTACGAACCGAATCGCGATTCCGGACCACAAGCCGACTATCCTGCACCGAACAGCCTAGTGTGCATGGCTTGACCGATTTTGCTCTGCTGATGGCGCGGTCAGGTGTCACTTTGTCTCGTGACAATAACACCGCTACCAACAACTGCAGACTGACAGGTGTGCTATTGTCTGATGCAGTTTTAGCACACCTAACCTATAGATCGGGTTCTGCAACCAGTGAAGTAGCTTGCTGGACGGTATTGCCTTGTTCACACGAACGGAGTGAAGGCGCAGTTCATTTCACTAAAGATTTTGTCCTTAGAAGCCAGATAAAATTATCCGTAACCTCGTGAAGAATACGAAAAAATGGTGCATTTCGCTTAATCAGAAAATTTTCTTTCGAACCTCTCAGCGCATAAGTTATCGTTCTCTTCGTTCTTTTTTTATTCATACAGTTCGGTAAACACCTTACGCTGCATTTGTCTTCAGCAAAGGCTCTCTGTATCACGTACGAAAGCTGATTAAAAGCGCGGATTTAAAGATCGCCCCAGAGGAAGCACGCACTTCAGTCGTTGCACCGGTCATGTTAAAAAATGCACCTTGCAGTTTAGGTAAAGCGCGCCGCGTAGCAAGGGTGAGGGGCCGCATTCCATAAGAACCCATTATCCAGTTCCCATTTCATTTCGCATGACCTCAGAGTGGGAGCAGCATAAGCCGAAAGCAGCAATCGGCCAGTCACACACACACACACAAAAACACAAGGTATCGGATTCCCACGTTGACGATAGCCTCCGCCATTCGCCGCACGCATCGACTCCCCATTGGCTGCATTTCACGGTCAATGATAATGTCCGGTCGTCAATGAGCCAATGGTCCGGTCGCTTCCCACGTACGCACGCTTGAAAGCCGGGGTACGTCACCGAACAACAGTAACCGATGCCAGAGGGCCAGTTGGATCCGAAATGAAAAATAGACCATGGATTCTTCTAGAATATGGCCCCCAAACCCGTTCGACGACTTGAGGCTACACCGGTGAGCTTCGGTCACATGTTAAGCTTCGTACTCACTCTTGCTTTCTTTGAGAGGCGCTCTTAAGTAATTTCTGTCGCAGACCTGTAAAACTGTGTGTGCCTAAAGAAGCCTAGCTATTAATATACACAAAAACCTGCTCTAAAGAATAATTTATGAGATCACTTACGCTATCGTGTAAGATGGCCTACAACGATTGTGGTCAGTTCGCTGCGCAGTCGTCGCACAAATAATCGTGAAGTGAGCGGTCCATCTCGCTGGAGAGAACGTGATGTTGCATTGCGATTGTGGATGTTGTTACATAGTTTTGGTTTAACTGTCATGCGGCTGCAGCGTGCTTGTTGTGAGCTTTACATATGCTGCGACTGCCACCAAAACTGCTGACGTCTTCCTCGGCCATCGCGTATAGGTGGCGTCTCTCACTTCATTTTGACCTAAACGGTGATCGTGCGGCGAAACCCTGTCTTTAGCAAACCAATAAATATATACAGTCAGGAAAACACAGAAATTGCACGTACTGGAAAGCATAACGAAAAATCATACGAATCTCTTAAAAAAGGTGAAATCTAAAACCAAAACAGAGAAACAAAATGAAAAGGCTTTTAACTCACATTTCTCACAAAGGGAGGCGGCTAATAACGTCTGAATGCCTGGAAACAAAATAAGAGCAGCTGTAATGCGTCTTAAACAAATGATTAAAATCGATAAGATTGGTTTACTGCGCCACTTATGGCGTGCTAAGTAGTACTATGACCAAGCAGAACTCACAATAAAAACGACCTATAGTCGGATACAGCTCTTGAACGAAGCGGCTTTTCCCCGTCAGAGGAACCCCTTCCAGCCAATGGCGTCAGCCATTCTCACGACACTGCTATGCGACAAAACAGGGAGTGGTAGATGAAAGGGGATAATCCCTTCCCTCTATGGTCGGGGATAGACCCCTCTCTCCATTGCGCCGCCGCTAACTGCTTTGTCACGCTAGCAGGGTCACGAGAATAGCCCGACGCCATTAACTGGATGGTTGTCCTTTGACGGGAGAAAGCCGCTTCGTTCTTGAGTTGTATCCGACTATACCTAGCTTTCTTCCTTCTCGTGCAGCGAACAAGTTAAATAGCTACGTCATTTTTCATTTTCTTCCACGGTACAATTTTCACTGCTCGAGGGGCCCACTTAGACCACTTAGGTCAGATGGCGAATTCCTATTGGCTAGCAGGCGAACGCCGCAGGGCTTCATTCTCATTGGTCAGAGGAAAATCACCTGACCTAGGAGTTGTGACGTCGCCGAGTGTTCTGTTACGACATACAGCCACTATATATACTACGACAACGACGACTCGTCAAGGAAAAAGAAAAAAAGAAAAGAGGTAAGCCCCATCTAGCTGACACTGCACACTGCATGGCGGGAGCGAGTGCTCACCCCTGGAGGAGGCGATGAGCGAGTTGACGAGGTCCATGCGCGAGTCCAGGCTGAGCTGCTTCTGGCAGAGCATGAAGCGCTTGACGCGGCGCCGCAGCTCGGGGCTCTCCTTGGCCGTCAGCGAGAAGCGGTTCGAGTAGCGGCTCACCAGCTGCCGCAGCGCGTCCTCTCCCTCGAACAGCGCCACGTAGCTGCCGTTGACCACCTTGGGCGTCATCGGGCTGTTGGACAGCAGGAGGCTCGAGCCTGCGATGGGCAATCAGCGTCTCGCTATGTGCGGGAAACACTCTTTGGCTGCCTTTGCAGTCTCACCAGGGCTATTAAGGGGGAAAGAAGAGAGAAAGAGAGAGAGAGAGAGGGTTTATTGATAGGAAAGGCAGAGAGGTTGTCCTGAAAAAATAAATATCTGGCCTGCTACTCTGCTCTGGGGGACGGGAAGAGGAGATATAAGAAGGTCACGATGGGGGACGATGATGATGGAAGGAGGCAGATGAAAAACTACTTAAAAAAAAAACAAGGCACACTTTCTGACATCACAAACGCGAGACAAGGTCCGTGTCGCTCAAAAAGCGTGAGAGCGCTCGCGTTGCCTTTACAGTTCTAAAACTATCTGGCCAAGCGCCGAGTATCAAATCCTCAGAGAGGAGCGATGTGTCCATAGGCGTCAGAGCAGATGCGAGTATGAGTCTTTGACGTGCATACGCTGGACACGCCACTAAAACATGTTCTATAGTCTCTAGCACGCCACACGTGGTACATTCTGGGGAGTCCGCTTGTCCTATTAAGTGCAAGTATTTGCGCGTGAATGCCACGTTTAAACGTAGTCTACGTATATCGCATGCAATAGGGCGAGGTATTCCGCGAGGAACTGAAAAGGTCATCGTCGGACCTAGCCGTTTAAGGCGGATGTGGCGGGTGTCTGGCAGGGCCCAGTACCTAGCCGTCGCCCTTCTCATCAAATCCGAAAGGAGACAAGTTGTGTCCACTATAGAGAACGGTACAGCTGTACGCAGGCCTTCAGCAGTCTCACCAGGGCTATTAACTGAACACCGAGGAAAGGGTGGGGATGACAATGAATACGAAGATGACGCGGCTGACGTGCAAGATAGAGCGAAGACGCTTGAGTTGAAATTAAAGGAAAACGAAACAGCATTAAAAAAATCGCCCCCTGGATTCAGATTCGGTATGTGCCATGTGACCAAGAAAACAACAACAACAACAACAACAACAACGACGACGACGACGACGACGACAACGACAATGACGACGACGACGACGACGACGACGACAACAGATAAGCGCTGGGGGAAGGGTGACACGATTCCGGCTGTTATTGGTGTTTGTTCGCTGCAGACACCGCGGAATAGCGGCTATCAGGCGGTGCCTTTCTGTTATCCTTGTTTAATTACCTGTCTTGTCTTATTTGACGATAGGGGCAGATTGACTGTGGGAACCCGGCTGACATCTCGAGATTATCTTTGCCAAGGGAACCCCCTATGTCCGGCTCTGCTCTCCTCCGCGGCATTGCCTCTAATCAACTTCTTCTACAGCAGCGGTAAGGAGCATATCGTAACAGTGGTGCCACCAGATGAGGAGTCATACGACCAAAAAACCCTGCGTCAGTAATTGTCGGCACCAAGCAGGAGTGATTACAATGGTGTGAAGAAAAACTAAACAGATCAAGTTCACTTGGGAAACAGCAGCGCGGCAAGATACTGGGATGTGTGGAACAACGCTAAGGTCGAAATAAATATACAGTGAAACAGATCAACATCAAAGGTACTTAAGAAATCGTTTCAAATTGCTGTTTTGATTACACTTAACAAAAACAGGCAAACTATTCCAAAGTGCGATCGCACTTGGGAACAAGGAATACTTATTTTAATAAATATTTAAGTTTTATGTTATATATTTAAGTATTTAAGTAGGTTAATAAATATTTATGTGTATTAATATTAAAGTGTTGGACTTACTATCTGATGCGGTCAGTGCCTTCCTCGTTCCTCACATTGCTCGCACGAAATATCGTTTAGTACGCGGTATCGGCTCCCGAGTGCGCCTGTCCGAAATTTTTGCTGGTGTCATTTTCATTCATCGCTCGGCGCGGATCGGCATCGGCTCCGCGGCATCGGCGCGGAACGCTGTGCGCGATGCCGGAGCTGGAATCCAGAGCCGCCTCCGTTCGGCACTACATGCTCCGAATTGCAGTCGCCTACGGTTTGTGTACCGCAGTAGCTGCGCTGAAAAATCGCATTGCCGAGAAGCGTAGTCGTCGGCTAATTTTTTTATTGAAACTTGATGTTGCCCGATGTATAAAAGGTGGCGCCTGGTGGCTAAATAGTTACGCTGCAGAAATGATTCGTTCTAGTAGTGTTGGATGGTCGGGGTGGCTGCTTGGCGGAGGGGATCTCGGTCGAGCCCCAGTTAGGTTACCCTGTCTTGGACGGTCGGAGATCCCGGCAACAGCGTTCTTTGTGGTATGGAAGTGGAGGCCGGGAGTCGCACTATCGGTTGAAATTTGAGTGCTCGCCCTCCTGTAAAGGAACTCAATGGCATCAGAAATACGGAAAAAAATTCCGCTGCACGCATTCCCTCCTAATTCCTATAACCTCATACCTATATCTTATATCCTATTCCCGAATGCCATCCCTACCTGCTACTTCCCTGGGGAGATCAAGGAAGTCTCCCCGTGTCCGCTCCCTTACTGTGCACGGATTGCTTTAGTAGCTCATCCCCATTTTTTTAATTTTTCCCGCCTTCGGGCGGTAAAACCACAATTGCTCTCGGGCCTTCTCTTGTATATTAAAATTGGATTAAGCCTGTTGTGCAACAGTGGTGCAGGCAGGGGCTATTATATTTCATTCATTTATTTCGCCCCATTATACTTATTTTCCCTGTCTATTTGCTGATGTCTTTGAGTGAAACTTGATTCTTAGCTTTTTATCAGAAGACCTACTCCTTATCAAGCGAGAACCATTGTTAGAAGCACTCGTTAGAAGCACGAAATATATGAGGTAGCACTCATTTGGCACGGAGTCAAGATATCTTCACGGCACAACACGTATCCACCCACTGTGTCTGAGGGAAGAACGCCTCGGCCCGCCGGAAGAACAGTTGAGGAATCGCACATTACTCCCCTGAGTGAAGGCGGCGTCGGTGTGTGCCATTGATTTGTGTGTCGGGGCCGACGCGCGGAGTGGACGACTGCTTCGGCAGACTCCCAGCGATTCCAGAGAAGGGCGCCACTCGCTCGACGCTCTCCGACCCGTGGCTTTCTTTTTTGCGCAGTTGAAAATAAATCCTCGTTCTCTGCCTTAAAGTATCGCTGGGATATTACTTAAAAACGTACACACCTTGGCCAGGGAACTAGGTAGGTATTAGAAGCATATAAGATTGTGAAATCAATAAATGGCATTGCTAGTCAAGTCTCCATACTCCAAACGGGGAAATAAAATTACTCTTGAGATAGTGGATCGTAATCTTTGGTTTTGTTGTTCGCAATAGATATTTACCTGGTTTATTTTTGCCGTCTTAGATTACATATATCTATTCATAGCGTTGCAATCAAACTGTTCTGTCAGCGCATACCAACAAGGCGAACTCTGTGTCCTGATTCAGAGCATACGTGTCCCTTGTTGTTGTTGTTTTCTCGTTTCCTGCCACTTTAATTTCCTTGGACCAAAGTGTACAATCTGGACCTACATGGGAGAAAAAATTCAAGTGTACATTATTCATGAACACACTTGATTTCTACGTGGTGATGTATGTTGACGAATGTCTTGTGAATCTAGTCGGCAAGAGAAAAATGGAATTACTGAAAGCCGACAATTGATTGATAAAGAAAAAATTTGCGCTTAGAAGCTAGCAACGGGCTATGAGAGACACCGCAGTGGTGGGTTCCCGATTAATTTCCGGGCTTAAATCTCACGTGCACTCAAATCACGTATATACGAAATTTTCGCCCTGCTACGCAGCTGTATTCTCTTTTTTTTTGCTTTTACCTACACAAGTATGGTCTGGCTACTTTCATTATATTACGGAACTGGTACGAGCAGAAGCACTCCAAATACTCCAAATGCTCTACTACAACAGATGATGAATATGATGACGGTGATGATGGATGTTTATGGCGCCATTGAGGATCTGTGGCTAAACAGCGCCATGGCACAAGGTTTTTTCATTTGTTCGAGGTGAGGTGAAATACCTGCTTCGCAAGCATTTTACCCCAGAGAAACCGAGCACCAGGCCAGGGGAAAGCTTGTACCCATTGTATCACTGGTGGGTACCCGGCGACACTGGGGATCGAACCCCGCACCTCCCGCATGCGAGCCGCATGCTCAAACGATTAGGTTACCGCTGCGTTGTGCTGTGCGCTACTACTCCAGTGGCATTTGAAGTGCTCGCACTCACCGAACTCGGGGTCCTGCTTCTTGAGCTCGGCGAGCGTGATGCGGTGGGGCGCCACCTCGTCTGCCGTCTGGCAGATGACGCTCCAGTCGCGCAGTATGTCCGCCTCGTTGGTGTGCGTCGACGTCACCACGTAGCGGATGACGTACTTGCCTTTGAAGGCGGCCGGCACGCAGTGCAACTTGCCGCTCGCGTTCAGCCGCTTCAGCAGCTTCTCCGTGGTCGCGTTGGGACCCTGCGCGCGCACGCGGTTTGCTGCAGTGGATACTCAGCAGTAGTGCAAGTGCAGAATAAGGGGCAGCGTTTGTTGAACATTTATTTCGTTGTGTTCTTTAATGACGCCAAGATATTTCCTTCTCTAGCTGAGTGTCATTTCTTAGAAAGGTGTGTTTCTGAAATAGTGCGAACTGAGCGCATGTCTGGACACACTGGGTATATAGGAACGTCAAGGCGGTGTCATGGTGTTACAACTTTCATCTTTTTTTTATTCCGCGAAGGCTGCTGCTTTGGTTGCCAGATTCTCTCATACAGCAGGAAATACAGTCGCAAATTTACTAAGCCGGCCGTCTCTCCGCTATGTGTCATCCAGTCATGAATGATGAATAATTGTACCATGTGCGAAAAGTAATCGTTATAGACGTCAAAACGTTGGGTGCCAGAATTTTCCGGCAACTTGCTGATGGTATGTTAATACGCAGAAACCTAGACTCATTGTTGTGTGCAACAGTTTTCGAGAGACCACCACCTACTCTTTTGCCAGGTAGGCAAAACTGCATGAAACAGCAAAGTGGCAAAAAAGCGAAAGGCGTAAAGGGAAGAAGTCTTGTCTTAGTCGGCCTTGCGGACTGTCCCCAAAGCGCACAGCTTGAGCGACCATCTCAAACGGTGGAAAATGAAAAGAGGAAATGGGGACAAAGAGAAAAGATGAGGATGGTGTTGCTGTGCTCATTCTTTTTTGTTGTTGCTGATGTTAAAAGGGAGACTGAAGACAAATTTAAGTAGGCTTGCATCGATTTATTACCGCGTTATTACGACAAAGATGTCACTTTCACTGAAAAGTGAGCCTTAATATGCTAGAAAATGGCAAAAAATACGGGTGTCGCCACGACCGGACGATTTCGCAATTTAGTTGTGCGCGATTAGCACGGATCTCAGAGGCTTTGCTACACCGCTACTCATTTCCCAACTGTGATCACGGAGTCATTTTAGGTGTAGACGTCACGTGTATGATCGAGTGGGAGAAAAAATTTTACATGCAATTTTTTTTAGCAATGAATGCTCCTTTTGTTGATGGAAAATCATCAGCATAGCCACAAGGAGCTACAGAATAGATTTTTACTTAGGCAAACACATTGGATGTGCACTGTTTTTCTTTCTTACTTTCTTTTTCTTGGGGGGGGGGGGGGGGGCACACGACACTGTTCTTTTTTTTATGAGTAGAGGAACTATCGCAGTAACTGATTCACTTCTCGTTGGACACCTCAACTGCGCCGTAAGGAAAGGGAGGAAGGTGGGAATGTACGAAGAGAGAAAGCGGTGCCGCACTGGAGAACACAACACACAACAGGCGTAAGAGCAGCAGAGGCATTCCCACCTTGAGTCGGAAGACGACGACGCCGAGGTGTCGTTTGGCGGGAATTTCAAAACGCTTGTCCGCTTCCACAAGGCTCTCGAAGATCTCGGCCATCTGAACACTCTGTGCAGGAGATATGGACAGTGTCATCGATTGCGCACGCGCAGCCTGTTTCTCTTCCGAAATAAAATTTTCAAACAGTGCTTTAACGCCCCGGAAGCAAAACGAAAAGTGCTGTGCAATGCGGAATGCATTGGGTCTCCCGTTATTCGCTTCAGCCGCCCGCGTTCTCAGCGTGCGCACAAATCTACACCCTAAACAGAAGAGTGTAAAAGCGGAGTAAGCTGTCCTCTAGCGCGCTCCCTTTTATGAAAGGTAGGGCGCTAATAATAATAATAATAATAATAATAATAATAATAATAATAATAATAATAATAATAATAATAATAATAATAATAATAATAATAATAATTGGTTTGGGGGGCAAGGAACTGACTGCCTGATGTTGCTGAGAGGAAGAAGGAAAAGGAAAGAGCACGGGCCTGCCTACTGGCTCAAGCCGAGCCACGCTCGCTGCCGCGTGTCGGAAGTAGGAGGGGGTAAAGGATAGGAGAGCAAAGAGTGAAAGAAGAGACGCGCCGCGCTAATATGCCCAGGGCCGATACCGGGGGCAGTGCAATACCGGGCCGACCCGCGCCAGAGTGCTTCAAGCCAAGCACTCCGCCATATACCAAAAATAAGTTTAATATCTTAGGTCCAAGGACCCGTGGCATATACTAAATCAGGTATCAGGTATGAGCCACCTTTGGGTAAAGGAAATGGCGCCGTGTCTGTCTCATATATCGTTGGACACCTGAACCGCGCCGTAAGGGAAGGGATAAAGGAGGGAGTGAAAGAAGAAAGGAAGAAAAAGGTGCCGTAGTGGAGGGCTCCGGGATAGTTTCGACCACCTGGGGATCTTTTATAAGTGCGCTCATGTTGCTATTTTTTGGGCCGGCTGAAATTCGACCGTTTCGATGGAGACGAAACGCTAAGGCGCCCGTGTGCTGTGCGATGTCAGTGCACGTTGAAGATCCCCAGTGGGTCTAAATTATTCCGGAGCCCTCCGCAACGGCATCTCTTTCTTCCTTTCTTCTCTTAGGCCCTCCTTTATCCCTTCAGCCTTACGACGTGGTTCGGGTGTCGGCCAGTATGTGTGACAGATACTGCGCCATTTCCTTCCCCCAAAAGCCGATTTTCATTTTCATTGAAATTCGACTACCGCGGCACAGCCCCGAATAATTGCTCGTTTAAACTTTTTCCGTTTTACGCTGCAGTGTGGTACTGTCATCACATATGCTATATTTTGCATTAATTTGTGATTAAAACTTATCATTTTTTGTTATATTTTACCGTTTCAACTGAGGCTAACAGCAAGGAAATACAATTGTGTTCTGAGTGAACTAAGTGAACAGTACTATATAGGCTAGATTACAATGCCTTTAACACCCAGAACAAACCTCTACTCTCAGCTAACTGAGCATCGCTGAATATTTTCAAGTGTGTAAATGTTAAACGCTTACATGGCACCTTGAATATATACTTCATGCCCTCCGGTATAAAACAATGATGTTACCTGCAAGATTTATTATGAAATTTGCCGGATGCAGTTCTCTTCAAAAATTCATTAAGAGATCACCTTGATAATTAGTTACTATTTATACGCCTCGCCTTTGCCTTCTTTGTAACTTCATTGTTACGATATGCACTTTCTATAATCTTCAATGTTATATACTGTCTATTTTTCTTGAGCGCAGTTCTAATGCATAGCGGATACGGTGAACTACTGGTGTTTACGTTCCCCCATATATAATAGGCGCCCTAAGGATTTTTATAGGTGAATAAATGATAATGCTGTAGTTTTTTTTTAAAGATTCTTGTTGTGCTGCTAGCTGCACACCTGCTAACGCTGCATGCCTCTGCAGTAGCGGCCTCGTAACAAACCCGAACAACCAGGCAGTGCTTTCGGACCAGCTGGACACGCACTTACCCTGCGGATGTGATCCTGTATCCCTGCCACGCCGTAGCTTCTCAGAACAAACCACAGCTTGAGGCTGCGGAACCGCCGGCTCAGGCCGATTTGCCAATGCTGTGGTGGGTCGAGCCGGGAGGAGGCATCAGCAGATTATTGGCGGCTCTCTCGTAAAGCTATGATCAAAACGATCAACACCGACGCGTGCGGGAAAAAGATCTGCTGTAGCCCAGACCTCGATTGCCGCGGGTAAGTGAGAGCAGTAAAATACATTCAACTTCAAAGAGTCGTCCTCCTTCAGATGCTAAACCGGCACGCACTTGGTCAGCTATTCCGCTTCAGTGTTACGAAAGGCACCCCCATGTTACGAGAGCACCGCTCGTTTTATAGCTCGTGTGAGACAGTCCGGATATCCATTTCTGAGAAGGGCTAGAAATTGTCGGAACGATGAAAGCTGCTCTAACCGTAATTTATTTTTTAGTAAATGTGCGCCCGTCATGCCAAGTTGCGAGTGTACTCTCTGGCGAAATTCCAGGCGCTTGTGTGCTTGTGCGAGTATTTATATATTTTTACGAAGAACAAAGAATTAGTGGATTGCAATGGATTAAGGAAGGGGGGGGGGGCGAAAATTTCGTTTTCATGTAGTGCCCTGGTAATCAAAGGTTGGGCGCTCCAGCAAATGGCGCAGGAGGCTTGGAGGCAGCTTTGAGCATGTATTTCGTTCTACTTGTAAGTCGTTCTGCTGGAGCAGTACCTGGTATTTTACCTTTACCGGACATGCATTTATAAAATTGTCCAGAGGTAGAGCATCAGGGACTTTTAGCGAAAATAAACCCATCCAAGCCTCGACTTATTTATTTCGAATTCCTTAGTTTCTCGGCAACTAGCTTAGGCGGTAGCACGCGCCATGGATTGAAGAAGGCATTACGTGTAGATAAGAAGATAATAAACATGAACTGTGTGTGGCTGATTAAAAACAAAGGACTAAGGACTAAGGTTCAAAACAGTGACACCGCCTTGAAAGCTCGCGGTTATTGTGGTTTGCCATAGCAGTACTGGTCAGCGAAAGCCCTTGGATAAGGTCAGCCCAAGTTATGTAAAAGATCTTTCTTTGCATACCAATTTCCACAGCCAACAGTGGAAACCGCTCAAAGAAATCCTGTACTTCAAAAATTCTCAACACCTGCTCTCTTGGTGGTCATTTCCTGACAGTATGAGAGTTCGTCTTTGGTGACAAATCGCGAAAAAAACGCCGCGATTTAATTCGTCTTTAAAATTTGTCATGGTGACTCCAGACTTGCTGCGCACAACTTACAGATCTCTGTTGTTGCTTCCCAACACATTCCAAAATTATGTTCACTGTGCTATACTCCGTGAAACGCACCGCATTTATCCTTCAGTTTGAGTTTATTGCTTGCAACTATACGGTTGGCTTCGTGTAAACGTGCACAGGTCCCTTGTATAGTCGACGTTTTATTGGAGTCACAAAGAAAACGGCGCGAAATACGGGGACAAAAGAGAGACATATACAAGGCGCTGGTGCTGTCGTGCATGTATGTTTCTCTTTTGTCCCCGTATTTCACGCCGTTTTCTTTGTGAGTCATGAACCAACAAACCCAAGCCAGAGTTCTTCTTGTTTACGGAAAATTTAAATCCTTCAAGACACGTGCAGAAGCTAGCGGATGAAGCATCGACTTATGACCTGTCCAGGATTGCTTCCCTTGCGAAGCGCGCGCTCACGCTGTAGGAATCGCTCGCTGCTCTTTGGTGGCGCTGCGGACTATTTTTTGTTGCTTTGCAGGAGCCGTAATAACGGGGCAAATGCCCATTGGCATCCGCCCGAGCGCAGCTTCGCAGTTAACGAAACATTCGTCCTAGTCCGGGGTTCGAACCGGGGACCACCGCTACACTGGAGCAGTCTCTCTACCAACTGAGCTAACCGGGACGGCAAGCTTATGGCAGGGCGAGAGCGAATTGATCAGTAACTCGAAGTGGGAACAGTGTTGGTCAAATGTTTAGGGAATCCCTCTAGGTGGAGTATGTTTGTAATAAGGGAGTAATTACCCATTGGCATCCACCCGACAGCATTTTTTTTTGCAGCAACCGGTTTTAGTGCGCGAGCACGATTACCTGCAATCTCAGATTTCGAAAATGTTTGTCTGTTCAAGGTTGTTCGGGAAGCGCGACCTGGATCGCACAAGCGACACCGCGTTGCCAGCTGCTGTCATCGCAGAGCGCATCGCTTAACCGCTGCACCAGGAGTGGTATGAGGACTACCAGCGATCTATGAATGTGGAGTAGAGAATGACCAATTCCGCATGTATGGACATTAGCTCATTAAAGCTATCGCGTCATGCGTTTAAGGCTGAGTTTAAATCCGATTGCCGACCTTTGTCTGAAGCCTGCTTGACCTTGAAAACCGAGCCTCGAACCGAAACTTAAGTGAAAACCGATGTGCTGACACACTTAATTCCTATTTGACCAAACCACGCTAGATCGTCCGCCATTTTTTTTCTTTGCGCCCTAACTCTTTGTAAGCACGATGAGGCGAATTGAATCCAAAAGAGTAACTTTCCTTTGTAATTCTTGCGGGAACATCGAAGGTAACATCAATATGTGCTTCAACTATGCGCTTATGCGAAACGTGCAGTCTCTGCTTACGTACCATGAAGTCCACGGCGTAACCTGAAAGAGAAAGAGCCAGCGTTTGAAAAGTATCCAACCTGGCCAGCGCAGAGGATCACAAACCTGAATTCTCGTGTTGGAGGTAGAGAGGCTCCACATTGAAAGCGTGATGAATTGTGCTGCTGTTTTTAACCCTGCAATAAATCGGCAGGCATCAATTTTGAGGCTCACTGCTAATATTTCAGATGTTTCAGGGAAGATGAGCGCTGATTTTTCAAAAGAGGGTTTTAAAAGTAAAGAGAAGCTTTTTTGCCAAAGTATTACCAGCGTTGGCGAACCTCAAAAAACAGGTGAATCATATTAACTAGTGCAGTGATTAACTAAATTCTCATAGTTAACTTTCTAACTATTACCGATAGCGACCTGAGAGCAATTAGAGATTTGTAGCCGGCCGTTAGTCATACCCGTGTCAGTTTTTAGAATTTCGAAAACGCGATTACCCGCGCCGCTGTGGCTCGACAAAATGTGGCTACATCGTCCCAAAATACATTAGCATTCGCAAAGCATGCAGGCAAAGCAACCCAATCAGGGCACGTAAGCTTAGTCGAAATAGACAAATTTTGCCGGGACACAGAGCGGAGGGTAATCGCATTTTCGAAATCCTAAAAACTGATATGGCTATAGCTAAAGGCCGGCTACAAATTTCTACTTGCAATCATGTGTCTAATGGCAATAGTTAAAAGTCTACTACTAGGATTTAGTTAATGACTTTACTAGTTAACATTACGAAAACTGAACAATAATGCCTCAGATAGAGAACAGCGCGGTTACGGAGAGCGCGTTTCCACAAGCGCGGTCGTAATCCGGGCGGCCGACGTCATTTTCCACTATCCACTTTTATCTTAAATTTACACCTTTCAGGCCAGCGCAAAACAGCGCCTGTAATGCACCGTGCATCTGAAAGAGCCGCTGGAGAAGACAAGCTATCCTGGCGTCGGCCGCAAAATTCCTCGCAGAGCATGCAACGCAACCCATGTAGGCGAGACAGGGGATTTCAGAAGGGGGTTCAAAGAACATCAGCGTGATGCCAGGAACGGAAAAGTGGCTCTCAACGCCTTAGCAGAACCCCGTCAAAGCATGGGCAGCTTGATTGACTGGAATTCCGCGCGCATACTTGAAAAAGAAAAAAAATATTTATCTAAGTGCCTGCTTAAGGAGTCCCTTCGTCTTCAAATGACAAGTGAAACGATCAACAGGACACTAAGCAATGTTCCCTAGATATACATGAGCTGTGTATGTCACGTTTTTCCTTCATAAGCAACGGCCCGTCGGTTTCTGTCTCATTGTGAACAAGGCTCCCCTTGGCAGACTTGGCAGACGCAGAATTCCCCTCGCCAGACGGATGTCCGTCGAACCCTGAACTAGGTATTGTGTCGGCTTAGCGTATGGCACGCTGACGCAGTCGAAAAGCCATCGCATTTGTCTCCGTTTCATGACTCGCCGTGTGTCAACAGCTGTGAGTCCGGCGGATCGCCCCCTCCTCCTCCTCACCAGAGGCAGCTGCAGTCGAAGTGCACCATCATCCACTTGGAGGTGTTGCACACGATGGAGTCGGCGTAGTCGATGCCGCGCA
Source organism: Amblyomma americanum (assembly GCA_030143305.2). Lineage (NCBI taxonomy): Eukaryota > Metazoa > Arthropoda > Arachnida > Ixodida > Ixodidae > Amblyomma > Amblyomma americanum. The sequence goes on along the minus strand of JARKHS020025613.1, from coordinate 187,570 downwards.
GCCAGTGCCTGAACTCGGGACACACAAACGACGAGCCGGCGTACGCCGCGTCCACGTGCAGCCACACCGAGTAGCGCTCACCTGCGTACTCGGAGTCACGTTAGGCTTAGAAGCAGTGGTGTACGCAAAAAAAAGTATTTTTTTTTGTTTTTGTGGAGCCGAATTAGGGCCTACGTTTCGAGTTGTGCTAAGTCATTCTGGATCGTGTCAGCAGGAAATATCATGCTTCTTCACATGAAATGCAATTATTTCTTCCGTTACGTTGGCATTGGTAGCGCTGTTATAAACAAACGCGTCGGAACAAGTTTATTATTCTAACTGTTTGAGACTCAGTTTGAGTCGCACGGCTGGAAAATCAAGCAGCGTGCGGCCGTCCTGCGGCTGCCGCTTGTCGATCAAAACGGTCGCACAACCTCCAGGACTCGCAAGTGTGAATGCACATTATATGCATCAACAGAGGCCACACGCAGAAGTTGGAAACGAAATCCCATGGAGACAGGGCTCGTTACGGTCTCTTTTTTTTTTTTCAGACAATGCGCTAACAGGCAAGGAACATTTTTTTTTTTTTTTGCAAAAAGTGGCTAGTGGTCGGATTTCTGTTGCTGTAAGACATTGTAATTTTACAACAATATTGGACAAACGCGGACCGAAGAAATTAATGCATGCACGAGGACTACGTTGCCTGTTCGCACGTTGCCCGTAAAGAGCGACGATCTTTATGGACACTCTTTATACGCTCTTATCGTTCTTAAATGATTCTTTATAATTTCATATGCATGCCTTTTGTTGAGTCACAGGTAAAGCAAAGTGATACATTGTGCTAACCTAGTAGAAAACGGTGTGTGATTTCTGTTACGTCTAAACGAGCGATGCGGGCAAGTCAGTCACTTATTCTGAAACGTCTTTTGAAACATGGAAAGCTTACGTGATTTCTTGTACCGTCAGCCTCAACACTTTTGTTTTGTTAAATAATAGGCCTAATGGCAAAAATAGGCCTAGTGGTAGAGACAGCAGAGATTCCTTGATTTTGTGGCGTTCAAGTAAAACAATTTTTTTTATCCTACTAAGCCTCTCCTGAGCCGACTTTTGCCTGTCAGACCACTGATGTGTGAAAGACAACTCACATATCACTCCGACTTCTTGAAGGTTGTCGAAGGCAACCGCACCTGTTGTCCCGAGCGTAGCACACACCTGACGAAAGGCGATTCAGAAACGAGGTACTTGGTCAACATTTACTGAATCGGCACTCAAATAGGGGATTACAGTGATTACGTCATACCGTGGGACATACTCAGCAAAATGTTTTCACATGCGAAAAATATTCCCTAAGTGTGACAGTGACATCGCAAATAAGTTCGTTATATCGCTGCTTGAGCTGTAAGATGAAGCAAAATCAGTTCAGGATTGCCATTTGCCGGTTGCTTATATTAGTCGCATTCAGTGATTTCCCTACGCACCCACCTAGGGGGTTGTACACACCTTCTTGTTTTTCTGGAGGATCCTACTTAATTTATAAAGATTTTTTTTTGCGCACGCCGGGTAATTTGTCATGTTTGTCATGAGTGTTTTGGGCCAAAAGCGTTGCTAGTCCTGCGCGACACATCAACTGCACAAATAGAAAATTAGAAATGGCTACAGCTAGACGGTTAAATCCTCAACCCCCTAATATCAATTTCTGGGGAAACCCCTGGTTTCATTCCGCGTGGCTTCTGCCGTATTATTCGATGCCTAATTTGGCAACCATGGTTGGCAGCTGCGCTCTCACATGCGTGACGTTGGGTAATGCAACCGGCGCCGTGTCGCACTTGTTGAGCGCTTATCGCATCGGTTACGTGTCGCCTAATTTTATTTCTGGTTCTTGATATTTATTCCAAAGCTGAATTAAGTACTAAATAGATAATAACGATTCGCTTAATAATCTTCTGTAGGAAATATGTCGCGTGCTTCAGTCAGACTGGTTACTTTTTATATGCTAAACGTATTTGTCTTGCACGTAAAACAATTGAACTTTTCTAGCAATATAGCTGACACGACATTGTGTATTAGTTCACTGGCGATAACGTGCATAACTCATCTCTATATATATTTGCAGAAAACAAGAACTTGTTGAGACTGAATGTATAAACAAATTGCCATCTGTATTTTTTTTACTGGTGAAAGGTTTTAATATATACTTACATTTACAGAATGTATTATTTGCATCCGTCGAACATAGTAGGTTGTCGATGAAGTATTATAAAGCCTAGACACAAGCGAAGACAGGTATAGATATAGGGTGGGAGCTGTGAAAAGACTACCGATAGGAATCTCAGTGGCGTTCCATCCGGCTGTGAGGGGCCAAAGATTGAATTGTTAAACCTGACAAGCTCGCGCATGGCACATGACAGGACGTAGTCAATGGTCACGCTGGGCAAGTGTGATGAGAGTCTTACGATACAGCATTATCGCCACGTCGACTATAGTGCCCCTTTGCATCACCCTATGCGATAGGGTCAAAATACAAACCCAGCACCGGAGAAATAAACTGTTCGGTCGAAACAACAGAGCGGATGTCGCAAACACAGCATGTTGTACCCCTGCGTGCGTTTAGGTCATGTGCAAGCGAGAAATGGAGCACGAAAGAAAGGAGCACATATACGTTGGCCCTCACGTAGAAGGGGATCAGTCCCTTTGCGCGGTCCTTGTCCATGGCCTCCTTGAGCGCCCAGCCGCGCATGCTGAGGTCGTCGTCGGACTCCACGTAGTGCATCTTGACCATGCCGATAAGGCCGGCCTTCTCCACCGAAGAGTGCGCCTGCCAGAGACACCAAACACATCACAAACATGAAACTGTAAGTACCAGTGCATGGTGCTTGCTGTCGAGCATGAAATATATATAAGTTTCAACCCTTCAAAATGTAATTTAGTCCTATATATTAAAAAACGAAGCCTACTACTTTCACATGACACCCTTGGAGGTGCAGATATTTTCAATTTTCCTATTGTTCTAAATATTTAGGCGTTATATTCGTTAGTAATATTTGTTGCATGGTCATGTTGACTACTTATTTGCTAAAGCCAGTTATATGCATATGAAACAATGGCAGTTATATAATGAGTAACATTTGGTGACCTATCTTACAGAACATGCGTGCTCTGCCTGGGATGCTGACATCAAGATATCTGTATTGACGCGTTTGACCGCATCCGAAACTGCGCCGCTCGTTCATGTGACCTGCGATATCAGTTTGGCACCCAGCTCCTCTGCTTTACGACAAAACTTGGGATGACTCATGATTGCGAAACGAAGGCAATATCTCAGACTCTCTCTCTTCTATAACGCTTATCGTGATAGAGCTGGCAATAATGAAGAATTGGGCAGAAAAGACCCATGTTTTACTCCGCACTCCACCTCCCCTCCGCACAGAAATTTCATTGACTGTTGCAGGGCAACTGCAGAAAAGATTTAAATATCCCTTCTCCCCCGCACCGTACTAGAATGAATTACCTGCATTTTCTTTCTCTGGTTTGCAGAATTTTTTGTTGTCATAGTTGTGTGTTAGTTTAAGTTCTTTATGACGGTCAGCTTCCTTCATATGTATGTCATAACGAGTCCCTCATTGCACTACTCTTCACTGGTCAGTAGCTTAACGGTTGCCTCGATTGTGGACGTCTTGATGCCATAATTAGCATAACAGGGTTTTCGCCCCGCTTCTGCCCTCACCCTTAGATGACGTTCCACGTCACATTCGCGATAAAACAGGACGTAGTACGTCCATCGCTTTGGACGAGGGCGGCGCTAGTGAACATCCTCAAGATCAGGTTACACGCAACTTGAATACCCCTGAAAGTAGAAGACAGAGCAGCAGCCGCCGTATACAGCTGCCTTGGTAGAACACCATACGCGCAATTCGGAGGTTGTGAGTTCGGATCCCACTGCCGGCATCTAATTGCTTTTCGTTCAACTTCCTAATCAGCTATTTTTCAGCCATAAAATGCTTACATTATTTATTTTCCATTTGATCAACACCGCAAATTAAAAAAAAGATATAAAGAATCCCTTATTATTTCCTAGGTTTCGATGACTGTTGACTTCATTCATAGGTATCCTTGCTGACTTAATAGGTTTGCTCTGTTTTTTGTGTGTGTATTATATCGCGATGAAAAATGAAATGAATTAAAAAGTTCTAGAAAATAAAAAAAGAATGCATTGTTAATAAATAGAATTAATTGTAATGTAAACTGTAAAAACTTAAATAGAATGGCGCCATCACGATGAACAAATGCCAAACTGCTGTGTGACATGCACGTAAACAGCGTCTGAGAGCCACTAAGTGGTACTTCGGTGCGCCATGAAATGTTCTTCAAACAGCGTAAACATCAGTGACAGCTAATTATACAAGAACTTTCACGGCGACAGCCCCAGGCCAGTTCTAAAGGTCACAACAGTGTGTTAAATTACATGGCACTTAAAGAGACACTTTTAGCCTCCTGACTAGTTAGACGCCCCACTCCAGCCGCAGTGTGCATAGTGTTGTGCGCGTGTACTTTCTCTTCTTTTATGAATTCAGCACGCGTGCTACCTGTATATATGTATACGTTACCTCTCCCCCTATCCTTTCTTACTGTCCCCTCACCTGTTTTGTTTCATTTCTCCATTCTGCCTGTTATCCTTTGTTTCCGCTGCCCCAGCTCCGGTGCCTCCGTAATGATGGCAGATGCCCGGGCTAGCAAAAATCTTTTCCTTCCTTTTGATTATATATATATATATATATATATATATAACTTAATAATAAACACTACCACCACCACCACTACTACTACTACCACTACCACTACTACTACTACTAATACCACTACTACTACTACTACTACTACTACTACTACTACTACTACTACTACTACTCCTACTACTACTACTACTACTCCTACTACTACTACTACTACTTATTTCTACTACTACTACTACTACTACTACTAGTACTACTACTAATACTTCTACTACTACTACTACTCCTACTACTACTACTGCTACTACCACTACTACTCCTCCTCCTACTACTACTACTACTACTACTACTACTACTACTGCTACTACCACTACTACTCCTACTACTCCTACTACTACTATACTACTACTACTGCTGCTGCTACTACTACTACTACTACTACTACTACTCCTACTACTATACTACTACTGCTGCTGCTACTACTACTACTACTACTACTACTACTACTAGTACTACTACTACTAACACCACCACCGCAGTGTCGGCCAAACGTAGGAGGAAGCGGCCCACCTGGTCCGAGCAGTAGGCGACCAGGCGCGCATTGATGTCGCTGTCGTCGGTGTCCGGGTACTCGTGGCGCAAGCTGCGTATCATCTCGGAGCGCGCAGCGAGCAGCGCGACGAGCGTAGCCTCGCTCGTCGTGGTCTGGATGACGCCGCCTCCGCGGCTGTGCTGGTTCGAGTGCAGGAAGTGGTCGGGTAGCCCCAGCGCCTGGGCCAGCCAGTCCAGCACGATGGTCTCCAGCTCGGTGCTCGCCGGACACGCCGCCTGCGCCAGCCAGCGCGGTGTGCGCCGTTCGAAGAACCTCGATTAAATTTGGGCTTTGCGGGATAAGCACTACCGCCATCACCGCCGCCACAAACGAAGTTTAGCGCAGTGCAAAGAAAAGGCTTTCCTGGTGAGCTAAGTTATTCCTATTTTGGGGGGAGTGGGGCGGACGCAGATACGTTGTCATAGAGAATTTCCAGTGCCGGTCACTATCCAACTCTCGGTCGCCTTCGATTACGTGTTCTTTCGCTAAAACTGCGTGTCCATGTTTAGATTCTTTTCTGGTTTCTCCATCGACGCTGTTTTCCATTATGCTGCGAGCACAATCAACCACTGTGTTCGTTGACAGGTTGCGCTGGCCCCCACATATGAGAGCGCTTTTGCATAAGGTCAGTGCATCTACTTAAGTCGAGCCTCTCCTTCTAGCTAAGGATTGCGGCATTCAAAACAATACCAGTAAGGGGCAAGAAGCTGCGCTTTTTTTAAAGCGCAGCTTTTATGCGCCCTTTCACGGGTTGAGCCGCGTCGCCGTCGGTGTAACCGAGCGCCAGGGGAGCGGCGGCAGAGGAGGAGAGCGCTCTCCTCGAGACCGGTTGTGACGAGCGAACGTAAGTACCGCCGCTCCCTCGTAGACGGCGCCAGAGTAGTGCGCGCCATGCACGCCGTTGTCCATCACTACTGCATGTGCGGTGGTAGATGACTAGGGATGGGAGGTCTGTCTGCGGCGGCGCACGGACCCACGCGCTGTCTTTTCGCAGTCGCGAACTATGAATTGGTGTAGCAAGTTGATTATATTTCCATCCAATTCCCGACCACAAAGCCGCCTTCACGACAATCAAAGACTGGGAGAGGAGTGTTACTTGAAGGAAGTGTCCGTGGAAATTAGAGTGCTTCGTAACTGTACATACATGCACGTGTCTCTCAAATGATTTGCCTCAAAATATCGCAAAATTGAAACACCTACAGAGCTGCGCTCAAATTTCGCATTAGGGATTATCATTATCGTCCTTAGAATTGTTTTGTTTATCAGACAGCCTTCGCTGTTTGAAAAGATTGCTTAGTGCATTTGTCCCTCACCCAGGTGAAGCCAAGGCAGTTGATACCGTCGGCCAGCATGTCTCCCATAAGTGACGCCGGCGAGTTCAGGGCAGGGAAGTAGCCGTGCATGTACGGACTCTGCCAGTGTGTTACCTGCGGGAAAAGGGTAGTGGTAGTACAAGAATGCTATCCGCGTTTCGGCTCCACAAATCAAGGCAGAGCGAATTCGTACGCGGCACCGGAAGAGTTGTCTGTTGTGAAAGCCAAGTTATTCCATAGCTGTATGTCTAGCCAGCAGTGTTGGTATCAAAATTATTATACATGCTTGCCTGTAGCATCAAGCGGCCTTCGTCAGCCGTTTTCAAACCTTTTGTTTTTAACCCTGTAACGCGCACATTTTTTTTTTCGAAAATGATACGAAAACGGTCAAATGGTACCCGTCCTGCCATCTGTCGCCAAACCATTAAAACAAAATACGTTGGACGAGCCCTGCTACTCGCCTAATACCGGTCGCAGAGTGCCAAAAAACACACAAGCCGGATTAGTCATGAGACAAAAATAACAGTCCGCTGAAAGTTAAACTCCCTCTGAAATTTAATGCTGTTAATTCATGTTTCGCTCGCTTAGCAGCCAACTATGCCCTTCAGTTTTGGATGAGTGTCCGTATCAACGTGTCAAACGTATCTCATGTTTCCCGGTTACATCGACAGTTTTTCCCTTTCCTCATATGAAAAGTCCAGGAGAAGGAATTGAAGACATTCACCCCGGGCATGATGACCCTCTCGATGTCCTTGAAGATGTTCTCGTACGCCTCGCCTTGCTCGGGAGCGTGGTCCGGCAGCAGTTCGCGCATGTAGCCCGGCTTGACGTTGGGGAACACACGACGCTCGCGGATGTTGGTGAGGTAGTCGGCGATGTAGTCCACCATCTCCTTTCCTGCAAGCCGGGAGAACGAACGGAGCGGACACACGTGCCCCTTTTTGAACAGTTAAACCACTTTTATTTTCTCACCGCTGCTTGCCATGGCCAAACAAAGAGTGTTGTTCCAATTTGGCCTTGCCGCCTCTACATACATGCATGAATGATATGCGGTTCATATATAGATCAATGGAGCATACACTAGGGAAGTTTCGTAATCTGAATCGAATCTTGTCTCCATTTATTTTTGCCGCGACACCTTTATGGCTCATACCTTCGGCATTTCGCACAGGGCACGTCCGCGCAAAAATGCAATGCCCCTAGCGGCCGCGAACATCATCAGCGACAATATCAGCTTTAAAGTTTATTCCCTCGTTTGCCTCATTTATTGTCTCGCACGCTTTAATTTTACTCACAGAAATGTGGTACTGTAACCAACGCATTCTCAGATTTTCTGATATCTCCTATTCTTGCTGATACTAAGATGGTTCAGCTCCGCCATCGGAAACACGTGGAGTCCGCAATGCGCCGGGACCATTAGAAAGGATATTCGTTCACAATTTTCGACGACCGCACATCAAAGAACGTTTCTTTTTTTTCTAAATTGGTAGTGCAGATTTCGCTGTAATTCTTCGTCATGAGACAGAAGAAGACCCGTGAACTACCAAAAAAATAAATTGAGAAATTACAACTTTTTACCGAAGTGGCAATTTTACTTTTCTTCGTCCCTTCTCCTTACTCTGGATTGCCTCGCAGTCAGCGAGGGTCTATTGCCGTTGTACTTACTGGTTGACAAACTTTAGGCTTAGCAAAACTCGTCTGCGCGCCTTTTTTCTTCTACATCCCCATCTGTTTTCTAAACCTAAGCACTCTGACGTAGTTGTTGAATGAAATAAAAAGAAAACGCGCCGAACTGTGAACCGTTCGCGTTGCACTCTCGATTTGAGGCAGTATGTGGATTGCAACCAACACACTGCATTCGCGTGTTTAGTGCAAAAGGACAGGGATGACAGAGTGACAAGCATTACCAACTAGTCCAGCAGTTAGCGCTTTTGAAGTAACCGGACTGGCTTACTACGTAGGCGTGAGATCCAGTGAAACCATCGCTATAGTACGGTGAGCGGGATATGAAAATATTTGCTCTTCGCACTACGAATGTGGAGACCGATAAGCAATTTTGTTGAGGATACCGGATGTTGAGAAATATATTACGATTGTTAACTCTCACGATTGCAACACAGGTCAGAGTGCGAGGGGAGAAGCCACCTGATACGCCGAATCAAATATGGTCAAAATAGGGGAATGCTGTTACAGTCACTGTAAATAAAGAATAAACACATAAACGAAGCAGTTACTTACCTCGCTTGCGGTACTCTTCAATGTCCATGGTTACCTTGAAGAAGAAAGGGGAAGTATTATAAGGTGATCGTGGCAAGAACTGTATGCTTGCTTGGGGCACGTAGGTGAAACTCTAAATCCGTTCTGCTTTGGGAATAGATAGGCTAAGCTAGAAAAGGTGTCTACATGACTTCTGCGGCGTTGAATACCTTTATAAGTACAGAGCGGTTGAATCTAAAACAATAGCAAAGTCTAGCATCTGTTGCATCTGAGCATCTGTTGCTGGCGAGCAGGAGTAAGTCTCCAATCTCTTCGGACAAGGCTTAGAATAATACATCTTAGGATTTGAAAGATGAGGTTGAGGTTGATCCAGGCTTGAAGTATACGTGCCTACGTTTTCTTAACTTGCCGGACAAACGCATGAAAATTTAGATGACGGGCGCTAATGAAGCAAACAGAGATTAATAATGTGAGCATATGATACATACGGCCACAAAAGCAAACCACGGAAGCAGCCGGAAAGCCACCTTGTCTTTAGGAAGCTCGGCCTCCACAAACGACAGGTGCAGGGCAGTTGTTCATTCATGCAAAATCTGTCCTTCTCTGTTCCAGGCGGTAAACGCGCCTCTGCCGCGAGACATTCCAGCTTTCAACGGCCAGCCAGAGACCGTGTACGTCTGTCTCCAGGTGCTAGTGGCATCGTTCATACTGCGTTAAGAAGCTGCGCGCATTTTGCGACCGATTTTCACAAACAGAAAAACAAATAACCTTGTCTTTAACGTATCCGGACGATGCAAGCAGATCAGTAAATATATGCTACTACACGCATGTTGACGAGCTTGCCTAGAAAAAAGACTACCAACAAATAGACTCTTCTTACCTACTCTGCAATGTCTACGTGCTTTTCTATCGTGGCTTCCTCGTGCTTAAACACAGTCAAGAAAACAAAAGCTCTCGTTCAACGATCCTTTGAAAGGACGTTTGTAATTCATTCAAACAACCTTCACCCCAGCAATCAGCGGGATTTAAGAGCTCATCGCTCAATCCATTTTTCTTGTGGACTCATGCGAGTATTAGTCGGCGCCTCTCTTTTAACTAGGTGACATTTTTTCTCCTCGGAGTATTCGCAGTTATAGTAGCTGGCACATCTACTCGGGTTGAGAAGCAAAGCGTCACACTTTTTGGGAAAATGGACACAGCACGCAAATTAGCGCAGCTCATAAGCAGCCGTTGCGTGCCTCCCCAAAATCATTCACCGTGCAAAATGACGCAGCAGCAGCCTATCCGTGGCCTGATGAACCTATAGCAGACTTACCTGTACTGTACACGTTCTCGAAAGAGGGAAGAGCGGCTTCGAACCCTCGACCTTTTGATAAATGAGTAGTCAAATTAGCGCACCGTCAAGCGAAACGGACTCCACCGTTACGGGGACTGCGTATTCAGCGACGACCTCTGGCAGAAACTCTCGCGGTGGCGACGGGAACTAACACGCCCACAAGAAGAATGGCGCCGACGAACGCGCTGGAACGCAGAAGGCGTTCTGCCCTTCTCCCTCGCACCGACGGCCCTTGGTCTCTAGGGTCACGCGGGCTCCGGCTAATGGCATGCCAGTGGTTCAGACAGCGGGATTCTTATTCTGCCTGTCTCTGTATGTGCGTTCCACCTTGAACGGGTGATAGGCAAGGTCTGACGTTCACGGCGCGTGGCACCTTGCGAGCCACCGGATCGGGTGTCTTCGGCGGGTTGTCTGTCCTTTCGCGGCTTCCGCGTACGTCAATCGCAGTTTGGGCGCCTAATGCCGAAGCGAAAGGCACCGTGTGTTCGGGTTCCGGCGACTGGAACAAAATAAGACGTGTGACGGAGTCAGTCAGACGTCTCCTCCTCCTCCTCCTCTCCTCGCCACTGCTGAAGCTATGGGCAAGAATAGAGACGAGGGAAGGTGTGGAATGTGGTGCGAAGTACGGGGGCTGCTGAAGCTATGGGCAAGAATAGAGACGAGGGAAGGTGTGGAATGTGGTGCGAAGTACGGGGGCGGTTTATTGTTTGCTTTTGCTGGCCAGTTGTTTTTTTCTTGACGTGCCGTCTTTAACGACGTAGCTGTTCGCTCGGTGGGCGGATGACATTTTCATTCAGCAGAGCCTGGTCTAAATTTATATTTTTAAGGTCACTAATCAGACACAGAAAAAATGTGAATGAACTACAGAACGAAAAGGACAAAAAAAGCGAAGCTTATCCGCATTCAGCGAGCAGCATTAAAAGGGACACTGAGGACAACGTAATTCAATTATTGTTTCGATAAAAAGTGTATTCTTTGACTGTTTCATACCGTGTTGACGGTTCTCCGGCGTAAAAAGACGTATTTATGGAGCAGAAAATTTGAATTAACAATCTTCCCGCCAGTCAGTTGGTTCGGACTCGTGACGTCCTCATCGAAAAGGGCGAATTGTGACCGTTTTCAAGTGAATGGCAGCGCAGCGCAGCCTCCAGGATTCGCGACAAAACGGAGTCGACGCACGCATTTTGCTATAGTCGGACACAACTTAAAAACGAAGTGGCCTTTCCACGTCAAAGGAACCCCTTCCAGCCAATGGCGTCGGCAGATTCTCATGAACCCGCTAGCGTGACAGTGCTGGGAGTGGCAGATGAAAGGGCATAACCCTCTCTCTGCATGGTCAGGGAGACTCCCTTCCCTACATTGTCGCGCTGCTTCCTGCATTGTCACGCTAGCGGGGTCGTGAGAATCGACCGACGCCATTGGCCGGAAGGTGGTCCTTTGACGAGGAAAATCCACTTCGCTCTTGAGTTGTATCCGACTACAGCGAAACCTGCTGGTTGTGGCGAACACAGAAAAAAAAAACAGAAGGGAAATGTAGCTCAAATGTCACTTCTAGGATTTTAATGCTGCGAACTGCGCTACGGCTTCCGACGTGTTTATGGTAGATGAAAATGCGTTGTCAATGGACAGAATTACCATAAATGACAGCCTCTCATCTCACCACAGTAGCCGATCAGGTCTTCACTGCAGACACGGAAACGGGCAGGGTCAGGAGTATCCTAACTGCCACCCATGTGTTTGGGAAGTTGTCTTCGAGGTTGTGATCCAATAATTGGAAGGCGCAAATAGGAGTGCTGCAACTAGGGGGCAGCAGGTTATGTAGGGGCATAAGTTTGTCACAAACGTCCCTATTATTGATGTCAGCACTCTCTTTGTCATCGATAGCACGATGGAGGTCGTTGCACCGTCTAGTAAGCAGAGCTCTTTTTGGAAGCTTTGTGAAGTTAAAACCCCAGAGACTCACGTGCTGCTCCACCTTCGTAAAGCGTTCCTCGATTGACATCTTTATAGAGCCCATCATTTCGTAGAAAAAAAATCGTCTTGAATGTTTCTGCTCCGTTAGTTGCTTCGTCGCCGCGTTCGTAGCTGACTGCCGTTTCTTCTGCCGGAACCGTAGAGTGGCCTCATGCTGGCGTCAACACCTATGCCTTCAGCAAGACCCTTGGCTGCCGCCAAAGAGTTCTCGCACCCGTAATCTCCATATTTGAAAGCAGAGACGCATCTAGGCGCCCAATTTGGAGTGAAAGCAGTGTCGTAGTGGGGCTGAGTTGCTTCTCTTTGTGCCTTCTATTATGCAAAATACGTGTTACGCGCGATATGTTTCAAATCCCTATGAATATTTGCATGTAGAGAACCGAATATCAATTTTTTTTTCATATTGGAACATACGTGTGATGCGCTCTTCTTTAATGGAGTCTACAATTCTCCTCTCACATGCTGCCAAGTAAAATCACTGAGGATTGGTGCTGCCATAATTTCCGTGGGCAGGAAGGATTGAATAATATTTATCTTCGATATCGATCGATAACCTGTACAGATCCTTCGATTCGTATCTTCTTATCTCAGATGTTCACTGTTCCGAAGTTTTGATTCTGAATGGATCCTCATCCCTTACTTAGGAAAGATGCTTGAAAAGGTACTCCGAAAGCAGTCACTCCCACGTGGCTGCTTTCGACAGAATCCATGGCGCGGAAGAGGATGACAATTTTATGTGTTTTGGCGCTGAAGAACACCGGCCAATTGTTAGTTCTTGCAGCTTTGAACGAAATTCGAACATTTTTCTAGCGGGCAAAAATTGTTGAGTCTAAGTTTCATTTCCCGCTCCTAGGAAGTGGATAGGGGGCGGAGGTGAATGAAGGCAGATGGGAAGCGGCCCCGCCGCGGTGGCTCAGTGGTTAGGGCGCTCGACTACTGATCCGGAGTTCCCGGGTTCGAACCCGACCGCGGCGGCTGCGTTTTTATGGAGGAAAAACGCTAAGGCGCCCGTGTGCTGTGCGATGTCAGTGCACGTTAAAGATCCCCAGGTGGTCGAAATTATTCCGGAGCCCTCCACTACGGCATCTATTCTTCCTTTCTTCTTTCACTCCCTCCTTTATCCCTTCCCTTACGGCGCGGTTCAGGTGTCCAACGATATATGAGACAGATACTGCGCCATTTCCTTTCCCCCAAAAAACCAATTATTATTATTATTATTATGGGAAGCGCGTGAAATGTGAAAGCAGATATTAGTCGCCGTTACAAATTCTGCGCGATCAATTAGTTTCAGTTCAATTAACAAAATGAAGCTAGCTGTCTTACTTATATCGTCATTTTCTTCCCGTTCGCGAAACAAAAAATAAAATTCTGAATCGGACTTCAGATTCTCTCGCGTCGTTCTTACAGAACAAACTTGCGGAGAAATACGTAACTGCAGCGGACCGTTCCTATTCATAGGTATATCATCCCTTACAAAAGCTTCTTTAGACAGTCTATAGACTGTGCATAGACTTCTGTCTATAAAGTTTATAGAATCTCTATAGACAAGCCCTAGAGAAAGGTCTAAAGTTATAACAAATCCTATACACTGTCTATATACATTCTATAGATTTATGGCCATACACTTTTAGTAGACTTTTGTCTATAGACAGTCTATATACTATGAGTAGACAAAAAGAAATATCTATAGGAAGGCTACAGATTCTATAAGAAGTCTACAGACTGTCTATAGTCCATTTTTCAAGGGATCGGCGAGGTTATTTCCGGTTCTCGCTCACAGAACAAGCCGCAAGCTTCGCCAGTCGCATTGTGCTTTAGCTGGAACAACCCAGTCACTATCACCATCACTGCGCACGTCTCTTCGAAAACAAAAAAAAAGTGCGCGCGATCCACGAGCTCGTGCGAGGAACACGAGCTGAGAAGACGATCGGCAGCCGCAGCGGAAGGACGAGTTCAGCGGAGCAGCGCCTGAGAAAACCATGGAGGAAGAGAGGTCCATCGACGACATCCCGGAGTTCTGTGAGTGAATGCGGAATTGCTCTCGGTTACCGGCGAGTTGTGGTTGCCCGCGCCTCCGAAAGAGCACCGCGTGTAGAGAAGGGCCCTAAGGTAGCTTTTGACCAAGCTTAGGGTTAGCCCATTTCCGCCTTATATTCTGCGCAAAGCGCGTTGTCTGCGTTTTAGATCCCCAGGTGGTCGAAATTATTCCGGAGCCCTCCACTACGGCACCTATTCTTCCTTTCTTCTTTCACTCCCTCCTTTATCCCATCCCTTACGGCGCGGTTCAGGTGTCCAAAGATATATGAGACAGATACTGCGCCATTTCCTTTCCCCCCCCCCAAAAAAACAATTATTATTATTATTATTTCAGGCACCTCGTATCACGCTCAAAATAATGTGGTCGGGTGTTGGACAGCCCATCGCCTTGTCTGATGATCTGGCGCGCTACACTAAGAGAGACCAACAAAGTCCCCATGTACGACACGATCAGGCACCGCAACATTCGAATATCAATGTCCATGTGTCTTTACTTCATGGTGGCAGCTAGATTGGTTGGAAGGCTTATTGGGTTTAATGTCCCAAAGAGACTCAAGCTGAGGGACGCCGTAGTGAAGGGCTCCGGAAATTTCGACCACCTGGGGTTCTTTAGCGTCCAATGACATCGCACAGTACACGGGCCTCTTGAATTCCGCCCCCATCGAAGTTCGACCGCCGCGGCCAGGATCGAACCCGCGTCTTTCGGGTCAGCAGCCGAGCGCCATAACCACTGAGCCACCGCGTCGGCTGTAGTGGTGGCAGCTAGATGCTTTTCTGAGCGCTTGTACGACTTAGACAGAAGAAAGCTGGGTGCAGAATAATGCTACCAAAATGGCTGACCTTAATTTCATTATCTATGTTTCGCTACGGTGGAGCAATTGCCGGCATCATTACGCACGGCTAGTTCCGCCTGTACTTTGCAATCAACCTCAAATTCAAGCCCGTTATCCTTACGAGACAAAAATATTGCCGCTTCTATCTCAGTGCCGACTCCTCTTTCGTTTTTTTTGTTAACAGCAGCTATTTCCTGTTGTATAGGTTTGCGCAATATAGCGACGTTCATTGGACCCATTAGCTCAAAACCAGACACAGTGTTTGCAGTTAAAGCAGGAAACTGATTGTGACTTTAGTGTTTCCTTACTTGAGAGGCGCATTCTTGCGTCAAAAGACACAATACTGCTGCTATGACCGAGGCTGAGAAGACGCACACAATTTATGCTCTGCAAGCGTCCAATCGCGGATGACAATAAGCAGTGGGTCAGCTTGAGTGAACAGGTGATTTTATCATTGGTATCACTCACCTATCGTGCGAAGGCTGTCGTTGAAGTATATATCTTGCCTAGAGAGCAGTCTGAAGTGCTCAGCAACTGACTAGACTAGTTAAAGTGCTCGTGAATGTAGTGCACCTCTTGTTTTAAGACTCTTTATGTCTCACTAAGGGATATAAAGGTGAACGCAATAATGTCTGTTGGGCCTCCTACGCTCGCTTTTGTAATTTTTAATGACAACGAACAAGTGGCTTTCATTACCCGGTAGACGCAGCAGCCAGCTCTGTCAGTTACGGGATGGGGAATTTATTGCTGGCACGCTTACACTGGTTTGCACATAATGCAGACTAGCTTTAGATATAAATAGAATATTATTATCTTAAGGAGACCTCTAAACAGCCTCCCATTGGCACTGCCATCCACATAGGTCTCTGAACCTTTCTATCCTAATTCTGGACAGCTATCGGGACGAAAGCTATAGAAGTACGCCTGGTGCGATACATGCAGCATTGGACATCGCAGAACACAGTGGAGTGCTGGTGATGTACTCCCCCCCTTCCGCCCCTAAGGAGCCATACTCATAAGAAACAACACCTTCAGTTGAGCCCGCCTCTTCGACTTCCGTGAAAATAATATGGCTGATGGCGGCATACTACTTCAGTGGCCTTGAAGACAGCATCTTAGGCCACGGAGGTCGGCAAATGTTTAGTGTGACCGACAAGATAAGGCAAAAATAGCTCAGTGTCCCTTTAATGCGTCGTTAGAATTTAGAAAGGCAATACGAGGTTTGAGCCATAAACTCGCGGAAAGCTCTTCAGTCTGACCGGAGCGTGGTAATACCTTGCTATGTACAAACAATGCTGATGGCTTCGTGTAAAATGTGCGCGGGAAGGGCGTTTTGCGCGACTGTCACTGCTAATAAGGTGCCCAGATGAATGCGCTTTCAGTTCGTTTTTGCTGCCCCTCCTCGCTTCCTTAATTTACCCTTTCTCTGACCACACTTCGTAAAAGCTTAATGTGCATTACGCTTAAGTTCAGTGGACGGCTCAACATAAAGTGCTATGCCGGGGGCATTCTTCCCTTCTGGTCGCGTAGTATAGCTGTTCCAGAGTCCTCTCTGAGAACCGTTAACTAAAGCATATTTTAGACCATCCTTTACTTCCACTAACATCGCTCTGTGTGTTTCTTCTTTCCGTCACGCGGCGCGCCACTTGCGCAGCCATCATCGCCGTCCGAACCCTTTTCGCGGTGATCTGGATCGCTGTCACGGCCGTCGTCACATTCTCTTCGGAGAAGCAATACACTCCGCCCGTGTCGTATCCGCACTGCGGGCCGCTCCAGGGCATCGAGGAGACCTTCGACGAGCGGCGGCTGCACATCTACTACGGCGTGCCGTTCATGCGGCCCGCCCTTCTTCACAACCGGTTCCAGAGGCTCCCTATCCTGGAGAGGCCATGGACGTTCCTCCTGGACGCCAGGAACCAACCCAGCCCTTGCCCGCAGCCGTCCCTGAACGTCGGCAGGATGACGCTGGACAACAGGAACAGCAGCGAGGACTGCCTCTACCTCAACATCTACGTGCCGGCGCGGAAGTCTACAGACAACGTGCCTAAGTACCCCATAATCGTATTCATCTACGGCGGCGGTTACTACTCTGGGGGAAACTCTTTTCCCTTCTACAGCGGCAAGTACTTAGCTGCGTACGGCAACGCCATGGTCGTAGTGCCAAACTATAGACTAGGAGTCTTCGGCTTCTTCCGGTCGTCCATGCTGGAAGTGAAAGGTAACCAGGGCCTCCTGGACGTACACGCGGCGCTTCGATGGGTTAAGAAGAACGCGGCAGCCTTCGGCGGCAACATCCAAAGCATCACTATTATGGGCCATCAGGTCGGAGCTGCCCTGGTCGGACTCCTGCATTCGGTGACTGGAGCCTCGGACCTCTTCCATCAAGTTGTCATGATGAGCGGCTCGCCTTACATGCGCCACTGGAAGGGGGACAGCAAGGCCAAGGCGCGTGAGCACGAAGAGCTTGTGCGAAAGCTTGGCTGCAAGGGCGATCCCAAGACTGTACTGGACTGCCTGAGAAGTAGGACTCCCGAGACGATCCTGGACTTTGCCACCAAGCTGAGCAGCTGGAAGACCCTGTACATGCCGAACGAGTACGAGGACATTCAGGATGACGCCAGCGTCGATTTGAAGAGCACGGCTGTGTCGAAAAATGTCATCATAGGCACAACTGAAAACGAGGGCTCCTACTATTCCAGCATGTTCCTCGAGCTCTTCTCGAAGTACGATGCGTCCAAACTTACCCGAAGCGAGACCCTTCAGTACCTTCAAAACGTGACCTTAGGTCTAGGCTTTCATGGGTACAACGACCTGGTCACTTACTACGCCCAGAAGTACAAGGACGACACCCCGGAGGCCCTCTTCGCGAAGGCCGTAGGTGACATAGTGGTGAACTGCCCCATGAAACAGTTCGCCCAGGACACCGCCAATGTGAACACCAAGGTGTTCATGTACGTGTTCAAGCACAAGCCCTCTTACTCGACCAGCCGTCTGAAGGGCGCAGCTCACCTGGACGACATCTTCCTGTCATTGGGTTACGCCCTCGACGCAGCGTTCCTGAACGTCACTGAGTCTGAGAAAGCGCTGAGCAAGGATTTGCTCAGGATGTGGGCCCGTTTCGCTGCAGAGGGGTGAGTTCTTCGCTAATGCAGAGACATCGCAACCTTACCCGTGATTTAGGGCCCCTTCCGCCTTATCGTCGTTGTGCGTATGCTGGACACCCCAGCAACAACATCGCTTTATCGACTGCTCTGCAGTGAGCTGAGATAATTTTTAGAAGAGGTTAAGATGTACTATCAGCAACGAAAGAAACGCGAACAAGAAAAGTGGGGTGGCAATACAAAAGCGCCAACATATTAACTCCTGGAGTGGAAAAGTATTTGCGCCTTCGAATTTACAGTAGAATAACCGGAGCTAGTATTGTGCTTCCCCTGGCTCAGAGCTTCATATTTTGCTGTCCGTGGCTCAATTGTCTTGTTCGCGTTTCATTTTTTGCCAATAGTACTCACTACTATAGCCACAAAATGTGGCCCCTAACTGCCGAAGGCCAATGAAACTTAACATATCCCAACGGCAAAGCTTTGGCAGCTGTTCGTGAGAAGACTAGCTTTTTTGCCAGCTTATCTCCAGAACCACTCAACGGCTTGAGCTACTGTGAAATGAGTTTTTCCTTGGGATTTTTTCGGCGCGCTATGTCGATTTGCACCTCGTTATTCTTTTCGTTGGCTTGGCGAAATTTTCTTTGCGGAGAAAAACCGGAGCGAGCTGGCGGCCTTATCGCCGCCACAAAGCGGCGGGGGGATGGCCGGAGGGCGTTCGCTGTTGATGGCTTCGATGGAATAACGGAAGGCGTCCCCGCAGGGAGCCCGGATCGCTGCGGAACGTGACGTGGCCGCAGTTCACGAAAAGCGAGGGCGTCTATCTCAACATCGGCCCCGAACCGACTCTGGCCGCCAGGTACAGGGAGGACGACTGCGACAAGGTGTCCCGGGCTGTCTTCAACTAATAAACGCGGGGCGTCCGCGTGTCTCTCCTGCCGGCGTCTTTTTTTTTAATTCGGAAATGCATTCTGTAGAGCTTTTATGCCATATTCATCCTCCCTTTTGCGTCCGCGCAGCTCGCCTGGACAACGATTAAGGACAATAAAGGAATAGCGCTGAAAGGAGGCAGGAGGGATGAAAGGAGGCAGGACGCGAGCGCAGACTCCCATCTAAGCTTTATTCGAAATATATTGATTATACAAGGTGTTTAAAAGAAGCCTGCCGCTAACTTAAAAAAAGAAAAACTTTTTTAGTTAAGAGCATGGCTTTTGCGGCATAGCAATACCAGTGTTGGCGGGCACCAGAAAACCGGTGAATCGCTTTATTAGTCAGCTGGATAACTAAATTCTAATAATTGGTTTTGGGGGGAGAGGAAATGGCGCAGTATCTGTCTCATATATCGTTGGACACCTGAACCACGCCGTAAGGGAAGGGATAAAGGGAGTGAAAGCAGAAAGAAAGAAATAGGTGCCGTAGTGGAGGGCTCCGGAATAATTTCGACGACCTGGGGATCTTTAACGTGCACTGACATCGCACAGCACACGGGCGCCTTAACGTTTTTCCTCCATAAAAACGCTGCCGCCGCGGTCGGGTTCGAACCCGGGAACTCCGGATCAGTGAAAATTCTAACTATTATATTACGACGATAACTATTGTATTATAACTATTAATTGTATTACTTTGGATTACAGGCGCGAAAACAGACAGACCACAAGGTAGATAAACGGGACGGAGCGCCACTCACAACTGATTTATTCGAAGGCACGACAAACATATATATACCAGCTGACACGCAAGGAATACTATCATGTTCCACTCTGATATGACAGCGAACGCGTGAAAAAATTATTACGACGAGGCGCGAACTCTAACGGCTAAAAAGTTAATAGAACTAAATTCTAACTATTAACTTTTTAGCCATTAGAGTTCGCGCCTCGTCGTAATATACAGCTGACTGTTACTAATAGCCCTATCGGCTTTCAGAATTTCAAAAGCTCTTTTTTGCGGCAGTGCTGGGGATGAACGAATTTTGGCATTTCTGGCTCAATTCGAAAATTCCGCTCATCGCTGCTCGCTGCTCTTGCTTCGCCAACCGAGGCGTGGCAGAGAAGGCCATGTGGCTGCTCGCCACGGAGTGTCGCTATTTGATGGACGTCGCTGGGCAGTCACCGCTCGAAACGAGATTTTCAAATTTCGCCGGAAATGCCGGAGTGTTTTGGTCCACAGCACTGTCGGAAATGGCGTTTTTGAGATTCTGAAAGCTGGTATGGCTATTAGTAAGAGCCACCTGCGAATCTCTAATCGCAGCTAGACGCCCAACTTTAAATAATTTAGTTAAAAAGTTACCTATTAAGATCTAGTAAAACAGAAGACTGGGATAGTAGGCTTGCTATAAGTAAGATCTCGTTAACCAGCTTACTAATTAGTGCTATTCACCGGTTTCTGGTTCCGCCAGCACTGGCATTTTGCCGCAAGAGCCATACTCTTACCTCAAAAGCCTTTTTAAAAATTAGTGGCGGACTACCCTGGAATATCCTAGGGTGATTTGTTCACAATCCGATAGGTATATAGGTTGTGATGTCACCACAAGGTCGCATGACCTACGTAGCCCACCTAAGATGCTTCTCCGGGGGTGGCTGCCTGGGCCACCCTATTTATCGCTCGCAACGCCGACAACGCCAGATTTTCTGTGTAACGGGGCGTTTGACTCTATTGCGTTAAAGGTTTTATCAGCGAGTCAGTGCTTTTTTCTGTGTCTCCTTTCGGCTGTCTCTTTTGCGCTGTTATACTTATTTAATAAAGCATAGCTAAGTCGGCCAGCAATCCATCTTGCTAAAACAAAGAGCACCCATGTCTCTAAGCGTGTACAGATGAGCAATAAAAATGTTCTACACTGCATTTATTACTTCGTATTTACAAATATATGTTATTCATGTTATCAACATGAGCAAAAGAAGTAGTAGACTAAGAAAATGAACATAACCTCGATGTTATCCAGTTCTCCAGGCCAACATGCGAGATCGGAAGATGGAAAGAAAAATGAGGGAGGCGACAAAAAAGAAAGAGGTAGATTAAGTGTAATAAGTAGTAGACGACTAGGACGATGAGCTCCAAGGGCACAGCAACAACCTCTAGGGCAGTCGACAAGAATGCACTCCTTGCAGCGTCGCCCCTAGCATTTGACGCTTGTACCATTTTTATCGCCATTTATGATGCATCTCAGGGAACCGAGCCAGGGCCAAATACAGGGGGAAATTTTCTTCCTAAACAGTTTGCTGGAGATCAACGCAACTGGCTCCTCATAGCGCTGTGAAGTCAACGAGATTTTTTGGACTCTGCTTGTGCACCTTTATTTTTTGTTTTCTTTTTATTCCAGAACCGTTGTTTTAGTTCCTGTATTGGGCCCGAAAGATATGCCGTCGCTTTATTTCCCGGTACCGCCCACGTGACGCTAGAAGCTGGATGACGCGCGTTGCACTCCTGCTTTGCGACGCGTCTGCGATGCGATGGCTGGTCATATTCACTTTTAATTTGAGGAATTAAATCGTCCTTTTCGACAACTAAGCATCTCGTCAACTGCATGAGCGAGGCGTCGCTACCATGCTGCAGCGATCAATACTCCCCAGCCGTCATTCAGCGCGTATGTTGCTGCCGTTAATGGCAGTACTGAAGCGGCTGCGTCTCCAGTCCTAGGTAACAGGTCACTGAACCCCAACCAAAAAATAATTTCTATGCGGCAGGTGTGCAGCTTTGCGGAATGCTAACACATATCGATGCAGCACAAAGCAAATGCGGGCCATTCGGTTTCGGTTAGTGTTGGCGAATGAGGAGTGGTTCGTCTGGTCCCTACTGTTTTGGAAGAGGGGAGTATAGGGCAGAAGAGACAACACAGAACATTTTTTACATGCTTATTGCCTCCATAGAGGAGCACTTCAGCCAGCTCCTTCGGCGTCAGTTGCTACTTACCAACCATTTAGCACCAACTGATCAAACAAAGTTTTGCTCCCTGAAATGCTTGGTGCACATGCGACGCTGTTCACTCGCTTTCTTGGCCGTCCTCAGCGCAACTAACTACAGTTGTCGCAGCTTTTTATCTTTCGAAAGAACTGAAATCAGAGCTTGCACTGGAGCTGCGTTGCGTATCTGGCATTGGGGCTGGAGTAAACCACCGTAGGAGAAGTGTAAATAACTTTCCGCTGTTACTGAGACGGCAAGCGGCCAAAATATGCAATGTAGAAACTCGCAGAGAAAAATAGAGGAAATAAGGTGGTCTGTATCTTTTAAAAAGCAGAAGTTCTGTCGAGCACTCACTGCCACCGCAATGAGTCACGTGATCTCCCCTGTGGCACAAGATCTACTCTGGCGCTGTTCGCGCCACTGGCTCTATTCTGTACCGGACTCTGTCCCGCCGTTTTCCGCATGTGTCTGGCTTTCGCGCTTTGCGATTCCACGATTGTCCCCTCGTACGACAGAGTTACAAAAGTGAAGATGACAGTTATTAACTCTGTAAACTTTTTTGAAAATGAATTTGCTTGCTTTAGTTCGTGATCACTGGGACATGAGAGAACGCCACCAGTCTCCTTAGCTTTCACGAGCAGTACTATATTTGTTGTGCATGGCTGAACATAAATTTATAAGTTAATTTCCTTATTTCGCTAAGTATAAATGAGAAAAATTCTTTTGCGTCTTACCTTTGCTTGAACTTGAAGAACGGACGGTATTCTATATCAAAGTCTAAATGCGTCAAGCAATAAACTGTAGGTGACAGCAACGACTGTAGGTTTACTAAGCCGACTGAAGGTTTCAGAGTAAAAACCTTTGGATAGAAAGCAAAACGACGCTTTTTTTTTAATTTGACATCGGCGACAGCTGGGCGGTCGTCTTGTCGCGGCAGTGCAGTTCCAGTGGAACTCACAAGAAGGTTCTTGAACTTGCAACAAAAAGTTCGGAGTTCTGCGACTGTAATTGTGAGAATTCGCTTGTATGTTAACATGGCCGTTTTAATTATACTAGCGCGATTCTTCAGCACTGAAATCTAACATGCGCCTTAGTCGCATTCGTGGCTTAGGTTCGCATTACCCTTCGTTGTTCAGATGTCTGCGTCAAGTACTCCATAAGCCGATCACAATATCTGCAATAGCTATCGTCTCGTCGCCAAATGTGGCTTTCCAGCAAACTGTCTCCGGCCAATCGCGAACTGATCACGCTGTGTGGAAAGCTATGGACGGTTTCTGTGAATCTATCTTATGGTCAGGCGAAAGGTAGTGCCAATTACCAGCCGATGATGCCTGTAGAAGAAGAGGACGTACGACCATGTTTATGAATATTGCTCCTTGTTTGCCTGCATACAATTACGTTGCTTATGAAAAAAGGTGATTAACAGGCGCGTGTGTTCGACGGATTAGTCGCAATGTCCTCATGTTCCTTGCAAAAAGCTTCTCAATAACAACGAGGACCGTTCAGTGACACCAGTTAGTACATCTGATTATCGCCTAACTCAGTTAATTCATTCAGTTGATGCACCTGAGTTGTAACTTCATTCTATTGTGATCACTTTCCTACCATGGTTGTGAAATTACGAGCTTTTCCAAAGAACTTAATTCCTATTAGATAGCTGCTGCTCATTTTCCTTTCATGCCTATTCCATTGTTATCCGCTGCGCTACGAGACTGCCAGATCTTGATGACAGGGGTAGCCTAATATTATCTCGAACCTTTTCTTTTCATTTCTTTTGCAAAAAATTTGTATAGGCATATCATGCAACTCTAATAACTGACACTGTGTTGATTGTTGCCGAATGTATCAATGATCACTGCAGATGCCTGCTCGTCGGTGCATGGCAGCGATTCAGGGTTTCCTCAGACAAATCTTTTGGGAAGTCTTAAAAGAACTACTTATACCGCATATGTTATTCCCCAAGCCTCTTAAGTATCATCATTATGCGAACAATGCAAACGAGTGACCTGAATGTATATGTACAGTCGGGAACTAAAGTCTCCGGACTGCATGCTTCCGAATCGAAGCCAGAAGTTCTATTATTAGCCGCTGGCTGGCGACCACACTCGTGGAGGTGAAAGCAAAAGATTTTGCCTTTAACCTTTACAAATGTGGTCTCTAGCCTTCGGCTAATAATACAGCTTCTGGCTTCGTTTCCAGAGCAAGCAGTCCTGAGACTTTTGTCCCCGACTATACACCAATTAAGAGGGCCGCTTCGTTCAGCACCAGAAATTTTGTTATTTTTACGCGAGTGTATCGTGAAGCGGTTTTATACACTGTTAAGCTAAAATGTGGTAGAGTTGTTCGACATTGCGAGTGCCAGCATATCAAGGCTGGTATAATGTAACGAGACACTTGTGATTCCAAACTAATTTTCTTTGCTCGGACTTTGTGACAGGCACAAAAGACATTTTGCCCTACGTTGCTTGATCGTCAGATATGGCGGGAAAATGGCGTCTTGTCGGCCAATCACAAAAGAAGAAAAAAAAATAAATGTGATCGAAAAGGGATCGTTCGATTATGCAGGCCTAGTTGTAGCTTCGACACCTCGGCCATAGTTTAGTTAGAACACAGATAACGTTGGCAAAATAAAGAGTCGCGAGGCCTTTCTTCGAGATATTACTTCCCCATTGTGACAGTGACGTTCAATCATTCTCGCTTCGTACAAAATGCCCATCGTGCCCCTCTATAGCTTTTTATCACTCTGTTTTACTTTTATGCCTTCCTATGAATTATTTGCACGATGTCATCCCGGTGAATAAGCAGTGTATATTAGAGACCCGTGAAAACGTTGAGGCCAATGCATATGCATGCGTACCAAGAACTGCAACAAGCAATCAACATATTTTATTTGACTGATGCAATTGTACTCAGTCTGGGATAATCTCAGCTTTCGCGTAGGCACCTCGCATGCCAATCGTTCTGTACAACAAACGAATGCCTAGTTTGACGAAGGGAATGCTAAGCAGTAAGAATATAACGCTTTTGGCCTCTCTCAGCGACCAAGTTTGGGGCACGTTCAAAGGCGTTGTCGTGTTTTCAACATCGGTGCCTGCCGTTAAGTACAGCCTTTGTGAGAACAACGTGCGACATATTTGACAGAAGGATTCGCCGATCTGTGTTGTAAAACTCACCCGTGTTATCGTTCAGAAATTAGCGCAATTCTACGCTAAGCAGCCTGCCAACCTTATTCATGCCACCTTGAAACGAAGCAGCTAAAAGGGGCCTTAGAATAACGGAAAGTTGGGCTAGTTGGATTGAACTGTACATCACAGCGCTGAACAATGAAGACGACAGACAAGTCAAGACAGGCGCAGTGTTGTTTTCTTCTCTGCCGTCTTCGTCGTTTAGCGCTGTGATGTACAGTTGAAAGGACTCTTAGCTCGATACAGGGCTGCTGTTTCGATCGGAGTTTTCTGTCCTCACCACTTTCGGAAGTTCCCGTAAATCTTTACCATCAACCTTTCTTCAAGGGACAAAAAGAAACACACACGCTATTATGATGCATTGATGGGTTTAAAGTTTCGAGTTGTATTCGGGTAGCTGCGCCACCTTTTTGCAGTAGATTAAACTGAACAAAGAAGCTAAAAAAAATACAGATCGCCGTCATCAGTAGTTGAAAACACTCATGGCAAGCGCATTACGTATGCCGATTTTCCGAAATCGCTTGATCTTGAAAACAGTTTCGAAACAAGCTCAGTTTGGGATAAACCAACTGGTACGCGTGCCTCGAGCAAAGGCTGCACAATAGTCGGTCGCACGTCGTACCTCGTTTGTTTGGTTTCGGTTCCAGCAAACATGATAGACCACAACCTTCGGCGCTGCATTCGCGAATTATATACAACACAAGCATACGCAGTTGACAGCGTTGCTTAAAGAGTCCGCACCTTAAGCTCGCGTCAAGCGTGCTTAAGGGGCTCGTGATGCAAGGCTCGCGGGCCGCTGCGCTGAACGCGCCGGCGTTTCGCAGTGAACGGTGCCGAGGCGTCCTTCTGTCCGTCGCCAGCTGTGCGGCACAGCAGCTCGCGGATCGCCGGTTTACGAGGCCCGCTCTTGTTGCTCCTCCGGATCACGCCTTGTGTGCGGCCGTGTTCGGTCACCTGGCCACCGCGTTGTCCGGCGACACCTTGATGTACCGCTCCCAGGCCCGGCAGTTGTCGGTGTGCGGTTCCCAGCCCACGGTGAAGTTCTTGGGCCTCAGGTTGAGGAGGAGCGGCCACTCCGGGGTGAACTTGGGCCACCGGTTTCCTCGGATCTTGGGCACCTTCCTGCGTTTTTGCCGGAGAAGGCAAACAACAGAGACAATGAATGTAGGTCTGTGTTTAAAGAACCACTATTGCGTCGCTTCAGTGAACAAAATGGCATGAAAGGGAAAGCTAGACTGGGTTCAGTTTGATACCCGTACTTACGGTTGTGTACGTACAGCCTTGATGAAAAGTCTACGGGCCACAGGGTCTGATTCTGAGGCTTGTAGTGGAGCGTACCACACCCCAGCAGGTGAAAAACATTGGAGGGTGAGGAGAATTCTCATCTTCACCCCCCGCCCACTGCCCCCCCCCCCAAAAAAAAAATAAAGCTTGGGGGCCTTCTTAATCACATTCTTAAAGAAAATCCGATAGCATTTAAGTTGGCTGCTGTGGTGTCTACAACGAGTGTCTAATGTCCTTACGATTTTCCGGCTCCGGCAGGAAAATCAGACTGTATCCGGTTCCATTGCCCTTATATGGTGCGCATAAGTCATCACCTTCTATAATGTTCGAGTACATTTAAATTTTATTATCATATGGGATTATACTAAACCCACCCACTAACCCACATTTATCCAATTTCTGGGGTCGGTCTACTTCCAAGTTTTAGGGGGTCCTTTGGAATATTTGGGGGGATAACTATACCAAATTTTGGCAGTCCAGATATTTTCACATTTGGCGGTACTGATGACGTCACGAAATGTCAGGGAATTTCGTGACAGAGAAACCGTATTTTTTTTCAGACGACAACCTAAATGCTATAGCATTAAAACTTTGATCGCTTCACAGGCGCCGATAAGTACCCTATTGGATTTCTCTATGGCCTGAAGACTTTTGACCCAAGGTATACGTCCGCACATTGTATGAAAAGCGCGCAGTGGTAGAGAACTCGACAGGCAGTGCTACAGCCGACACAATCGGATACCTTACGCATGTCCATTGATTACTCAGCTGGAATGCGAGCAGCACAAAACATATTGGGGTGGGGGGGGGGGGGGGGGGGGGTTGTAGACCGCATAGTTACGCATGTCGATTAATTAATGAGATTAAAAGAGAGTGCGAATGGAGAACAGACGAAATCAGCTTCCGACCATTGCAATGGCACTGACGGGGAAAAAAAAATTAGGAAAAATGGAACAAGCTCTGGCTCTCAATCTTTGCTCAGGATTCACTTTGGGCTATGCGAGCGCTCAATAGTAACAGTGCAAAGGACCGCAGTGGTATCTGCGGGCAGCGATATCTGCCCGGAAGGAGTGGCCGACATTCGGAACCCGCTGTAAAACGAGTGCCACGCTTATACTAGAAGCACGCCTGCCCACGTGGCGCTGTTTTGAGCAACGGCTGCTGCCGGCATTCGAGCTCACGGATACCAGTTTCGTTAAGCTCTGCCCGATTGCCATCTCGTCCAATTGTACGCCCGTCGAGACGCGCTGTCGCTGGCGTAAAAGCTTACGCAAGGATCCAGTTCATATTGCTGAAAAGCGATTAAGACACCTAATCGGCAATGAGACGCGAGCGAAAAAGCGAGCACGAATAGCACTATAGGGCGTGGCCGGGGGTTGCGTTGCACAAAGCTTTGCGACACATGAACTGTGCTCGCGTCCCCTGGCGTGAAGAGCGAGCACGCGTTCCGCTCCGGTCACCTCAGGCGCGGTGTGCGTCGCGAGCAGTCTTGCGTGCGCCTGTCGCGTGCTGCCGGTCGTGGGCAAAGTAGAACGCACGCCATCAGAGAGCTTAGCGGTTTATGAAGGCGACGCGTACGCGCCAGTTGTGCTTCCGCGAGAGGTTTTACTACTACGTAATGTACGTAGTGTGGAACGCGAAAATGTGCGGAATGCCGGGTGAGCTGGCGTACGCACATAACCTTCGAGTTTCGCTCTGGGGTGCTGTTGATCGAAGCATGACGTTGAAGTAAGACGGAGAGGTCGAGCTAACAGCAGGGAAGTTACAAAAATATCATTATTAGTAATGATAATCGTCTTAATTAGGTACACTTCAGGGGAAAGGAGTCTCCCATAGCGATCCTACAGAGGATATCTTCATCACTTGTTTTCTTCAATGAAAGTTATTCTCTAAAATCGGTCATAGAAGGCAAATATATAGAAGTCATATCAACGAAGCCTAGCAAGAAAGATCTCTTTGAAGCTATGGGAATTAACAACTCCGGCGTGGAGCAGTTTTCCCCCCACAAGTGTGCTGTTAAGCATAGCTGAGTATGCAGAAAAAGGGAAAGGGGATGTATACAGCCGACTTCACAAATGTACTCCAGTCAACCCTGCACCCCTATCAGCTGGGCTTCCCCGGGGCCCTCAAGTCCTCACCACAGGGCGCGCGCCGGAGTGGCCTACACTGCCGATCAGCCTTGCCAAGTGGAGAAGCCACAGTGCCAAGAGAGAGCAACTGTCTGGTGCGCATCATGATGACTCGCAATTACCACACGTGACATGCGACACATGCACGAAGCAGGCCAACTATCACCTTTTACGGGAGTGTGCGCCCAGCACATTACCCCGGATATTTGCTGCCTACAGGTTTGGATTATGCCCCGGAACTCTGCTGGCACCAAAGGCACGCTCCTATCCGTGTGGGCCTTAATTTTGTGTGCACTACCAGCTTCAACCGCCGCATGTGACATCCCTCTAAACTTCCTCTCCCAATAACTAGAACTACTGAGCCGTCCCACTTAAAATAAAGGGTTTCTATGACATAATACTAAAGCGTGGCTTTTTGGGTGTTGTTCGTTTCTTCTTGTGTCCTGTCGTACACTGCGCTATATTATCTCACTATAATCAATACTACTTAAGTTATAAGAAGAAATATAGCTCAGTCACTGCTCTCCGAATTCTACGCTATTTTATGACAGCACTTCAAGAGTAATGTGAAAAAAAAAAAGACTCCGTTATACGTTGCCGTCACACTGTGCATAAATTTTTTCAATATATGTCTGTATAGCTTTTATTATCCGTACAGCAATGTTACTCGTAGTTCATTTTATTGATTACATGTCGTCCGAATTTATAACAGCTGTCGGGAAGCTCTAAAACGCCCCTCAGTTTTCTCTTTGCTTGCAGGTGATCATCTGCCGCCCCCTGCTATGCTTGCCTTCTCTTCGAATAGACTGCAGTTACCCAAAGAGACCATCGGTTATCTTGTCTTGATACTGCATGCCTTACCAGTGCCAATTTGCCTTTCTTGATTTCGATCTAGGATATAACTATAACTCACGTTTGTTCCCTGACCCACTCTGATCTCTTACTTCCTCTCTCTTAACCTGCACTCGTATAATTTTCCTTTGGCAGGTATTTACTTCTAATCATGATGGCGTGCTGTGAGACGCTCCGGTGTTGGTAAATCCTGTCCTATTGCTTCTGTCGCTTAAGCGCTGTCATTTCACAGCGTTTTCTGCTATGAATTACTCAGTGTAGTGTTCTAACATTTGTCTGCCCTAAAGCGGTGATAACGAGCAATTCCCTAATGAAGATCGTGACAGCAAGGAGGTTATATTGTGAGTCACGGACTCACCACTTGCGCCACCTACCATTCGCA
Organism: Amblyomma americanum; assembly: GCA_030143305.2. Taxonomy (NCBI): domain Eukaryota; kingdom Metazoa; phylum Arthropoda; class Arachnida; order Ixodida; family Ixodidae; genus Amblyomma; species Amblyomma americanum. The sequence goes on along the minus strand of JARKHS020025613.1, from coordinate 157,729 downwards.
GCAACCTCCCAAGCCAAGCCCAGTGCAATCCACTGTCGTGCAGTGCGTGTAGGCGTGTTCGCTGAGCGCTGGGCAGCTTTGGCGCTTAGTGGGGCACCATGCCTCGTTAATAAAGTTATTCATATCATTACGTGAGCCTTAATCAGAGCCGAACGCCTCGGCCAGCCTCCGCCTAGCCTTTCTTCAGCCTTGAGCCCTCGCCTTCACAATATATAACTATATAACCCCATTGGGTGGCATGCATCCATTAGCAATGCCCCCCGCTTCTCCGTCCGCTCTCTTTCTGGGCGCGAACAAGACAGTCTCTTTTATTCAAGTCTCTAGAAATCAGACTTGTTGGAGCTCCTTCCTGTCCTTACGACATCTGCCAAGCTGATTCCTGGTGATTTCCAAAAATTTTATGCCCCTACATGGGAGGTCAAGAGCCGAGCTTTTGTGTTGGTCGTTCTCCCCGGTTATTGTCTCGCTAACGCAAAGAATATCATGCAGTGCATATCACCGGATGTGGTGCAAAATGCATGGACTGACCAGTGGCGGAGAAGTAAAACATCACTATCATCATCATCTTGGTAATGACATATGCCGGCTCTAATGTCAAATGAGGTGCTGACCAATTGCTTCAGAAAATAAAGCCCTTCATGAGGGTGATGCAGGAACAACTGGAAAACTGAAGAAATAGCAACTCCGCTACTTAATGAGACCGAACCTCTCCTCCAGAAAAGCTCACTCAAAATTGCTAGCAGTTATATGGAAAAGGAGGCTGAAAAACTGCACGAAAAATAAACGGGCAGCTCATATTTTGGATAATTCAGCGAATTTTACCCTGAGCGTGTTACTTCGCAGCTACGCACAACCACCTACATATACGCTACTCTGACCGTTGTTTAACATGAGCATCCGCTGTGATAAAGTGAAAGGAAAAAAGAAGACGTGGACATACTTGCAATTGGCGACAGTTCCAATGATGTCATTAATACCCTCCTCAACAGGATAGGCATTGCGCAGCGCAGTAACTTTCGAGTTATTGAACCCCACAGGTTCCAAGAATTTTTTTTTCAGTGCGAATCATTTGTACGAATTCCGCGTATCGAACATTGGAATGCAAGAGGATAAAGTCCATTATTTTCCGACTGCGCGAAGAAGGAAAAGTGCAGGTGTTATCGCGCATAACTGATGTGTTTACCGAAAACATCAACCTTGCTATCTATAAGTTTCCTTTCCAGTTCATTTCCCGCCATTCTGCTGCATGCCGTTCAGTCGACGCATACTCGCAAGTTTCAGTCTTCACTCTGTTCGCTGCACAGAATTACGTAACAAGCGCGCACCTCGTTGGCAGCCTGCCAGTCAGCGCGTAATTAGTTTTTCTTTTCGGAGGCGACGTCGGTCGAAGGAAAATGAAGTTTGATAGGCCTCGAGCACCGAGCGCTACTCGTTTGCATTCAAAACTGACGAAGTACTTCCTCATTCCAGACCCACCCACAGCCAGCCAGCGGCTGCTGAATATTCAACCTCCCGCTGAGCAGTGTTTGATACCCATGCACAGTCGAACCAAATGTTTCCATCGACGCCTGGTAACGCTGTCAAGCGGAGTGTTGCGCAAACGACCATCAGTGACAGCAGTCAAATCGCCCGAGGCACACTTGGCTCGCTAAATCCCACGTCTCGTGACAGCGCCCCTGGTGTGTTGTGCTTGTTGTGACGACGAGAGAGATACTTGCCACGTGTACAAGCGCGTCGGTTAATATGTCATCGGCTAATATGCACAAAGACGGAAGGAAGGGGGGAAGCTGCCGAATGCAAAGAGCTGGCGGATGCATACTAACAACGAAAGAAAACACGCGAGCAAAATGCAAAACGCCTTGGTTAAGCGACTTGCAGCGGGCGCTGCAAACGTTACCATCGTTTAAATGCAGAAGTCAAAAGTGTGTTGTTGTTTTTTTTTTGATAACGTTATTTATTGCCTCAGGGCATAAAGGGAGTTGGGAAGGTAGAAAGAGAAAGGAAAGAGTGGGTGGGTGTTAAATGAAGGAAAAAAGGTGGGCCGATCTAACGAAGGCGAGGAGGGAGCGGTGATGTGGCCCCTGCGTCCAAGCAATATATGAGGACGGGTTGTCTGGGTGGAGACCCGCTGCTGCCATGTGGCGAATTCTGGTTGGCTTCAGCGCCGGGCAAATCCACAACAAGTGGTGAATGTCAGCCTCAGTATCTTTTATGTCCACCTCAATCTCTAAACTTACGCCTAATAGCACACTCGTCGCATAAAAAAAAAGTGAAAACACTTGCTCTTTCGGCTTTTTGCGAACAGGTTCGGAATGCTCGCACTATCACTTCCTCCGTGCTTGCAGCATGCGCGCCCAACGGTCCAGCGAGCGATATGGCGATACGCCGCGGAGCTAGCTTTTTGGCAAGGTCTACAAGCCGAACACCTGTGGTGTCGCTCTGTTCGAGACTTAACGGGGCACAGCCACTGGCCGCGACTGAAATAGCCACGCGAATTGTATTCCCAACACAAAACGCTAATTTTGTAACCGGCTCTTCCACGCTCGAATTCCTCGCAGGTGTTCTTCCTCATCCGCATTTCTAGTTTCCTCGTAACTCCATGAAGTGTCCTGTTTTCGTTTTCTCGCGTACGGCAGTCACGAAATCGCGCAACGAGGTACGGAGCTGCTACCTGGGCGCTTATCACATCCTTCATGCATCGTTCTATCTTTCAGTTTGGGTCATCATCATCGTCAGCCTGACTACGCCCACTGCAGGGCAAAGGCCTCTCCCATGTCTCTCCAATTAACCCTGTCCTTTGCCAGCTGCGCCCAGCGTATGCCCGCAAACTTCTTAATCTCTGCAGCCCCCTGCTACGCTTGCCTTCTCTTGGAATCCACTCCGTTATCCCGTAAGGACCAGCGGTTATCTTGCCTTCGCATTACATGCCCTGCCCAAGCCCATTTCTTCCTCTTCACAGGGATACGTAATTCCATTATTTGTTGGCAATGTGACTGTCGCATTAGTAAATGTTGCCTTTACCGAAGGTGACATCACTTTCGGTCTGGTGACATCACTTCCTTCCAGACAGTGGGAATGCTCCGGTCTGATGACGTCACTTCCTCTGTCCACTCGTAAAGCTTGCTTTGATGACGTCACTTCGCTCCAGCCAATGGGCGAATTTTACGACCAACGACGCATTTTGCCCCATAGAGCTTCTAATGCTAACGCACTTAAAAGCTGCAAAACATGTAGCAATGAGTGAAGGCGGATCGTCTAGGCTTATGCCGTGTTAATTTCGCCCAGAATCGAATGAAGCTCACGAGGGCGTAAACAAGCTGCGGGAATAGCCGTTTTGCCAGCCTCGTAAAGCGTCCTTCGTCTGGCGAGACGTTTGTTTTCTTTTCGCACCACTCGAGCTCGGGCTAAGCGACAGGTGCTGTGGGCTCTGCGGGAGGCCGCTTCGCTGTGTACGGTGGCGGTCGCCTGGTGTTGAATGCCAAGCGTCAGAAGCGGCGAGGCGTGCCCGTTCAAGGTTGCCGAGCCCCTCATTTTTTGGAGCGTGGAGAGATATTTCCTCTTTGCATCTCCGCATGCGAGCACGCGCAAGCAATCTCCTCCGAATAAGAAGGTCGAAATTCACCCTGCGAGGCAAGCGTTGCTGCTGGCTCGCGCACAGTGTATATACGTTACGCCTGGCCTAGAATTCCGCGCGAAATTTGCATTCGCGTTCGAGTGCGCGGGCGCGAAATACGCTTTTTGCGAGCCGCTGTGTAGCGCGCCACGGTATATAGAGGTCGTGACTCCAGGGAGGCAAGAGCTATAGGAGCCCTGAGATATGCGTCAGAAGCCGTAAAATGCCCGATCAAGGCGATAGTGTAAGAGTTACTGTGTGTGCTGTACGGGCCGCGCAACAAGTAAGCAACCGAAAAAGTTAGGCGTGCCCCCCCTCCGGACTGCTCGGTTTCTCCGTTTGCTCGTGTCGCATTCTGCGAAGATTTCGCAACTTTGCCTTCAGGTGTGCCCGTTTAACGAGATTTCGCTTTGCAAGCCGAATCTAAATGCATGGCCGTACTCTGAATGGTCATTTGTTGCATCGGAACTTTTCAAATCACATAGGTACAGCCCCCGTCAAAAGTATACGGCCCAAGGGGTTTTCTTGCGAGGCCTTTCGGCAAGCCTCGTTATGCGTCCTCAGCGACCGCAATGTCTCGAAAGAGGAATGGCTTCGCGTTCTCAATTCTCTCAAGCTCTGGACTGCTAGATGTTCTAGGGAGCCCCGCTAGACAGCTTAAAAGCAGACCCCTTGGGCTGTATACTTTTGACGGGGGCTGTACGTTTTGATGCAGTTCAAAGGCACTCTACATCTACAGTATATGGCAGAGAGAGGAGTAGGCAGATGGTTTCCTGAAACAAACAATGTGAACAATAGAGGAGGAAGCCTCAGGGTGCTTGCCAACGTTTCGACAAGGACATTCGCCAACCGAGAGACCTGAGCCGCAGCTGAAACCGCAAAGTCAAAGCCAAAGCGTCTCAGTAGTTGTTCCAACAGGGTAGCTTGAGCGGCACGCAGAGATGCGGTATTTGCACTTACCCCTTCCTGGCGAACGTTGTCCATATCTGGATCAGCTTTGAGCTGAACTCTAGTTCCTCGACGGTCGATATGTGCATGTCCCTGAACAGGGTGCCGAAGACGAAGAAGAACTCGTCAAAGTGTGCCACTCCTAGCCAGTCTTCCCACCAGCTGAACGAGGGGCGGTGGTCGAAGTAGTACATGTACACAGTGCTGTTCCTGGCTGCCAGGCTCTCGGCGAAGTAGTTCACGGGGCACTGGAAAAGGAAGTCTCCGATGGCGTCGCCGGCGGCTGCCAGCGCTCCTCGGCCGTCTTCAGGTCTGACGTCGCGCAGGTAATGCGAGGTGACTTCGCGCGGACTTTCACCGAGCACGTGGTGGAAGAGAAGAATGAGGTAGAACCCCACTTCGTCTCGGGTGAGCAGTCGTGGATCCTCTTGCCGCAGCACCTGGGATTATGAAAAGGATTGTCGTTATAAAGCAGCACACATATATGATCTAGAACAGGCTGCAGGAGCACACGCACAAGACCGCGTCGGAAAGAAGTTCGCGAATCGTTCATGCGCACAGTTCTCAAAAACGTTAGCCTCTAAAGAAGGTTCGCTGCCAGCTCGCGACTGTCGGGACTTCCGTTATGATGTACCACTGTTGGAGCGATAACGAACAGCTCTAACGTGCGAGCAGCATTAAGAACTCACTCTTTGATTTGCTGACGCCAGCTCTTGCTTCAATTCCGCTGTCAAGTTATGTGTAATGTGTGTATTTGACAGCAGTTGGTTTAAACAGCTGTACTAGAGTTTAAAAATGATCACTTCGTACACGGTACCACAACCTGTCTAGCCGGGAGAATAGCTTTTGTCAGAAATGCGCACCCCACAGAGTTTCCGTTGGGGCTAACCTTTCAGTGGAAACGAGGAAAATCAGAGGAACTTCCACCCTCATCTCCCCATGCAGGACATAGGACATCTAGGAGTTCTAGAGATCCTCTCTGTATGGCTACGAAGGAAACTCCTTGGGTTGCATATTTTTAACAAAGACTCTACCACCACGTGGTCACCTGATCAAGCTTGGTCGCTCTGTAATGGCGCATCGTGCAGTCACAACACGCAAGGCACAGCCGAGCGGGTCATTGAAGGGAATGACAGGCACCCTCTAATACGCGTATTTAGAAATTTAACTTACATGAAACTTCTCTGCCATTTCATTTACTCTCTTGGTGATGCGGTGAAAAGAACAGACCACATTTGCAAACTTCATACCGCAGCGGCCGCATGCAGTAAACAATACCTGGGCAAGCTATCAAATATGGGATGTATGCGCTTCGGCATTACAAAATTATGTATGGTCAATCTACACGGAAGCTGCTATCTAATGCTGAGTTTTACTGTTTCCTATGGTAATGGAAAGAGACCCTTCACTGACCTTGACCATAAAATAGTTGACGAATGGGCTTCCCTCGTTCGTGTTGGTCCCGATGAGGACCTCCACATCAGCGATCTGGCCCCGCTCGATGAGGGCGCGCGGCTCGTCGGGAAGGAACTCGTCCCCGTATGAAGGGAAGTAGCTGGCCGGGTTGAGTATGTTGAGCTCCCTGTTGGCCGACATCAGAGCCGATGCGTTCGCCCAGCGCAGACAGTCCAGGACGTGGTGCCTGTGGCTGGACAGAGTCACATTCTCGTTGCCGCATCCCACAGCGTCCGCGAGCTGCTGGACGCGCTCAGCCCCTGCCTTGAGGCTCGCCGGTTGTAGGAGGTACGGGCTGCCGCTCTGGAGGATGGCCCTCTTGAACAGCCCGCGGCTGAGCGGCGACAGCATGTGGAAACCGACGGACATGGCTCCAGCGCTCTGGCCCATGATGGTCACCGACTCGGGGCGGCCGCCGAAGTGGGCTATGTTGTCCCGCACCCACCTCAACGCTGCCAGCTGGTCCAGAAGGCCCATGTTTCCCGGTGCATCTGGATGGCCCGCGCTCAGAAAGCCGAATACACCCAGCCTATAGTTTGGCACCACGACCACCACGTCCCCGAGGGCAGCCAGCTGAGTACCGTCGTAGAAGAAGTAGCTGTTTCCTCCGGTGTCGAAACCTCCGCCGTGAAAGAACACCATTACACTCTTTGGTCCACATCGTTCGATGGTGTTGCAGTGTAGCGCGGGCGTCCACACGTTGAGGTATAAGCAGTCTTCAGTGCTGTTGGAGGCATCGATGGTGATTCGCTTGGTGACGAACGTGTCGTACTGCAGACAGGGGAAGGGCATCTGGACCGCGTTGTAGATGCCCTCCCAAGGCTTCGGGGGCGTGGGTTTTCGGAAGCGAAGATCTCGCAGGGGAGGCTCGGCAAACGGGATGCCCAGGAACGTGTCGATGGGCTTGTTGAAGAACACGTTCGTGCGGCCCATGACGTAGCCCGACCTGGTGAACACCACCGGATCGTCCTTGGGGCGAATGCTTTCCGCGCGCTGAACTCGCAGCGCGCCGAGCGTCGCCCAAAGGAGAACCGCGGAGATCGCATTCCTCTGTGGCGGAAGGTAGAAGAAATAAAAGAAGAACGTGTTTAATAGCGGGAAGTGGTATGCACGACGCGCGCGCTCCGCAGGCGGAAGAAAGCAATAAAAATAGTCTCGGCAGCAGAGAACAGGCGAGCCGCACACGTTGACGCGTGCTTTTACTACGAAACTTGAGGAAGTGGTGAGCGCACGAGACAGCGGCCTGACGTCCTTGTGCGCTTTCACCCTGTTACAACGTTGCCTGATTCTCGCTGGATGCGTGACAGATGGAGAGCGCTTTCAGCGGCGGGCTTTCACAGCTGCAACGTGCTCAGTGAAGTGAAAGACGTATTTCATTTTTGAAAGGCTCAACTAAACGAGGCTACGATACAGTTCTTGGTGACCTTAACCTATTTATGTCGCCTGTGATATGTTTCGTTTTTTTCGTATTTATCGCATTATTCTTTTTACGACTCCGTCTTATAACGATATTACGGCCTTTAAAGGGCTGAACAATAAGAGTATAGAGACCAAGCGGCAGTAAGGTAGTAGCTCCGCTCATGAAACGACTTTATCGAGGAATGGGTCATGTAGCTGCGTCTGACTAGTATTTAATTAAACTTAATTATGCTTAAAGCCTACGTCACTTTTATCCCCGAGAAAAGCGTGATTATTGGTTTACGAAATCAAAGCGATTGCTTTCTCCTCAATCATCAATCATCCTAGGTAGCCCGGCAACAATATATAAATTGTTTGATGAATGTCTGAGGTATACGCCGGCTTGAGTGATGACGAAGCTTGAAATTCAGAAATATGCAGTGCGTTCTAGCACCTGCTATCTTGACAGCAAAACAGCATAATAATCCGAGTGTCGTGTTCAGAAAACATAAAAAATTAGGGTACTTTCTGCAATACTGCGCCCTTTTGGGGACATTCGCTGAGCGTCGCTTCACAAATTTTCGCCACTGCGCAAGGCTTTAGCAGCGCACTTTAGGTTCCCGCGATTACTATACATTTGAGCGGATGTCATCAGCGCTTGTACAGAGCGCAGCAGCCATCCGATGCGATTCCAAAAGTGGCGCCATAGCGTATGTATCTGCTATTTACGCAGTGCTGTAAATATCCCCATTCGGCAAGCGTAGCCGCATAAACACTGAGTTATTGACAAGGCTATTGACAATCTTATTGACAAGGCGACTTATCTCTTTCCGACGTCGCATACCTAGAACACAAATAAGTCTACCACATCTTTGGGAGTTATTGATTGGAGGACTCAATCCTGGTCCGTTCTTTCGCATCAGATGACGTCAAATTGAACAATCTTCGCTCCCCAGTGTACCACTATTGCGAACTGAGTAACTGTAAATGCGTCTGCGTAGCACACACTACATACATCAGCTTAGCGGATTAGGCCTCGTCGGCAAGTACTAAAAGAAGGTTCGCTCTCCGCTGAAGAACGACCGCCGGAGTTTCTTTTGGAAAACGCTAGCTGTTGTAAGAACAAAGTGCAGAGGGGCGGGGGTTGATTAGCTTGCATACCACGTCAAAGTTGGGACATGCTTCGAGAAGAACGCTCCCGAGCACAAAGCCAAAGCTTCGCGGGTTTTTCGTGCCGCTCACGTTTTGCGCATTGTGGACCGACCTTGTATCTTAGTGGGACCCGCCTAGGTATGAATCATGCGCATAAGGGTGCGCCTGCGTAGAATGTCTTTTTTGTTTCGTTATATTTGGCACCAAATTAACGGATGGTCTCGCAAAAGAACAAAATACTTTAAACAGGTAGTGTATTGTTGTGAAATAGCTCTACCGCATACACAGGCGAAAATTCACTACAAGGAGCTTGTATGGAGTGCATCTATATAAATCAGCTGGCTGGTGCCAGCCAACACTAAATGCTGAACTGTGAAAAACAGAAGCTGACATTAAGAAAGGGACATTCCATTGTGTCCTTTCCAGCGGAGAATCGCTCTTCAGAAATTGGCTCATCGGTAGCCAGAACGGCGTTGTGCATTTTCCGTACCACACGAGGTCACGTGTTCTCCATAGGCTTACCTTCAGTTCGTTCACAACTTAGCCAGCTGCACTGCACCGTACTGCCTTTGGTACAGCATCCGCGTCGCATTTAGGGAGGTGCTGGGTTCGATCCCCAGTGCGGCCTGGTATCCACCGGTTTTCTACAGGTACAATATTTCCCTTGGCCTGGTGCTTGGCTTTGCTGGGGCGAAATGCTTGGGAGAGGGGCCCGGTACCAAACCGCTGCTTGGCGGCGGAACGAATCCCGGGCGCATTCTTCATTTTGCTTAGGCTGTGAGCCCTAAGCACGATTCAGGAGACATCTCTACTTTTGTACGAGGACTTAGAACCAGGTAGAAATGAAAGGAAGCTGTAGTAATCTAAATTTATTGGTCGAGTGTCAGTACTAAATGGAGCCAATGAAATTCCGGACATCAGCCCTTCTCTGTCTGCCTTCCCCCAGCACCTGAAGTACTAGGCACCCAAGATCCATCTCAGTCCATCTTCTTCTCATCTCAATAATTTCGCATAACCCATGGGCGCACTCTGTAAAGACACAAAATCAGATCAGCATTTTGCTAGGTTGCGTGAACTATGCTGTTTGCTTTCCGCCTATATTGGAGTGACCTATCGAAAATCATATCTTGTTAATGGAAGCTGCAGCCTGTCTTTTGTGTCGTGGAAGTTTTCCGAACAGACTTACCTCCTCTCGGCGAAGGCTATCTCTGGTAGGCACTCAAAAAGCACCGATTGTGCAAAGGAAGAAAAGTAAGCGATTAGCTCAAAGCAGCAACTGCGGCCTTCTGCGTCACTTGTTCCAGCTTCTGACGGCTACCCTCTCATATCGGCTCCGTCGTGTTATCTTTCAACGTAATCTCGACGCTTTCGAGGTTCTCAACATCACGGACAAATAATAAACACAGTGCAAGGGTTCTTGGAATAACTGACAAAAGTTTCTGCGACGCAGAAGGGCTTTTGCGGTGGCGCATAGACACCTCTTTGAAGAGAAGTACACGAAAAAAGAAGTCCAAAAGTGAGAGATGAGGGGCTGGTTGGTATGACATGATTACAAAGCATAAAACTGAGCAGGGGACAAGACACGAGAGAGAAGCAAACAGGACGAGAAGGGTAGCGGAGGTGAGTACTGCTTACCACGAACAGTTCCATCGTTATCCTCTCCTTCGATGCCAGCATCCAATGAACAACCTCTTTCACTGCCACACAGGGACACACAGGGACCTCAGTCTCCTCCCATTCTGGGCTCGTGTTCCGAACGCTCTTCGCGCTGAGTATTCACACAGCTCGAGGGTAACACACTCGTGCAGAGCAGAAAACGGGCGACGTGAAGGCACCGCGACTGTTAGTCGCTGGAGGGCGTCACAGCCTAAGAGGGCACATGCCGACGACGATGCGACTGGTGAAGCCGTCGCCGCTCCCGGGGACCCTGATGATTGTTGTGGACGTCGCGGGCGTTAGCGCCGGCCGACAAGAAGTGGGCGCTGTCTCGCGCACAAGCACACAGAGTGACGCGCGTTGGCGAGCTTGGCAGCAGGCCGCTGGTGACGCGGGCGGAAGGTTCTGCACGAGACAGCCGAGGATATTAGCCGGGCGGCGCCTCCGGAGGAAGCACGCGTGCGGTTCGGCCGGTGCGGCCAGGGAGAGTGAAAGGCCAACGCCGCTGCTGCGGGCCCACCCCTCCCCTTCCCACCACACGCACTCTCCCTGCGAGGACACACGGTGGCCGCCGGAGACGACGGCGAGGGTGGACCACGCGCCTTCGTTCCGTATCGTGCCGCGAAAGCGAACAAGCCAGGAAGGAACTTGCGCCCGTTTTGCACCCCCCGCCGCCGGCGCGCCGAGCATCCGCAGCGTGCAATCACGGTTAGCGGGTCACTGTTGCTGCCTTCCCCTGCTCCCGCTCCAGGAGCGCCGTCGGCGTGATGATGGCACGGGACGCGTGTCGCGGTTGCGGCGGCTCCCGACGTTCCGGGCGCCTCCGCGCCGATTCGCTTCGCCTGACGCCACGCCGACCGCGAACGCATCCTCCTGGAGGGTGTGCTGGGCCATACGGTTCCTCGGCCTAAAGAAAGCGCGGAGGGCTACGGGGACCCGCTTGTGGATGCGCCTCGTGTGTCTTATGGCTTTGTTTACTTTGGAGCGGGGTAGACTCCCCCGTTCGTCCTAAGCTCGCTCGCTCCCTCGCTGGCGTCGGGGCACGTTGCGCGAAAGGCAGTTACGCATAGATGGCTGAGGAGGGGCAGACGTGTTGCGAAATTGAGGAATAGATGCGGAGCTGGCGCGCTGCTTCAATATACCACGTCAGCGATGGAAATAACAGTTGCCTTGTGACCTTATGCATGGTACGCGATGCGTCTGGCGTAGGGTTTCTTTGGGCCAGCCGGTGATTGCCTAGCTTACATTGTAGCAATTTTTAATGAAGTGGAAGTTAATGTGCTCAGGGGATTACCTAAAGGTGGAGTATATTTCAATTAAGGGAGTAATTACTCAGCATCGTCCACCTGAGTGCATGGCTTAATTTTGCGGCGAATCGCGTTCTGGAGGTACGGCGAAAAAAAAATGGCGTTTGCACCGTACCTTCGCCACTCTGGTTTTAAGCACTATTCAAAGCGCACTTCGTGAAGACTGGGAGAGCGAAATATTTCCATCAAGTCTATGCGAGTGCTTAGCATGCACTTAATCGATTCAAGTATCGGCAGCAGCTGCATGACATTGGGAATTTTACGACCATAATAAAACAGGGAGTGTTCTTTAGACTCCAACTAGAACAAAGAGCTCAGCAGAATGCGAAATGAAGTCTGCAGCTTTTCTTTGTGAGAGAAGAAAAGTTCGCGCTTGCCAAGGTCAGTTCTAAAAGCCGAAAATGTCAGCGGAAACTGACTTGAAGTTCTTTTTCTTTCTGATGTCTGAGGCCATTGCACGAAAGGGTCAAGGGTGGGCCGTGTAGTGGATTCTCTGTAGCACTTAAATGATCCTGAGAAGGGCACCCGCTAGCCGCCCTCTATACACGTTAGGGGCGAGTGCCTTTCAAGCTTAAAGCTTTGCCTTGCCAGCACCTATCAAGCGCTCAGTAGGAGTCAACTTTTCGACAACAAGAAGTGGTGGTAGTGTTTGAGCTTCTTCAATAGGCCAGAAAACGATGGTTGCGGTTGGATTAGAGTTAGAAAGGTTAATCAGACGACGCATATTGTTATATACCTCTATACTATAGTGTATACGTGAATAGAGGAAGAATTTGTTACGAGGAGGTTTCGCCGCTTTGGTTTGTCAGTGCAGTGTGATCCATGTTACGCAGCTTCTTCCATGCAGTAGCAAGGAGGCGGATAGCTGTGAGCATTTCTTTACTCTTTTTCTTTCTACTCAAGGCTGCCAAAAAGAGGGTTCGAGGGTACAGCCGAGGTATGGAGAGAGAGAGAGAGATAAGGTAATTTAATGAAAGGAAAGGTGGGGAGGTATGGAGGGATGTATGGCGCACGGTGTGTGGTTTATGTTTTTCGATCGCAGTCGACAGTCGGGATACCACACATCACCAGGGGGGGGGGGGGGGGGGGGGGGCATTGGTCGGCTCCTTAGCCCGAGTTTGCAAGAGGCTGCTCGCTGGCCCTCTTGAACATAGGCTGCTGCTCTCTCCGTGATTGTTGGCGTGGCCGGCTGCCTGCTCAGACACGCATAACTCAAAGATACACGGAAGGTGTGGGAGTCCGGCGCCACGAATCGACATGTTGACCCCACCAGCGTGTAAATACTGCACATCGAAAAGAAGGAAAGAGTGTGAAGCCATACAGAGGCACAAGAAGCTACTTATCTGTTCCTCGAAATTCGCCATGAGTATTTCTGGTGCAAGATACGAAGGTGCTATACATGTATGGGCTAAATAGATGCAAGACGTTTCCATAATTTACGTGTTAAACGTACCCGGCAAAAGAAACAAAGGCAATTTTCACACTTGGTTCGTTTGGGACAAATCTTCCAGTTATTTGTGCTCTGCTTAGTGTGTGTGTGTGTGTGTGTGTGTGTGCGTGTGCGTGTGCGTGTGCGTGTGCGTGTGTGTGTGTGTGTGTGTGTGTGTGTGTGTGTGTGTGTGTGTGTGTGTGTGTGTGTGTGTGTGTGTGTGTGTGTGTGTGTGTGTGTGTGTGGTGTGTGTGTGTGTGTGTGTGTGTGTGTGTGTGTGTGTGTGTGTGTGTGTGTGTGTGTGTGTGTGTGTGTGTGTTCACAGAATATAGTAGCCGCTGCGGGAGATGCATTTCACGAATAGTTTCGTGGTACGTACTGTTAAAGCAGCCGTAAGCTGCTTTCCCTCGAAACACTAATACTCTCTCTAGGCCATTGTTTTGAATATTGCCCCAGAGAAGGTAGCAGTGTTTCACAAAAGGCCACAATAGCGCATGGTGATTAAACTGCTTCAAACATGAATGAGGTCCACGCTAACATTTTATGTGAACCCAATCGTCTGAGGCAACGTTTTGTAACGCAACTGATGTGTTCGGTCCAGCGACTACGCTATCCGAAAATAACTTATGCTCCGTAATGTTCGTACCAAGACGTATTCGTTTTTGTGGGCTAATTTCACGGGAGCAACCACGAGAGAAGATTCTTCGTTTGTCTATTATAGGCTAGTCGTTATCATTCATGGCATATTAATATATGTCATGCATCCTATTCTTTTGAGCTCGGTTTAGTCACCTCTTCGCTTGCACCAGTAATAGCTGGCAAAATACATTGTGGCGTGATAGCTAAGAAAAGCTATCTTTTGTCGCCGAGAATATAATTTATGATTTCGCTCGTATTTTTTTAGAATTATGGCACAATGCTGCATACGATTAAATATTTGGAATAAATGGAATTGTCATAATCATAGTGATTATATTAATAAACATCTACTGCCAACAGAAAATAGAAATGCAGGTAAAAGCCTACAAGGCTTTACGCGACTATGCCCGGAAACATCAAAAATTTGCTGTTTTGTAGGTGATGCAGTTCAAATAAGGAACATAAGTGCTTGTTGATAATTCTCTCAATAAATTACTACGGTATATGAACCCAGCCTTAAGACCTTGCCAAATTATTGAACAAAAGATGTCATCGCATTATATATTACCGGGCAAATTGAAACAAACTTTTTTATGTTCTGAAAATGAAGCTGTGCGACCAATTCGTCTGGAGTCTGTTAAACAGTGCAGGAGCGTATGCACCACGACTTGCTCGATAAACTACAGTGATTACATTTGTAAACAACAAACCTCCACTGGCTACGCACAGTTTGGCCGTCTTAGATTCCGTGCTCAAAAAATATCTAATGACCACCGTCTGGGAAAATACTGAACCAAAAGTAGGAAGCTTTAGCGACCAGAAGTGGTCATCATATTACGCAGTGCACGAGTTCTGAGTGATAATTCTAGCATTTCGTTCACAAATTTCCCGATACAATCATTTCGTCACGAAGAACGGAAGGCGAATACTGTGATTCCGAATCTCAGCGCACTTCAAACAATTGCACGCGCTGCCGATTTTTAGCCAGCGTTTCTTTTTTAAAGTTCCATAGGCTCAATTTGCGCTCTGCTGTCCGCTACATATGTGTGCCATATGGAAGTGCCATGACAACTTGCAGCCAAAGGTTACCCCGAGATACTTAATTGAGTCGACAGAACCAGCTGGCTTACAGGGACACTAATGGCTGCGAGCATCACGTAAATACACAGATCGGTAAATTACAGCAGTTTTAAAAATTTTAAAGCATAAGAACTTGTTTTTTTATTGCTGATTTGGCATACAAAAAGGCTCGTGAACCGTGAGATCAACCGACCAACATTTCCTTGTAGTAAACTAACTGCTATTTCGTTAAAAAGTCGATAATAATAATAATAATAATAATAATAATAATAATAATAATAATAATAATAATAATAATAATAATAATAATAATAATAATAATAATAATAATAATAATAATAATAATAATGTTATTCGGGTGGTCCTGAGAATGGTCTTTCATGTGAAGCGCATGATACAGCTAGCTGTAGCCATCAATTCTTCGGCTAAGGGGAGGGCAAGAAGACTTGCATATGAGTCTTTCTTTTCTTTCTTGCAGCCATAGCTGTTAATAGACGTTTTTAGGATACTGGAGACGTATTAGCGGACGTCTCTCTGCGCACGCGCAGTGGATTGGGTGGGACATAAGACGTCCGCGCAGCGAAGGGGGTAGTAGAGCAGAGGAGTAGGAGAGGAGGAGGGCTAGGAGGAAAGGGGGTGAAGGGGCATAGGAGAGCTGTTATAATGCGATACTTGTGCGACGTTGGTTCCTTTTACCGGCATTGTTTTCATCACACACGTGGGGCAACGTAACAGCCATTGCTGTGCATACGCAGCATACGAGTATATCGCAAACATCTAGTAACTTTTTTCTCAAGTTTCTTTCTTTTTTTCCTCTTTTTTGCTCGCTGTTTTCGCACATTCTGCAACTTCTTAACACGTCCTGTCCTCGTCATAAGCTAGCGCTTGTCCATCCGGAACAACCTCTGTCGGCTTCGTTTCTCAGCTTCTCACCCGCTTTCATGTCGGTGCGGCGCGAACGGGGCAAAAACGGCGAGTGGCGCGGTGCTCTATAGCCTCGTGGCTGATCCCGTGCGCCGCGCAGTGTCGCTCTTGAATGCGGCTTCGTGAAAAACGACGGCGGCTGCAAATCGACTCACAAAGACGACGCGCATCGGCCTCTATGAACGTCCGCGCGGTCGCCTTTCACAGCGCCGCGTTCGCCGACGCCGCTAAAGGGACCAACTGCCTTTTTGTCTCTGGCGCGCCTCGGGCGACGCTTGTGGCGCAAGCATCGGTGAAAAGGACGCCGTCAATACCCCCTCCACACTCCGTCATCATACCCCCCCCCCCCCCCCCGCCTTTTCTTAAGGTGTGCGCCTAGGGGTTTGGCGACCAGGAGACAACGTCGCGGTACACACACACGCTGCGAGCACGCGTCCTGGCTGTGGACTCAATCACGCCCGCGATGACAACACCGCGATTGCTCCATTGAGTCAGGCCGGCCTCAGGCGCGCCGCGTTAAAATAACAGAACGCGCGTGTCGCTAGATCGCTCGCTCACGCTAGCGGTGCGTACCCGGGCCACTCGAGTTGCGTGCACTGTATTGAAGTTTGTCGCAGTGTCCGGGCGCCCTGCCGCATATTCTAATCGAATGTATATCGTATCAAGAAGCAATTAAATTGCAAATATTGAATCGGCCGCAATGTGTTTTTATTTTTTTTATTTAAGCGGAATGGAAGAAACTTAGCTGCCCCTCCGAGTCGTTGATTAATTCGGCCTCGCCCTGTCATATACTAGCCAGAGCGATCGACTGGTTTCTTGCCTGAAGCGATTGTTGGGAGGTGGTTGGAAAGATGGCATCAGAGGATGGTATTATAGTTCCCTACAATGCTCCCGAATCATGACGTTTTTTTTTTATTTCAGGAACTTGTATATACTGGCAGCAACGAAGTTTCAACGTAGGTTCAGAAAGGTGTATTAGTTCACATATAACGCAATTGCAGGTGGAATGAAAAAATACTGCACTGAAGTAATGCACTGTCAATACAGATAGCCTGCTAGGCAAGACACTCACTCAGTTCACTGCATAAACCAGAATGCTGAAATATGCAGCCTTTTACTGTTCTACATCAACGAAACATTATTGTAAAAGTCTAGCTCAGAGAAAAGGAGAGGAATGAGAGACCTAGACGTTCAGAGTTCACATTTATATTCTACCATGTCTCAGTACAAATTGCGCCAAAAACTGGAGACACTTAAGCTCCGTCTTAAGGGCATGACGCGATAAGGTTGATGGGTTAATGCCCATATATGCGGAATTGGTCATTCTCTGCTTTATGTTCGTAGATTCCTGGGAGTTCTCATACCCCTACTTGCGCTGCGGTGCAATGGTTAAGCGATGCGCCACTGCCCTGCGATGGCAGGTGCTGCCACCTGTGTTACTCTTCCCGAGCAACTTATCGCGACCAATCATTAATTTAACTGTCACCTGCTACGATGCGCACTTTGCCAACAATACAGTGAGCAGGTTGTGATGACGTCACATGGTCTCGTGACCTAAGATGACGTGACTAGGTCACGTGACCGGCCCTTTTGTCGACCAATGGTGGGATCTTGTGCCCCGGGTTGACCACAGGGGTTTTTACCCAGGGTGGATAGGTTGGCCACCTTGGCCACCTTGGGCACTCTTACCACGCCAATTTTTCACTCACAACGCCAATAATTATGCCGGATTTACTGAGGAACGGGAGTCTTAACGCTATATGTCCGCTCTCTGAGGGCTGTAATCCTCGCTTTTACCTAATCACACAAGACATGCTCCTACAGCAACCGTGTGCAAAACACACAGGGCGTAAACAAATATGGACAGTTTCTAAGAAGACGAGCATGTTGCCATTACGGGCATTTCATTAAGAATTCCATTTAGCTTCATTGAGAATTCCAGATCCTTCTGCTAGAGAATCGCAGTTCAAAAAGCATTCTCGCTAAGTCCGTGGGCAACTACAAGTCGGCAACTGTGGAAAAAAAAAAAGGTGGCACTATTGAATAGAGGGCACCTCGACACCCAGCGTCACCGCTGAAGGTTGGGACAAATACACCGTTTTAGGTCAGAGACGCAATGTTAAGCCGCAGTGATGTAATTCTTGAAGGCTGGAATTTAACCTCTGCGGACTATAAGCCTGCTTACGTCACTGCTGTTACGCGTCGACGTCCTCTTCCAAGAAATTTAGACCTCGCTTGATACCATAGGTTTGCGCAACATTTGCGGCCCAGGGTATCGTCTCCACCCTGAACAGTGGCGCTAATACGTAACTAGCCAAGAGTGAAGCACTCATTTTAAACCAGCCAGAAGACGCGACACAAAGGAAGAAGCAAACAAGACGAGGCTGGACTAACAACTGAAGTTTTATTGAAAGGAAGAAAACAACGAAGACTCGCACTGAGATGCGCGCGCACATAAGCCGTATCAGTGAAAGGGCACACAAAAAAATTTTTCAATGTC
Source organism: Amblyomma americanum (assembly GCA_030143305.2). Classification (NCBI taxonomy): domain Eukaryota; kingdom Metazoa; phylum Arthropoda; class Arachnida; order Ixodida; family Ixodidae; genus Amblyomma; species Amblyomma americanum. Next base: position 139,628 of record JARKHS020025613.1, on the reverse strand, counting down.
AGGGTCTTACTAACAAGTTATCTAAAAAGGCAAATTCCTTAGCAAATTCCCTGACATTGAAAAATTTTTTTGTGTGCCCTTTCACTGATACGGCTTATGTGCGCGCGCATCTCAGTGCGAGTCTTCGTTGTTTTCTTCCTTTCAATAAAACTTTAGTTGTTAGTCCAGCCTCGTCTTGTTTGCTTCTTCCTTTGTGTCGCGTCTTCTGGCTGGTTTAAAATGAATACTTACCAACTCGCCCAGTCCTCAACCTTGTGAAGCACTGCACAGGATTCACGAGATTTAGTTCAAATCACGGTGCAAAACGAAAGTGGGAAAACATGAACTTGAGCGGCCACCAGATAATCTTCCTGAACTGGGCCCAGCGGCGTCATCAGACGGCCCTTCTACAATAACCGGTAATATAAAAGGCCCCATTGGTTTCTAAAAATTATGTTCTGAAATCACTTAATACAGAAACTGTATGAAAAACCTTTAATAATGTGGGAGTAATTAATCCGCGCAAGCGCAGCCATATGACTACAAAGAAAAGCTACGAAGTTTCAAGCTTTAACTGCGAAGTTTCTGGGGAATATGTATAGCTTTCCACTGTAGCCGTATGGCTGTGCTTGGGCGGATGCCAATGAGTAATTACTCTCTTATTACAAATCTACTCCACTTTGAGGGACTCCCCTAAACATCCGACCTATGACAGACCTTATTTGGGGCAATCGGCGCTAATGCTCTTGGTGCCTCGCGTGGTGCGTATTGAAGAAGGAAGAGGTCAGAAACGCTCCACAGTGAAAGACAAAATGAGAAGCACAATGTGGGGCGATCCTACTCGCTGTTTCACAAGTATAGCTCAATGAGGGGACCTCGCTGTTTCACAAGTATAGCTCAGTGAGGGGACCTCATCCAGAACAAATGGCTTCATGAGTTGCGGTGGAAAACCCTTGCCTTCACCTGGGCGCCAATTGAAAATATTATTCATTTGTCTGGCGGTGAGTGGGCGCTCTCAAGGATACGTCATCTGTTGTCATAGTTCTGTGTGCATATATAAGGGCATTGATGGGGTTCAGTGACGTCAAGTGTTCAGCCTTTTGGTAATGAGCGATTCATCGTGAAACAGTGGGCACATAGAGGACGAAACACAAAGTACAGGACTGGATGGAATCATGATGAAGGAACTGTTGGTGTCACTTTTTAGCTCCGCAAAAGGGTGAAACTTGCTATAGTTCTTTTTTCTCTCACTATCTTTTACGAGCTTGTCCACCGTAGTCCAGACTTCCTCGTGCCCATGTCGACTCGATGAAAGCTCAATATTCAGCCGCACCACGTGTATGAGCCGCGGCTTCCTCGTGGCTGGTCCCTGTGCACAGTAATCCGCGTGTCGTGTGTGAGGGACAGCAAGTGAGTGACACCTTGTAGACACAAGAGGGCAGTCGCCTTCACGCAAGCCACACTGGATAGCCTACGCCGCCGCTGTGGCTACGACGTCGAGCACCTGTCGCTGCTGCTTCACTTCGATGCTGACAGCGCGATCGTGCAGAGCTGACCGCTCATGCCAGCAAGGCGACGACCTGACTCGCGTGCACCGAAGAGACGTGGTAACTAGAGGTCTGTGGACTGACTTTGGGCCCTGATGGAAAGGTCGTCACACCGTGCAGCGACAGAGTTCTCGATGCTTGCGCAACAGCTGTTAAAATTAATATTTTTTGTATGTGTAAAAGGCGTACCCGTAGCCTTTGTGTGGATTTGGATTTGATATTGGCCACCCGATGTTATTTTATGCGCACCGAATTCGAATTTGTGGTGTAGGGGCGTTTGTACGCCTCGCCTGCACCACAATTCGCCAGCCGCAGTTGGGAATCGTACCATCGTATTCGTGCTCAGCGCCAGAACTGTGTTACAACTCAGTAATCAGGGAAATTTTTCTGCGCATTTGCTAGCTGCTCGGCAATTTCTTGTGTTGTTTCTTTCCAGAAACAGTCTCGGCGTCGTTTTGACCTTTTAAGTGGAAGGAGTCTTTCACAGATCTTGTGGCTTGATTTTTGCTGTGCCTTCGCAAGACTGGTTTGTTATAGGGCCAGCAACAGACGTCGACGAGAAGAAAACTAATGAAGGTATGATACTCCGCTCTTTGTACGGACAAAGCCGAGGATGACTTAATCAATCGTATATGTTTCAGCAACAAAGCCGTCAGCAAAGCGATCACAAATAAGACACAAGACAACAGTGCTCAGTGTCTTCTTGTTTTTCGTGTTGGTCGCTGACGTCGCCCTCCTATTATGAAGATCAGACCGGCTCGACGAGGTTGCTGTTTTGCCTCCCTTTTGCGTACAAACCAGCTGCTGCTCGTTTCAACTGTTGCCAAAAATGCGTTTTGTCACCGAAAATCGGTTTTCGTATGCAACTAGTAATAGGCCATCCCGTTTTTTCGATCAACCATTCATACCTCGGGAAAAGCCAGGGTTCCTGCACGTAGAAATGAATTTCAGCAACCATTTTCAACGGCACTGTTCTCCATCTCAAGCTATTCACCTAGTTCATCACGACGATCGTGGCCAGCTGTCATTGCTGGCTATGCTAGCTGCATGCTCCACGTATGCCCTGAGTACAGTGGACCGAGAAAGGCTGATTCCTTTGACGGTGTTTTCAAGAACTGTAATCACCATCTCTCAGATACGTTCTGTGAATGTAAGATTTAAATACTTCATACCAGTAATCCTGGTTTACACGCTACGATATGAAAAACAGATATAAATACAATACATGTGTATCAGGCCTCGACAGCCACAGTTATTTTGTACAGTCTTTTCAACTTGCACAAAAAAAAAAGTTCACCGGGGGCCATATTGTTATAGTAATGTTTTGTTGCTTTTAAGAGCGTTAGCTCTTACTCATCACGTTTAGAGATTTCGTGGGGTCTGCTACCACCCTGAGATCACAACGGCACCTGTGGCAGCAACTAAAAAACAGCATATCTCACATGAAGACTTTTAGCGCCATCTACAATAGAATTGTAGAAACAACCACCTGCCGCATGCCAATGATGACGTCTCGGTGCAATATGGTGGATAGGGGTGAACTATGTGAGAATGACGTCAGAGGACAAAATGGCAGCATAGTTTCGGTTCCTCGAATCCAAGATTGCGGCCATTAAAATTGATTGTGTCCTCCCACCTCTTCCCTCCTCAACCCCCAAAAATATCCTTCAACGGGACGAAAACTGTCCTGTTGGGGGACCGCTATATTTCCGCTATATATATTCCGACAACAAGGGGCACCCATCCGGGGACAGTTGTGTACCGAATTTGGTAGGCAAATAAAACCCTATGGGTTGCGGTATAGAAATAAAATCACAATTAAATAGGTAAACATTGTATACATGCAATTACTAATTTAAGCGTTACCATATCGCGCCGCAAAACGACTTCTAGGCCCACCTTGAACCCCCAAACGAAGCAAACTCCGTTTGGGACGTATCTTGAGGGGGTGCAACTGGACAACGGGCACGTTCTTCTTCGCTTTCTTCGTCTAGTAAACCAAACAGCTAACGCTCGTCACTTCAATGTCTTCCAGACGGTGGCGGCCTTTTTCTTTTTCTTTCTTTCGTCTCCTTTCACTGGCGGCATCCGCAACATTCATCGCCACTTGGAAGCCAGGGATAATTACAGAGTATTAGAATGAGGAAAACGACTCGAAACGGTTAGAAAAAATGGAGGGGACACTTAAGCTCCGCCTTACGGGTATGACGCGATAAGGTTAATGGGTTGCTTCTGCGCGGATTTTCTCCTCACAACTCCGACGACGACACCGGATTTTCAGCTCAGCGGTAGCTTTAACACTATCTGGTTAATACAGCTTCAGGGCGTCATGAGCTATGGTGAACTGAAATTCTTAGAATAGAAAAAAAATTGCTCCCGTCACACATTATTTTGCTTAATATTTTTAATCATCTGGTTCTCGAAAGCGACTAAATTCGAGCTTTCGTGTCTCTCCCCTGATGCGGCAAAAAGTTTATATATATATACACACATATATATAAATATATATATATATATATATATATATATATATATATATATATATATATATATATATATATATATATATATATATATATATATATATATATATATATATATACACATTTCGATCGAGACACCGTTCGGACAACCTCGGGAGTTTCTGTACCGCACTATGGGAGCTTTTGGACGTCCAGCGGATAATCGAACTATCCAAAAAAGCACACGCAGCTGTGTGTTCAGAAGTTGAGTGGGAACGTCGTCTCTCTCGTGCTCGTTACAGCCGAACCAAGTTGACGGAGTAGCCGACTCCCCTTAATGGCTCATTTCGCTCCCACGAACGCCAGTCCGGCGCTGTACGCGTCGAGGTCGTCCCTTCGATGTCGTCAGTCGGTTCACTTAACTAGCGCGCTGCCTATCCGGGTGCTGCTTAGCATAATGAGCTTAGATTCACGACTGAAAAACAAACACAAAAAAAAGGTGAAAGGCCTCTCAGTGCGATAGCCGCCCGAAGAGCGAAGTCGGAAACGCTGGAAAGAGAAAGCGGCGACCTTTCTTCTTTCAGCTTTCGACTCCTTCCGTTCAGTACCCGCAGATACGGTTGGCAAAGCGCGCACAACAGTAACACACATACACTACGAGGCAGGACTGTGTCGGGTCTGCCGCGAGGCAGTATAGTCCCAGAAGTTGCCGTCGTCGCCACCGTTTCTGTCGAATTTCTTCTATTCGGGTCAATGCCGTCCGGCCGCTGCAGCAGTGGAGGCAGCGGCACAAAACAGCGCCTTCATCGCTCCACCGAGCGCCATCGACAGCCGTACTGAACAAAACACACTCACAAAAAAACAAAAACAAAAAACGTGGCGAAGCCAATAGCACCAGCCCTCTTATCACCAGTGGCGATCGTGCCAAGGATTGCCCACTTTCCTTTCCTCCGTTTTGCGGCGGATGGCGGACGAAGCGAAAAGAGTGCGCGAGACTGTAATAAGGAGGGGAGGACAAAAGCCGTTTAGCGCGCGTAGGAACGACTCCTGCTGAGGAACGCGTGGGCAGGCGCGCTCGCATCTGTTCGGTCCTCGCCCCCACAGCCGCCCGGGGGGGCACGTCTCGGGCTGAAGACCTTCGGCGTGCGCAGATATGGGTGTGATGGGATCCCCCCTGCCTCGGGCGGCGCACCGCTTTTTCTCTGCAAGGCCGCGGAATCGGCTTGCTTTGTCCCCTCTGTGAAGCTAGCGTCGTCGCAGATTTCAGATTTAATGGCTTCCTGCGCAATCCACCGTCTCACATTGCCTATTAATTAAGCGCTAAAGGGAAGGAAAACGGATTATACCGCCAAGAAGGGCACATAGCGAGGAGATTGTGTCAAGTAGGCTTTTGTTTGTTTTTTAGCGTCAATGGAAAGGTTCAACGAAGGCTGATGTCGGAGCATGCTGAAAGTCGTAGGTGGGAGGACAGATTCGTCGGCAGATGTGTCAATCTTGAATTTGGCAGGCTGGCCTTGCACGAAGACGGTTGTATCCCATGTCGGCGTATCGAAGGACGAGTCGGTTCCGAAAAATCCACCTTCGGTATCGGTTCCTGATGCTTCAACGATGTCAACCCGGCGTGACATGCAGACAGACGCGTAGTGGCCCTTTTTGTGGCAGCCCCTGCATACCTGCGTCACTCAACCAGCAAGTGAGCGCTGACTTGATCGAACTGAGCGCCGCGCCGAGTTTTCCGCATTTCTACGTCATATTGTTTTTCGTGTAGGTTTTTTTCTGATGTACTCGCGGCATAGAAAAACTTGCCGCGAACTGACGAGGCGCAGCTCGCTAGCTCGGATGACGTAAGTTGTTGAGAAGTGCCGCGAACTTGCCTCTTTTTAAAATGTTTGCACGATGAATCATTTGCGTACAACTTTAAATACCCACGTAGTACGCGCTTCAACATGCAGAGCAATGGAATATCACCCAGAAAGTTACTGTACCCAGGAACACACAAATTTGCTTTGCTGCTTGCCCATGATGTTAAATGGGAGCAGGTTTACTTCGGAAAGTGACAGGCTGCCGGCAAGTGAGAGGTGTGATGATCGCATAAAGCTGAAGAAACGTGTTAAGAAAACTGTGTACTATACATACTGATCAAAATTGCTCCACGCGGCACACAGAGTTCGCAATCAGGAAATATTCCGTTCGTCTGCTAACAGCACATTTATTTTCGTCTTGGCTACCAAGTTGTGCGTACAGTAGTAGGTTTGCTAAAAGCCACAACTCATAAACACCCCAGTGTATGCATTTGATGCACAGTCTCTGTCCAAAGTATACAGCCCAGGGGGTCTGCTTCTGAGCCCTGCAGCGCAGCTCCTCTTGCATACTCAGGGACCTTATAATAAATCTCACGAACGCGGGAAGAACTGAAGTGGAAGCAAACACCTTCCATGGGCTGCACATTTTTCTCGAAGACTGTACCTGGTATTTCAGGAAACTTTCAGAAACTCCTGAAAGTAGGGTTGTCGAAAACCAAAGCAAGTCTTTTCAGGAGTAGACTGTCAGACACAGCGGACCTCGGTAATCTCGAAAACGGTGCTAATTAGGTGGCAGACAACTTAAATTACGAATTAGCTTTTTAACACCAGCACATTGATGGCCACATATATCTGGCGATAACTATCTTTTTTTCTTGTAGCAAGCGACGAATCCAAAGAAGTGCATGCCTCGGTACAAAACCGCAGACGTGGTTCAGATTTGGTGCCGTAAACTATATGGGAGTAAACAAGGACTAACCTGTCCTCTAGCTTGCTCCCTTTTATAAAAAGGAGTGTTCGAAAAGACGGTATACTCCTTTTTACTCATTTCTCTTAGAGTGTAGGCACTGCAACGTGTCACCGGTGGACATTGATTTTGCGCTCAACTTCCTCCTCATCATACGCTTTGCGTTTCTATTTTGCGCGGAAATATGCATCTTATTTCCTCGCACTGCAGGGCTTTACAAAAGCACTTTTTCTTTGTTTAACAAAGTGATACGACATCATTGTTGCGGGGCTGCAAACTCGCTATTAGCCCTAATTGAGACTGTACTAATCAGAAAGTTGCTTAGTAACTATAGTTAATCACCTTGTTAATTATAGTGATTTTAAAATTTACTGACGTCCACCGCGCGCCTGACATTTCGTTCCCGAATAGATATGCTCTCTTTTTCGACAACCTTATTTTTAAGAATTTTTTTTTAATTATCGGGTGAAAGAGCAGGTATAAAATGTAAAAGGTTGCAGTTTCATGGGTAACATGCTTTAAACATAGTGACTACTGCATGCAAGAACTTGATTTACGCAAGCGAATCGATTATTCCGATCACGCGGGAACGGCGGACGTGGCCGCTTCCGACCACATTTTTGACAACCCCGGCTCCATCGGAGCAATTTCAACGCCAAATTTAGCGCACGCCTCATTTCCTTTCTTATCGTTGAATCTGACAGTTCTTGTTAAAACGCTCGTTTAATATTTATGAATGAGCTTGCACAGTGGCCGCGAATGTGCGCATACCTCACGCCTTAGGCATCGTTTACCGCCTTCCGTTGCTTTTTTCTTTTTTTCCGTGACTCGCTGTGCCAACGCCCTTGGAAACGAAGCGGGCTAAACTTGCGGGCGTGCCCGTGCACATTTCAAGAATGTAAATTTCCACCGCAAGTCCGAAAGCAGGGCCGCGCGTACGCACATACAACCGAGAGGCCGTTCTCCGCCACGAAGCCGGAAATTCATTTTCTCCGCACTGCTTTTCGGGCCTCGTCGCGTTGTGCAAGTCCGACCTCGGCAACGTGAAGCCGCAAGTCACGTTTCGGCCAGCACAAGGGACACTCGTGCGGGCCCGTTCATTACGCATGGACGAGAGTGCTATGGGAAAAATGCGACCGCCCGTCTGTCAGAGGCCCACTTGACTGTGGTCCCGCTAATTGGTGATTCTCATTTTCTCAGGACAAGCTGAGCCGGGTTGCGTAATGCGCGCCGCATTATACAGCGTAGCCAGAGATCTTTGTTAAGCGCCTATCTTGAGGCTGGCTCACACAGAGCTTCCCCTTCACCGACAGTTTATCGGCCAAGCCTGGAAGGCCGTCTGCAACAAGGGTTTCCCGGACTTGGGCGAAACGCCCGCCTAATCCCAAGGGACCTGTAAAGTTTGCTCTCTTCTTCTCCCTCTCTCGTGCGCGTTTGTAAACATCATGTATTCTGTATGACTGCGCGCGTTGGCGCGGGGGGGGGGGGGGGGGGACGCTAGCGCTATAGGTCCGCCGCGCCATTAAAGCTCATCTTTTGCTGTCATCATGCTGTCCTGTTCTTTCGCATGCCACTGGGTATCAATATTAATGTGAAATCATTAAAAGCCTCATCGGGAAAAAAATGTGCCGTTCGTCATAAAATTCGCCCATTGGCTGGGGTGAAGCGACGTCACCAGACCGGAAATGACATCACTTCCGGCAAAGCTATCAACAGCTTTTAAAGCTATCCCATTGCCAACACATAGCGTAATTAGGTGTCCCTGTGAATGTTTTGTCTCGGTGACTGATTTTTCTGCGCGAACCCGGGTTTGCTTTTAGCTTTTCTGATATCAGTGTTAGCTTCAGCTATCGGAAGCTCTTTCCGCGATTAGGAACTGAACGAAAGGGAGTAGCTGTCGCCGACCTACTCTTTCATACTTTCCAGAAAGAAAAAACTCATTGTGAACAAAAGTATAGCGCGAAGAAACTCATTATGCTTAATGCCTAACGTGATGCTTAGTATTTATTACCGAGTCATCAGGGAGGGTTGTAAATGTCACTTTTTTCATGCTCGGAACTTTCGTGCGAGTAGTTGCATGACAACAGCGATACCATCTCGTGCCATCTAAACCAGGTTGCCCGAAGAGACACTCGGGAAGAGAGAGACCACATACACTGACCGTCTTGGCTCTGCGGCACATGTAAGTTCCTTACGACCTGAGAAACCAAAGCAGGACGAAGAATATGGAACGTGGTCTTGTTCTTGCAATACAGTCCCGATAATCGCGGCCTCGCGGTATGTGATGCTCGAATGAAAGGGAAATAGAAAAAGAAAATCCTGACAACTTGATCGCCTTTACATCATTGCATGCTTACTCGACATCTTCTTTCGTCAGCGGCGCGTGTACGAGTGACGCCGTGTGAACCCCTACAGCATTCACGAGATGTGTATGAGGCAGCATTAAAGCGAGTGCGGATAATGTCCCCATTCTGACGGCGCAGGGACAGCTCGGGGTCACCGGATGCCGCTACCGGGCTCTTTGTCAAACGCGACGCACATATGGCGTATAACACCAGCTCCCGATTATCGGCGCTGGATCGCCGCGGCGGGAGGCTGGAATTATTTAACGTCTCCTTTAGCCCGCATCGCCGACTGTGAAGCTGCCGGATGTTGCGAAAAAACGATCGCTCTCAATACGGAGAGCGAGTGGTGCGAGTGTTGTAGGAGAAAAAGCGCGAGGCCCCCCAGTAACCATTAGGCAAAGTCACCTCAGAGATTCGAGACGCTTTGGGATTTATGAACACCTTGGATGTATACTCAGTTGTGAGGAAGCAAAAAGCAATAGAACAAGGTTGGAGGATTGTTTGTCCACAGCGAGAAAGTAGCTATGTTAGGAAGAGAAGAAATTGGCGAAATTGTTTTCAAGAAAAAGCTAATATTTGTTCTTATCGGCGATGTGAAACTTGCCACCGTCACGACAAAAACGGAATTTGTCAGTCTACAGAGAGACGTAGTAAATATTATGGCGAAGAACAAATTCGTCTTCTAAGTACCTTTCATCATCATCAGCCTGACTACGCCCACTGCTGGGTAAAGGCAGCCTCTCCCATGTCTCTCCAATTAACCCTGTCCTTTGCCAGCTGCGCCTAAGTACGTTTATAACGACGTGATCCAGGAGAAAACGCCCTTAAACGAACAATTTTACCACCGCGTACTGTCTTTAAATGGGAACAGCTTCTCTATTACAAACATTCGTTTTGTAGCTATCTCAGCTTTATTTTCTAATCGCGCAAAGCCCATGTGAAACCTCTGAGCTCAAAATTTCCTTCATCAGAGACTGAACTTTTTTTTGGTAAGTAAACTTCGCTGGAACCTGGACTTGCACTGTTCTTCGTAACGACCACGAAATCTGCTTGCAATGTCTTTCTCACTGCACTCAACAAAAAAAAGCCAAAATCCATTCAAACCTGAGAAAGCCTAGTGGAACGTTTCTTGTGCCTGCGTGCACGCTTGATGGGTCAGAGCGAGAACTTAGTCGCGTGGCCATCTTACGCAGAAGACAATCTCACAGAAATCTGAGAGAAAAAGCCGCGACTGAAGTGGGTCGCGTGCGGTGTTCTACCACATGAACTACGCCGTCGACGGCCTCTCTAATACTCTCGAGAGTGTTGGCATTGCGTATCCTAAACATGAGAGTGTTCATCAGCGCCACCCCGCGACAGTAGTGGCGGACGTGGACGCAAAAAAACTACGGCACAACACCGGTGGCCAACCGAAATGTTACACAAGTGCGGATTGGAGAAGGGGGGTCAAGATGGGCCGGGACCAGGCAGGCATTGCAGTGACCGCGATAGATTTCAGATGCAGGACGAATGCGACGATCCTTTCCGCGGGCTCCTCAGGTGTCGTTTTCTCAACGATAACGTAAATGCCTCTAAATTTACTTTTTTTTTTCAAATACATGAAAGGAAATACAGGAAGTGCTGAAGTTTTATTGTCTTTTCCTCTACAGAAACGAGTGAGTATTTGCAAGCCGTTCGTCAACTCTATGGGGAAGTTAATAATTAGAAACACATGAACGTCATCATGGTTATGACCATTTTAGCCGGCAAATAGGCTATTCGTTTTTATGGCATACAGAGCACTTCCCTCCCCGAGCTAACCGTTTAAAAATAACGTTTATTCGTTCATTATTATTTACATTTAGACACCACTGTTCGATAGAAAGTTAAAGCTGCATTCCAGGCCCGCTCCTCCAGTAGCAGACGCTGCATGTATTATCAATCGTGGCTTCTTGTTGCTTCTAATGACGATAATTTATTAACTGCAGCAAGGAAGGCGACTACTCTTGCATGCTACATTGGCCTCCCTGTTTGGCGCATGGTTGCGTACACTCTATAAACAAAAAGGAATAGAAAGGGAGTAAGCTTCTTCTAGCACGCTCTCTTTTATAAAAGGGAGTGCTATAGAGGACAGCTTCCTCCCTTTTAACTCCCGTATAGGCGTATTCCTGTTTCGAGTGTACGCGCCAGTAAGCCCATATACTTTGACTGGCACGAGGATGTACGGAAAGGAAGCCCATAATCACATCTGGAAAGAAATGTTAGCCTGTTAACAGTGAAAGGGGGGGGGGGAGAATCAGCAATAGAGCTTTGAGTCTAAAATAAACTCTCGTAGAACTCGAAAATATGCTCAACAAGATCTTGTCAACACAGACGCACGCACGCATGCACACGCACACAACTCCGTCCGCACCAGTGCGATGTAGTACTCATGATGTTGCATGTAGAAGCTCGCAAAACAACGTTTTCAAGCACGATGCAATGCTTTGGATTGCATGGAAGTTCAGTTGGGTGTTATGGATATTCTGAACGAACACGGTTTATCTGATCTGGGACCATTCATTACGCTCCTCAAGAAAGCAGCGTGGCGTTCTTTTTAAGAGCAAGCAGATGTATTTTTGAAACTCAATGATTAGCACAGGCAGAAACCCCCAGTTGAGCAACTTGCAATTACTAAAAACGGAGCCGCGTATCACGCATGGTTTGTAGGACGTGCGTGTGCACACGTTGCCGTTTTTCTATATTGCATGCCGTGCGTGCGTGTTCGTGTCTACGTGTTTGAGCGCATGTGCATGCAGGTATACACTGAGTTACCACTTCTCGGAACCGCGCACAAGTAGATAGCGTGCATCCAAACCTGACGTGTTATTTACGGGTACCTGCTCCTCCTTCTCTCCTTCCTGCATCACTTCCTCCATTCTTTCCTTGAAAGGTTCAGACGCTCATGTGTCCCACCCGCGGCGGCTGTGCTCGGGTGAAGGCGAAAGCAAAAGGCGCCCCTGTGCTGTGCCATGTTCGTGCCCATTAAAGAGCACCGGGTGGTCGAAATTAATCTGGGAGCCCTCCACTACGGCACCTCTTTCTCTCTTCCTTCTTTCACTCCCTCCTTCCTTGACGGCGCGGTTGAGGTTTCCACCGAAGGAGGCACAACGCTAAGGCGCCCGTGTGCTGTGCGATGTCGGTGCACGTTAAAGATCCCCAGGTGGTCGAAATTTCTCCGGAGCCCTCCACTACGGCACCTCTTTCTTCCTTTCTTCTTTCACTCCCTCCTTTATCCCTTCCCTTACGGCGCGGTTCAGGTGTCCAACGATATATGAGACAGATACTGCGCCATTTCCTTTCCCCCAAAACCAATTTATTATTATTATTATTATTATTATTATTATTATTATTATTATTATTATTATTATTATTATTATTATTATTATTATTATTATTATTATTATTATTTCCGCCGAGAAGTGAGACAGTTACTGCGCCTCTCCTACCCTCATATCATATGCTTCGACAATCACATTTCGTTGCTGTTCAAATTTCGGTGCACACTAGATCCCGAGATCGAGTGCATAGGGGACGGACCAAGGGCAAGGGCCAGTTATATATCGTCGCACCCAAGGCTTCGGGTGCCGCTGTAAAAGAAAGCGCGCACTACAGGGAAGTCGCTCACCAAGGGCGATTGTTGGCACGCCGAAAAGTGTTTATTCCCCCTTCACCGTTCCTAATGAGATCAGGAGATGTGAAGCCGGGAGTCGAGGGCGGTTTTAGCAGTGCAGCCACGGTAGTGCCAACGAAGTCAGCGCAGCCTCAGCGGAGCACAGGCGCACGTGGCGATACGACACATGCGGTGCGCAGCGCGCGAGCAACTTTATCGTGACTATAGGCGGCACGCGTCCTACGACCTCGATGCGATCGCTTTCTTCAGCTGGGCCTCTATCTTTCTCGCTGAAGAAAAACTAAGAAATGCCCAACGGCAAACGGCTTATCTTACTGGCTTCACACAAGCCTCTCCTGGTATCCCGCGCTTTTGCATGCGCCGTGATTTCGTAGAGGCCCTCGTCCACTCGCATAGATCTTGCATCCTTGGACACTGTGTGCTTGCACTCTAACCCCGGAACGTCGGCTTTCGCAGAACGCAATAAAATAAAAAAGAACAGGTCGCACAGACGTAAACATTCCCCTATGCAAACGCGCGTATGAATACATAGCAGTTGTGGCTTTCAGTTCTGTACGTTTTCGTTTTTGTCTTCTGTTCTGCCTGTTTCAAGCATATAAGCGCGGCGAACTTTTCGAAACTCGGTTCTCTATCTACTGCTCACCTTTCACTCATTGTTCTCTTTGTGCTTTGTTCTCATCTTCGATAATAATAATAACGAGAACGCATGGCTCGAAGGGACCGTTACGTTATGGACTTGACCCTTTCGCTGTTTTCAAACGGGCTGCCTCATAACGAAGAAAGCCTACGCAGCTAGAACCACTGTGCGCGCGTGTCATTTTCGCGATAGCGTATAAAGAACAGCGGCCAGAACATTTAGCCTCATTTTCCGCAGCACGTGCTTCGTATATGTTCGCCTCCGACTACGCGTCACAGCTTTCGCTGGAGCCAGTGCATCCTCTGGTTCCAGATAGTGTCACTATAGGTCTTCTGTGTGCATTTGTTCCTTTACCGCCACTTCCTTTAATGTAGCCTCGGGGTCACGATGATCTCCGCTTCACGAGGTGAGCTGTCCAGTCTCATGCTCTCTCGACGTGATGAGTTTGTTCGCGAACTATCGCGAACACGCGCTTGTCTTTTTTTTTACAAAGTGCTGCATCATCTTCAACAGAGCGCTGATGAAAACTACAACGGCCGCCATGTGTACGTGTAGTTTTAAGCCCGGAAACACGCGCGCGAAAACACGCCACGTGTGATACGCACGCGCGTTGCAAAAAACTCTCCATGCGGGCCAGACTTTATCGCTATCTCAAAGTTTCTTTTTTTTTTATCGGTAGCCAACGTTCACCCTAAAGAACAGTTTTTATTTCTAAGCTTGATTTCGTGCGCATCAGCTACGTCTGCTTCCCTATGGGGAACCTGCGCTGCCAAGGTGGCACTGCAATTGTTCCATTCGGTGACTCAAAACTGCTTTTGTCAGCCGCTTGGGCCGCTGCAAACGCGAGAACACATTCTGCGCGATTAGATACCCGCGTTTGGCTGACAGCATTCATTGCCTAGCTTCTCTCGGCGTAGCCCAGATAGCTGACGCACGGCACGTGCGCCTTCGACAGAGCGCGGAGGCTCACGCCAATAAGCGCCTGAAGGTGACGCGGAAAAGTACTAATAGTACTACCCAAAACTGCTTACTCTTCTCGTCTAGGAAGTGTGTTATGGCGCTGCAATCGGAACCGCAAACTTCAGCGCAAGTTCCCCATAGCTGCCTGTTGTCCCAAAAACGTGGCATAACATGCTCAGCACTTGCTTGTCCCACAAGTTTTCGCAGTGTACGCAATATTACTGATTTGCTCCTGTAGATTTCCGTGCTGTTTTCGCGATGCTACCTTTTCATACTATGTGCGCCTTTAGAATGAACAGAGTATCATCATACGTGAACGAGTGCCGCTCCAGGAATCAGAGGAAACCTAATGCCGAGACGTGGGCGCAAGTCTATGCAAATGCTTCGCCGTTTGGATGCTAACCGAACGCTTTGTGGTGGGCATCGCGGCAATGTCTATGGGTGCCAGAAGTGCCTTGAAGAACGATAAATCGCTTTTCGGGACGCCGGCGCTAAGCTTCAAGAAAGGACTTCGAGACAAAACGTCTGTGGGCGACTTCACCTCTGTCGAGGCCTCAGGAAATCAACGCCTGTCGGTAAGCGCGTCGAAAATGTCTGGCTACCACTTGTCTTTCTTTCGCATAATCTGGTGTCTAAACGTGCAGGTCTCACACGAGTATTCCAAATGCAGATGCTCACCTCGCCATATTTTTGCTCCAGCCTCTTTTTCCCCGAGTATTATACAGACAAAGCCCGGCAGAATCGTTTCATCGGTCGCTTCTCATCGCGATCAGTTCACTCCTTTTCTAAGGTCCTCGTTGGTGTCTCATCTTACGCGATAACGTAAATGACCGGTAATTTCCGCTTCAAGTGACATTAGTCTGCTCTCATGGGATGCATATTTAAAAGCTTCCACGACAGCGTCCACAATGTTTTTGGTGTCAGTTTTTTTAGGCAAATAATTAGATACGTATTAGGAGTTGTCGAAGTGTAAAAATTGCGCATTCTATCGTGTTCAATAAAAAGAATTAGCAGTTGCAGTTATAACGCCGAGCATATGATGTCGTTGCTCCCAACACCATTCTGGTGACCGCAAGGAGTTCGGAAAAGCGGGTGGCGAACGAGTCCTACGAAAATTGCCCAGATCACTGTTCTCCACTGCAGCTATAATCGAGCTAAACTTCGCTGCACTAATTAATTCAAATACATGCCAATCAATAGAATTTTCCAAACTACCATCAAAGATACTGCGAATTTGAGCGCTGGAAACTCGTTTTGGGTCACTCATAATTTCTGACACGGCAACGCGCAACTGACTTTATGACAGCACGCTCTCAAGCCGTCGTGCGATCGACTGACGCAGACTAGGGGTATCACTGCGAGTGCTGACGTGTGCTCTATCGCGTGATGATGTGATTTATTTTTGGAATTGAAAGGTCAGTTCACTCCTGCTGTACACCAGTGAGCAGGGTAGGCACAGGTGTACAGCAGTTGTAAATTGACTTTTTGAGGTCTCACTGTACACGCGTCCTTAACCTGTCTCCTGGTGCACCTGTGCGACACCGACCGTCGTGAGACAGGCAAACGCGCGTCCCTTAAGCTGGCGCTGTAACACGAAAACCACCGCAACCTCGCGTCACACAGCCGTTTATAATGTGGAGGCGTTTAAGGGAATACGTTTTGCACTGCATGCGTGATCCTCTAAGGGATCACTTGTACATTATGAAAACAATAGTAACCTCGTGCTGGAAAGCAGGAAGGCAGTTGAGCAACGATGCTGTACACCATATGCGTAATCCTCGAAATGGTCACTTCTAAACATAAAAACGACAGCGACATCAGGCTACTGTCATGACAGCAATTGACAGTATCCGTTTAAACTGTAAATGCGGCTGATCAAAGGTGTTTTGCACCACATGTGTAATGCCCTAAGAATTCACTTCAAAATATGGGAATGGCGCTAGCCTCGTGCAGTAGTGCTGCTGTCTGTGTGAACGCGGTTGAGTAAATATGTTTTGTACTGCATTCGTAATACTCTAGGAGGTCACTTCTGGATATGAAAATGTACGTAACTTCGTTGTTACACAGCCGTTTATTATATGAATACTGTTGAGCAAAGATGTACCGCATGTATTAACCTCTGTGACCTAGTTCTAAATCTTTTGCACTTCCATATTACATTTATGTATTTATTTATATGTATAATTTATCACAATATGCTCACATGTCCTTAAACCACTGCAGACTTCTTTCGTACATTTAATATTTAAATCTATTCATTTTACAAGACTCCCCCTACAATACCTTCGTGGTTACACAGCCATTTATTATGTGAATACAGTTGAGCAAAAATGTACCACATGTATAAACCTCTGTGCCGTGGTTCTAAACGTCTATACTTCCATATAACATTTACGTATTTAGTTATATGTATAACTTATCACAGTGTGCTCACGAAACATGTCCCTAAACAATAGCAGACCTCTTTCATGCATTTAATACTTAAATTTATTGTTTTTAGTAGGTTTACTTCCCCGCTCCTCTCATAGTACCCGACAGTGCAACATCGCTCCAACTATTTATTCCCCGTACCAAAACCTGCCGATCTGTTTTAAAGCTTTCCACCGATGCTCATTAAAGCAGGACACCTTGTATAGACCTTACTGTGCGCGCTGCAGTCCTGCTGTGCGTGAATTACTCGTGTCCCTGGCGTTCCGACCCGGTCGCGAAGATGTCGATATCAAAACACACAGCGGAATGCCGGCAGCGCCTGCCGGAGATCTCTCGTTTCGTTCGACTCCGAAACCTCGACACGTTCCAGTTTCCGAAGGCGCGCGCCTATACAGCGTTGCTCGCCGAAAAGAACAAAGCAAGAACAACTCTCTTTTTTCTTATCGACAGCTTTCGCGTGTAATCTGCTGTTCGAATCTACGGAATACGAAAGGCAGTGGGTCGTTGCCCAGCTTCTGGTTTCTACCTTGCCCGGTCTTCGGCTATGTCCCTTGGCGTCTGTTTGCTGCGTGGTCGGCGGTTTCTGTCCATATGAGCGCATGGTGGGAAAGGGGAAAAAAATAAAGAGACTGGATTTAATGTCACACCCGTGCCCCGGCGTTAAGTGAAGAGTTGCGAGGAGCGGAAGTTATCTGGAAAACGGCGCACTGAGTTTGCGCATAGAATCCGAAGCCTCATTCGAAGGCCACGAAAGGGAATCGGCGCCCGAAGCCTCTGCCTTGCGTAATATGGATCGTCGATGATGCAACGTTCGATATGTTGTGGCAGCAGCCGCGGTTGTGGCGCCTCGACTTTGTGTTGCGTTACCTTTGGGGCCAAATATCCGGTGCGCAATCTCGCCAATGGAGAAAATCCGGGCAAAGCGCTTTTCTGTGTTTTTGCGCGAGCTGGCATTATAGGCCATGCACAGCGTGGGGTGGGAGCTGCCTATTGAGTCTGATACCGCTTGCTTGAACGCGGTGTAAACGGACATTTTTTTTTTTTGCTCTGTGTGTAACTGGCAACATTTTTTATGCATCCACTAGGGGCCATAGCTGAGAAGATTTATTGACTCAACGCAAGAAAACAATGTACTGTTATGACTCATGAGACACAGTGCCTGTAAAGATGGTTCTCGCCAATTTAAGTAAAAGGTTTGGATCACTTGTTATAAACAATGTGCCTGTGCAGTTGCTGCAGGACTGACGCATTCAAATGTTCATGCCATGGTTGCTCATAGTAGCGGTTTTTTTCGTGTTGTGTTTATCGCAAAAAAAAAATGTCGCTCTTTTTTTTCTTATTTTTTGGGGGATGAGGGAGGGTGTAGACGGACCGCTGTGCCCATCTTTTCTATCTCTTTTAGAGCGCAGCTCTAAGGGGCCCGTTCCTGCGTTCTGCGTCGTAGTCGGCGTTGTCGGCGTAACCGGTTGCCCAAGGATGGATGGATGGATGGATGGATGGATGGATGGATGGATGGATGGATGATGGATGGATGGATGGATGGATGGATGTATGCGGCTGAACCCTTTAAATCGGGCGGTGGCTCAAGCCACCTAGCCATGACATGAAATTTTACTCTTGTCTTGATTTTAGCCACCAATCGTATAACCTGCGCTTGATTACTTCTACCCGCTTAAAATCTACTGTCCCTTCACTGTCCTTAAACCCGAATGCCTTGAATAAATCAGCCCCGCTGCTTTCCACTGTAGGGTGAAGCCCTTTACAGAAAAGTATCAAGTGTTCAGCCGTTTCCTCCTCATTCTCCGCACGCAACGCACAACGTGTCTATCTCCTGGTACCTGACTCTATATGTCTTAGTGCGCTAAAGTCCCGTCCTGGCCTCAAACAACAAAGACCTTCCCCTACAATTATCATAGATATTTTCTTTGGCAATTTCCTGCTTAAAAATCCTGTATGTTCCCAGTAGCAGAGCGAATTAAACGCCACCTGGAAAGTGGATGCCACGGTAAGATCCCGGAAGGTGGCTAGCAGCGCAACACGCCACCTGACAACCGTGGCAGGTAGTAGCAGAGCGAAACGCCACCTTCCAGCAGACAGACGAACAAGAGGACGAAGAAGCTTGAATGCCAAAATGGGCCCATGTTCTTCTTTCTGAACAAGTTCAGCTACGCGTGCGCGAACGCACACACCAAAGACATCGTGCATTTTGCTGCGCCTCGCATTAACCACGCATCAATAACACCAATGTTAGTAGTCGGAGACTTCAACGTAGGCATAAAGACAAACAAGAACTCCCTCTACCTCCCTCGTAACTGTTCCACGTGCTGATAACGCCCTCACGTGACTCATGCATAGACCTCGTCTGTGAAAAACCAACCCTTGGCACAGCACCTGCAAAACATTTACTACTGCTACACAGATCATAAGGCCTCCTTTATAACAATCCACAAGTAGCAGGCCAGCGTCACGTTTCCACCGGCCGACCTCTCCTCCTTTCCTCTCATTAAAATTCATTCTCTCTCTCTCTCAATCAACAAGTATGGAAAGGAATCTCACTTCAAGCAACAATATTTGTCGAAAAACGCAAAATAAAGAGTATTCGCCCACTTCGCGTGTATAGAAACACGTCGCTATAAAAATCTCTTTACCCCTGAATATCGCAAACTTAAAATGCGTGAAGAGCTGCTCTCAAATTTCGCATTACCAGCTACTGTAATCGTCTGTCATTTTTTTTTATTTTTCATGTGTATTGATGGTATTTTTTCGGCACCACCAAGAACTTTCCATAGTGCTTTGTGCAGGCAATATTTACTGGTCTGGAGTTTATGATAAGTTTCTCGTCCCTCTACATCATCATGACACATTATTTACGTTCACTTCAGGAGAAAGGCCACCACTGACCTGCATTTATCCCTGTCCTGAGCCAAATAGGCCACCTTATCGCCTAAAACTTCCTATAATCGCATCGGCCCATCTGACTAGGTTGCCGCCCCCTGTAGCGTTCACCTCCTCTAGAATCCGCTCCAATACCCTAAGGGACCCGTTACCTGTTTTCCGCATTACATTCCCCGCCCAACTCCATTTCTTTCAGATAAGATATCATTACCTCTCCCTGGTTCCCACAGCCGCCTTGTCCTCTTCCTGCCTCTTAACCTTACGCCTATCATTTTCCGTTCCATAGCTCGCTTTGATGTCCTCAGTATAATCTCGAAGCTTTTTTTTTCTTAGCTTCCACGTTTATGCCCCATAGCGGAGCACTAGCAAAATACAACTATTAACACTCTATTATAACCGCAGGGTGCCTGCAAAATGCCCTCCTCCCCGTTCTTATTCTCCCAGATGTATCTCCCTCTCGTGGTCCGTATCTGCGGCAACTGCCTGTCCCAATTAGCTGTACTCACTCAATGCTTCGCTGACCTTCGTAAACTGTTGTTGGCATCTGGGACTGTTGTACATTACATTATTTTCCTTCATAATAAATTTTACACCCTAGCTTACCCTTTGTGCGTCTAGGTCCATAACACAATCATGCTTTACATTTCCTCTCCTGAATCATGCTTTACGATTCCTATCCTTACTTAGCAGGGCAATATTGATTTTCACACCCTCCTTTTTCCTTTGTAGGCCTTACGTCCTAAATCATGCTTTGAAATTCCTCTCCTGACGTACTTAGTGGGATAATGTAATCAGTGAATCAGAGATGACTAAGTTACTGGCGATTTTAACGAAATCGATGCCACGCTGCGGCGCCGCCGCGAACTATGGTCCAAGAAGGAGCGGCGCGTGCTGAGCAGCTTCACTTGCTCCGTTGCCCGAGTGATTCGCTGGTATACTCAGACGTGGTTGTCAGTTTTGCTGTAGAATATATATCTTAAGAGCGCTTTTACATGTATGTTTGCAAGCTAACGAAATGGAAGAGCCGCTAAGCGTCATTGCATGCGTGAGTTTTGTGCTGGCAGCAATGCAGAGAGAGCATGAGCTACAAGATGTTTCCACGCATCTGTGGAACGCTTTCAGGACCTTGACAGCGCTGTTCTTATTAGCCACAGAGCCTATAAATTTTGTTATTTGACCGGAATAGAAGGGCCTGCATAAACACGCGGCGTCATTGTGAAACATCACTGAGCACGTATGACTAACGGGCACATTAGCACGAGTACGTTTCTGCATGACCGTCTCTGTAATTGTGGGCCTTATTACGGCATACGTGAGCGGTGATACGGTGCTTTGTTATCCACGAAGAGGGTGACGGGTGATGTAGTGATTCCATGGGAACTGCATTTCATTGTGAATATTTCTGCACTTTAACTACCCCCCCCCCCCCCCCCTTGTCGCTAGAATCAGTCACACAGACGGGCGAGTGGAAAGAATTAAATAGAACCGGGCGACCCACTGTTTACGAAGAAAGTGAAAGCTGAAGGCGCGGTTAATGTCTCCGAGAATGCAGTCCGCGGCACGAGGCGAACTCTGTTTTCGCTTTACAACTGTACGCACCTTTAAAAATCTATATCCATATGCAAAGTAGCACATGGTTAATAAAATTTATAAGCACGGGAAAGCGCAAAGAGCCCAGCTTTGTCAGTTAATAGATACTAAGGCGAGTGACTGTCAAACTTCTCTACCTTGTTTTCTGACAAATAGCATGACAAATTGACGACCGCTGGGTCTTGCTTACCTGACCTCCTGGCTTTGTCATTCACCTGTTTTACAAGAGTCTACATAATCATGACTTTTAAATACTCTTCAAAGCGTGCATCGGACCACCTACCTTGTCCTTTTTACGCCAGGCATTTACGCCAGGCACAGTCAATAAGACACACTTAAAGTAAAATAAAAGAGGTTCAACACAAGCGAACCATTTCAGCGTCTGGAGCTCTTTGTCTCGTTTCTTTTTTTCATTACTGGAACACTGCCGTGTGTTTCAAGTGGCAAAAAAATTTTCATCCGGTCCGCTACTAGGGGAGCTGGTGTGACGAAGTGTGCAAAAGTTTCAAAGCAGCGCGCCACACTTACGGCGAAGGACACAACACGATGAAAGTCTTAATGGTTTGCTCGTTGGTAGCACCGTCGGTGACGTGCATGGACTATCGAGGGCTAGTGTAGTCGTGTTGGAACGCCAGTTTAATGCGGACGACTCCACCGAAGAACGCACTGCGACATCCCCAGCATCGATCGAAGCGAGTGCCTTCACGGGTCGGCGCTCAGCCGAAAAGGAAACGAATTTCGCAGCATCGACTGCGGGTGGTGGTCACAAAATAGCACGCGGAAATGGCGCGTTCGTGCGTTGCATTTCTCATCCGTCGAAAAAACAACAACCGTGCAAGCGAAATATAGAGACAGCCGGCTGGTGCGTAAAGGGGTCGGAGTGGACGCACACGGGAGCAACAGCGTTGTAGTGGTAGTAGTAGTGGCATCTGGGGCGCATTCCGTTTTACGGCATTCAATTAGGTGCGGTCAGAGAATCCGTCAGCGCCACGAATGCGCAGGCCTCGGCAGGCACGTCGCATCATTTTTGTGGACGCCGTGGGGCCAGCCGTGGGCGGTGGTGCCAGCTTCCTTCCCAGTACACCCCCCCCCCCCCCCCCAACACCCACCCCTCTTTCTTCCTTCGGAAAGGGGTCGCCGCACGTAACTCGGTCAAAGTCGGCCGCGGCCGCGTCGTGTATTGCTGACTGACACTTTCGCATCCGAGCGCGCCCTTCCCCCCACAGCGCGCCGGTTTTGGTGGCCGTCCGTCCGTACCCGATTTTCTATTTCAGGACGCCCCGCGGCCGCCGGAGGTCTCGATCGGAGCACGAACAGTGCCGCACTTTGTGCGTGCGTGCCCCGATGCGCGCGGCGGGCTGGCGACGAGCGGCTATAAAAAGAGAAGGTGGACCCCCTTCGGAACGCGCCCTCCTGCTCGGGAGTGCGCCGACGACTCGGGTAAATCCGACTGACCCACGCAACGCCGGCGGCAGCGTCCGCTGGCGCTTCCGCGCGCCAATGTCGAGTGATGCGCGCGTCCTGGCAGCCGGTGACCTGGTCACCCACTTCCTGCTGCTCCATCGCTCGGACTACTCGGACCTCACCCTTCTCTCCGCCGTCGCTGTGAACCGCGAAATTGAAAGTTCGCGCCACTTTGATGAGTTTGACGCGGCTGACGTTGCGCCTGCTCTTTTCCTTCTCCCAGCATGCCTTCTCTCTCGTTTCTCCTCCATTGCGAGTCTCCATTTCGCCCCTTTTCCAGCACTGCGGAGGAGAGAACGTTGCGTAGTGACCGCTGGGCCCGGCAGGTAACGCTGTCAGTTGCTCCGTCTTCGCAGCGTCGGCCGGCCAGAAGCGGACAGGTGGCGCCGCGTTGAGAACACGACAGCAAACCTGGGAAGACCCTTTTTCACTTTCGTTCATTGTCTCTCACTGGAGGCCACTGTCTGCGACATGTCGCCAGAGCCGCCAGAGCCACTAGGAGTCTTGGGCTAGAGTACTGTGCTGTACGGGCCTGATTTCGAGGCCCGATCCCGGCCCAAGCCCGGGACTCAAAGCCCGTGCCTAGCACTGCACCGCGGTTTCAAACCTGGGCCTGGGGCGGGCCCGCTTAATTTTCAGTCCGCTGAACCAGTGCCCGGCCCGGGCCGTACAATTAGACTCCTACAACACATGTAGACCCCTGCGAGACATGTAGAGAAGTGCTCGACAAAAGGCGATCAAATCGCAGTGACGCTTGAAAAAAAAAAATTGGTTTGTTAAGCACAGAAAGAACAGAAGATAAGGAGAGTTCGGCGGCTCAGGATTTTGAACGGTGATTTCGTCGGTTTGTAGCCCCGAACTTCCGAGCGCCCAAATGAAAAGGGCTGCATACACGCGTAATAAATAACTTTCCGTTACCTATAAGGTTTTAATCCGTAATTTATTTACGGATTAAAAGCTCTAGCGATGACATCTCTTTTTTTTTCTTTTTCATGACCATGATACCCTGGCCTGAATCCACGGCCTCACTGGCCTCGTTTCGAAAAGGGTCTGTTCATTGCGTAGTAGGAGTCGAAATACCCCATGTGCATAAACTAGTAAACTTCCCCAATGATGCTTCTCGTAGTGCGGAGATGTGTTTTTGGGAAGCGAAGGCACACAATCGAAGACACCTTGGAAAAGACGGTTGACCGTCGAGCAGTTGAATGAAAGTCCTTCTCTAGCTGTTTTTACGAGATTTCGAAATGTCAAGTCGCGGGCGTCAACACAAAAACGAGCAGTTGCGGAGCGGCTTTTGATAGAACTCACGGCTTGTGCTCTTTAAAAGATGAAGCACTCAAAGCCAGCGGTGCTCTGCACTCCGGTGTTGCTTTCCCGCGTGGTTTTCATTTTAATTACCTGAGTAGAGGTGAATAGCCACCCGATTCTTGGCCGATCCCCCAGTGTGGGTATGTGCCATCTTTTGATAGGATAACAGCAACAACTTTAGTAGGAGAACGCACTCATGCAAAGGAGCCATGTGTCAGGTGTTACAGCGTTCTATCAAAGAAGCTGCTTTAGTGTAGCCCGCTGCATGGACTTCGCGTCTTCGAACCTGCGATAGTGGTCTGCTGCTCTTCAATAGCCGAAAAATGTAATTTAACTTCCACTATTTCATCGTTCAATGCGGCAGCTGTGGCGCGCGCCTGAACTTACCGGACGTAGCTACGTGGGTGGCGCTGATGAAACTCTGTCTACAAATGGCGCAATTAATATTTCTCTCATTCCGCTTCAACGGAGAACTCGTTGAAAAAGTTTTGGCGCTGGGATTCCTTTTCTGAGACCTATTAAACAGCAGGAAAAAAAATACTGTACTGTTGGTAACTTTTCTCGCATGAGAAAATGCAACTATAGCAGACACCAAAAGATAAGCATATAAGCGTTGAGAAATTTTTTCCCCGTTCCACACGTACCATGGCCGTGTTTCATCATTGTCGCTGCTAGAACGCCTCAAGTGCACTTAACTATATAAACCTACAGTATACTGAATCAAAAGCTGGACAAAGGCTTTCTATGTACGGGCCCTGCCCGGGTCCGGGCTTTCGGGCAGGCCCGTGCCCATGCGCTACTTTAGTCGTGGCCGCTGTGTTTTGGGATTTTCGTCCCTTATACACCCCCAACGTCATCGGTGCCGTCAATTACGTGTCTCCGGACCACACAAATTCCACAGTGGTCTCCATTGTGGTCTCCACGAAAGAAGCCAAAAGCCTCTGAAACCGATGAAAGCGCAGCAAAAATACTTCTCTTGGCGTCCTTTCTAATTCTGTTGTAGAGGTGAAGGAACTGACTAAGCACTTCAGATAGGAGATAATGAAGCAGAATAGACGAGAAGACAACATGCCGTCGTTGGGAGCCAAACCCATGACCACTGTATGTCGCGTGTGGTGCTCTACGAAGTGAGCTTCTGCAGTGGTTCTTTATCCGAGTTATAGTATACAGGGTTTTTCAAGACTTCACACATTTTTTTTAATAGGCTTTTTTGAGTTAAACGAGATTTTGTTTTTCGCAAACAGCTAAGGCGTGCTAGCTAGAAGGCTGGTTAGCGAATATTGCATAGCTAACTTTTTAACTATTATTGTTAGACTTCTTAATTACTGAGAGGCGTGTAGTCCACCCTAAGTAATATCAATGTCAGTTTCTAGAATTCCGAAAATGCGGTTACCCTCGGCGCTGTGGCCAGACAAATTTCGGCTATATCGGCGTGTTACGTGCGCAGGAAAGGTTGCTTTGCCTGCAAGCTTCTCGAAAGCCCATTTATTTCGGCGCCATGTAGCCAGAATTCGTTGGGCCACAGCGCCGAGGGTAACCGTGTTTTCTAAATTCTAGAAACTTATATGGATATCACTTACGGTGAGCTACACTCCTCTCAATAATTAATGAAGCCTAACAGCAATAGTTAAAACGCTAACTGTTTAATATTGGTTAACCAGCCAGCTAGTTAGCACGCGCTGTCGAAGGACTTCACCGTGATTTTATTTACGAGGGCATGAGCCACGTAATTAATGGCGGTGTGGAGAGCGGGCATGTGGTTTTGCGCCGACGTAATCTGTTCCATCATGCGGCTCTGGAGATGTGCTCGAGTGACCTAATGCCGCATTCATCGACAACCTCCGTGCTCCTAGAAATTCCATACTAGCTATGAAGGGAAGAACATCACGCAATGGAAAGTTTGCTCAACGCATTATCGTATTCCGACAGAAGCAAGTAACAAATCAATATCTAAACTAATGCGCACTTCCAAAGTGCACGCTTAATTCACGTCAAGGCGTTGCTGAGAACCGATGACTCCAGCCTGCAGTGCCTTCCAGCGAATGAGCCGCAGCATAGTTGTATCTATAGTCTCCTCCGCCCCAACTTCGTTCTTGAGGGGCGGCTCCGACGAGACGGCAAGGTTATGCGCCCGGGCCACGGCTCCTCTGGAGGGCTGCGGCTCGTGTTTCCGCGCCGCGGTCGCGTTGACGTCACCCCTTGTGGCTGCGCGAACGACGATGTCATAGTCAGACACGGCCGTGGTGGTCACGTGTTCGTTGTGGACCGACATGCCGAGGCCCAAGACAAAGAAGAAAATCAGGACGCCCGTGAGAAGCGCCAGCACCACGATGAGTGTGCACGAAGCCACCTGGGTCACTTGGCTGTCGTCAAATAAATGCATCGACAATTCCGTGGGCATCGGTAGCCGTTGCGGCGGTGCGTACGCCATCGCTTGCATGGGCGCCACGCCGAAGTACCGATGGTTGTAGAGGTGCTGCGGCATCTGAAGATGCGTGGCCGCAGTGTGGAACGTCTCGGGCTGCGAGTAGGCCTGTTCGTAGGTGTGGCGCTTGCTGCTCGGGGTATGGTTGGGCCGGCACTGCCTGGGCTTGCTGGAGATGCTGCCCGTGCTGCAGTAGACTCGGTGGCCTCCCTGGGGGCAGTCTGGCAGCCGGGCCTGTCAACGTCTCGGCCGCTGGCAGAAGTGGAGGCGGTGCTGCGGCTGTCCCCGCCTCTGTGGTCACCGCTGCCGCCGCTACGGGTTGCTGATGCGGAGCTACGCCGCCGGCAGCGACGCCCCAGTCGAAGTGTGACAGTGGCCAATGCCACGCCGCTTGGATGTCTTCGGCGTCTACGGGGTGAGAAGCCGGGCTTTCGGGAGCGGCCGGCTGCTCCATCGTTCGTCTTCTTCTGAAGGGACGTGCATATGCGCGAGAGCAGGAGCGCTGGAATGGCAATGTTGTTGTTTCTCTCGCTGTCCAGCTGCTGCCGCGCGCGCACCTCCAGGCTGGTTTAGTTAGAAAAAAAAATGAGCGCTTTATAATTGATACAAGACCCAAAGGTGATTTCTGGCGTCCCGCAAAATACTACGCTTTGCAACGGTTGGTTAATTTTCAAATTTTATATCCTTGGAAAAGGACATTTCAGCAGAAATATTACTTCTACGACGAAGTTTCAATTGCCGTGTAAGAGACACGCGAAGCTATTTTAGTGGAAACAGGTTCCCGGCTGCGGCAGAACTGTTGGCAGCCTGTTGGCAGCCAGTTGGCAGCCTGTTGGCAGTCTGTTGAGCAGTCTGTTGACAGCCAGTTAGCAGTCTGTTGACAGCCTGTTGGCAGTCTGTTGATGTATTAAAGGCAAGGTATTTACCAAGAGTTTTGCGAGCTGTTCATATCAGGACAGGAAAAAAGTGCATTCACCACCTTTAAAATGATAAAGACATTTCTAAACGAACGTAACAACAGAAATGGGTGCGCTGATATAAAACAAAACGAAATGAGCTGTACGAACCTGTGAGCGTATACTTTATGCATTACGAAAATGACGTTGAAAAAAAAATTCAACTATCGTGCAGTGAAGAGTTTAATGCCGTGGCTTCTGTACGTCAGAGATGGATTCTCTTGCTTGTAAAAGTGTCGCTCGAAACGGCAGTCAGGTACTACGCATGTTCTCCGAAGGTGCTTCACTCAAGGCGTCATTGGGGTTCTTTAAAGTGCACGACAGCGCGCACTGTACACGGGCCTTTAGCATTTCGCCTCTATCGAAATGCGACCGCCGGGATTGAACCGGCGTCTTTCGGGCGAGCAGCTCAGCACCACAACCACTGAGCCACCACGGGCGGCCAAAGAATTTAGCCTTGTGGTCTTGATCCCAGAAAAGCAGCGACGTACAGACGCGAATGTGGCCAGCGCAACAAGGAAGAAGACGGCGAAGTGCCGGCAGGTTAACTCGCTTTACTTTTGTAGATGCGAGTTCAGTCCCGCAAACCTTTGCGCGGCTTGTGGAGAAGTAGAAACAATGGATCATTTCCTACTGTCTTGCCGGAGGTTTGCGCATCAGGAAAGGACGCACCCAGAAATTCCCATTACAAAGTTGAGATTCACTTTGTCGGTCCCGCTTCTTCTCTCCTTCGGTGTAAGCGCCAGAGGTTTTGTAATTGCATCGAGTTTGTGAATACCTCCCCGAGTACATAATGGCTACCGGCAGATTCCCTTGCTAATTGTATCCAAAATTCCCACATTTAAAACATCCCTCGGTAAATTTGATGTATTCAGTTCTGTGATCTTGTCTCCTTTATTTTTTATTTCCTCGTTAATTAATCATAGACTTATTACCCAAAGCACAACCATAGCTTGGCACCAGTTTACCCTCTTCTTTTGGCCCACCGCACTGAACTCTGGCTTATCCCCCTCCGTGGGTATGTGCCATGTCACGAAGGCAACAACAACAACTCGCTACGTGGCCGATCGTCGCAGGGCTCCTCCCATGTAGTCCTTGACCGGGGGACTCTAGTCTGCGAGCACAGCCGGTGGTTTATCGTGCTCTGTCTTGGCGTCTTGAGGCGACCAGAAGGACTTGCGCTTCCCTTTCGCTGCTACGCCGAAGGCTTGTCTCTAGGCGAGTTCTTGCATTTGGAGCTACGGGCTGGTGAGGCGTCCTCGACCGGACCCTCTCTTGGAATCAACTCCCTTTCGTAACAGACCACCGGCTATGTATACTGCCCGCATCTGATCCAGCTATCCGTAATTTTAATCTGAGCCTGGGTAGTTACAAACGCCGATTCTCAAGCTCAGTTCCAAGATCACCGGGAATAAGTACGTTGCGACGGTGCAGGCAGCCTTCCCCAAGAACCCCTCAGACTTTCCACAGTGCCATGAAAACATGTTGGGTGCCTTCGATCGTGTCCCTGCAGAGGTGGGTGGGCCGAGCGTAGCGTTCCCAGAGGGCCTAAAACGCAAGTACCGCTGCTATACAACCTCATTGCCGGCTAGCGGGCGGCAGTTCGCATAGCGTTACTGTTCAGTAACGCCGCAAGAAATATGACACTAAGTCGGCAGAAGGCTGTGCTGCTCTCACTGTAGCCCACATGCTTTACGTTACGTCATATTCGGTTACATTCTGCTTAGGCTACATTAGGAAGTATTCTGTTTTCGCTAGAATGAGTGACGTCTCCTGCTCTTTGCAGACTATGCTCATTTGTTCCCTCACGTCTTATACCAACCTCACTCCTGTTAGGAGGTACATTGCTTCCAAGGGTGCAGCGGCCTGTGCTTGTATATCTATATTTGCCCATGACTCTAATCTTTGCTGCGCAGCTTACCTTCATCATAACCCGAAGAGCGCTTGCGGCATGAGGGGACAGGTGCAGCTTTGAACGGCACTGTACTTCTTTTCTCAAGGCGTACTAGTCATAAAGAAACTCTGTGGCAACCGAAAGTCCTAGTTTCCTATAGTGAATTTCCGCTTCGAGAATGCAAGAGAGAAGGGTAGAAAGAACTGTTGCAGGTAATCGTATCGTCTGCGTCCATCCTCTGGACACCCTGTTTCGTAACGCACATCCTTTTGGTGTAGCTTTACCACATATACCTCGAATGGCATTCGTCAGGGCATCCGAGGTATCCGGAAATCAAAAAACGTTTCCGCCAAAATACCCGCGGTTGCATCTTGCAGTCGAACACAAGTCTGAATACCGCAGAGGCACAACCCGTAGAGATGCAGCAGAAGAAACAATAGCATGCAAAGGCGTTGACCTCGCTGAGGCAACCCTTACAAAAACTTCCTTAGGCAGTCTGTAGGCTGTCCATGAGACTTTTTCCATTAAGTCTAAAGACAAATCCTATAGACTAGTCTGTAGGCAATACAAATCCTCTAGACAGTCTAAGACGAGCTGTAGATTTATGGCCATATACGGTTAGTAGACTTTTTTCTATAGAAAGTCTATAGACAATGAATAGACAAACGTAAATATCTATAGGAAGGCAATATAGTCTATGAGAAGTCTATAGACAGTCTATTAACCATTTTTATAAGAGAACGGCGCCAGCAGCGAGCCCAGTCGGGAACGTGCGTGCAGACGGAGACGGGAAAGGCGTGTATATACGACCGGTTGCTATAAGGTCCATAATTTCGTTCATGGCTTTGCAAGGCTGCTTCACAAAGAGCGCGGACTCAAAAGAAGAGCGAGTGAAAGGAACTGGTGCTTTCTTTTGTTGCTGCTTGTTTGGTTCGCGTTTGGGTAACTTGGCTGTTTCTTCGCCGCCATTTCTTTTTCGCCGGGACGAACAGTTGACTCTGTATTTGTTTTTTTCACCCTCAGGTTTGTGTACCTTGCACTACAGTCAGGCATTCTCAAGCCATGCACGAGCCTGTGCGAGCACAATCAAGAACAAAGCACTACTGTTACTATCATTATGAGCATACACTGCTTTCGATTTCCTATTTCTCTTCTTTTTAAGTGGCCTGTGAGGTCGACACCGTATAGTGTTCCAGAAAACATTGGACAGAAGTGTTTTGGACGACTTACCGGGCTCTTGGCTATTGTAATAGGCCTGACCAATGCGTCCTTGTTTACAGAGAAAAAAAATATTACAGTTGAAACATGCTCGTGTACGTCACAAGCACCACAAATGCGCCTATGTATACCGAATATATCGTCGACGCCTCAGAGTATATGAATGCGCCTTTGCTGCAGCATGCTGCAGTATAATGTTTTACATGTACATGCGCCCTGCACATCACGGTCGGTAGTGATGCACGGCGCACGAACCTACACACAAGGCACTACACACAACAACACTTCCATGGTGCCGCCTCTGTTGAACACACGCCGTCTCAGCGGTCGTAATTTTCCTTTTTACTTACGGTGTAGCATACATCGGCCAGACGGGTTGATGTATATACCATTTATAGGCTACGGGAGGGCCGCGTTTCATTTAAATCAGATTGAAGAGCACATCTTCCTAGTCATTGCAAAGCGTGATCCTGCACTCCTATTTTTAGTAACGTCAGCATTATTGGTCGAGGCAGAACTCGGCTTTAGCGTGATATAACATTTGAGACAAAGAAGTTTGGCAGTGGTTATAGCAATGAAATTTCGGAGAAAAAATTTGTTTCTAGCAGGCCGTCTTTAATTGACACATACGAGTAACAGCGTTGCATTAGCAGTCACATGGGATCTATTGTGTGTGTGTTTTTTTTTATTATAATAATGTGTGCAGGCACGCCTTGTAATGTTGGAGCGTTTCTATACAACTGGTTAAACTCACTTGAGTTCCAGCGCTGTCCTGCGTAGTCACTTTCCTTTCTGCGTATTCCTTTTCCGCTGGTTTCTTCTCCGCTGAATATGTACAGGGTGCGTCAAAAGTCCCCAAGCCACAGGGCCTGCTTTTCAGCCGTTTTTTCAGGCATTCCCGACACCCACGAACCTCAAAATCTGTGTAAAGGGTAGGTGGAGTACCATTCCCTCCTCTGAGAACCTTGACAGCTTCATAGGAGCCTTAAGTGCCAGAATATGGGAAGTACGGGGCGAAACACGACAAAGATTTGCAGATCACCGCCCTATCTTTATTATTCGCAGATATCAACAAAGTATTGCCAAATTATTTGCTACCGTCGGGACATCATACTCACTAAATTTGAAGAGGCCAGCTGGAGAGGAGAACCGTAAAATTTAATTATATTAAAAACTTCGAAGTGCCACATTTTGCCCCACCCATGGGCACAAACACGAACTTTGTGAGCTTATGCTCACGAAAGACACTGCGTCCAGACAGAACCCAGAACTGTATTGTTCTGTGACCCGCTACAGACGATAAGCACTTCTACAGCCAGACTTTGCATGTAGCCTGCGTACGCATCTTTTTTTTTTATTAATTTCCGACCTGCTTCGCTACCTTTTCCTGTTTTAGTGCTCAGATTTTTTTTTTGTTTCGCCTGCTGCCTTGTCGAATGATTCCGATTTGATTCGATTCGCTGTACGTGAACACGACCTTTTGGACATGATTATAGATCAGACCGAAACAGAGCTTGCTCTACGGTCAATGTGCTGCAATACAGCCGTTCTTGCTCGCCGAAAAAATCGCGGTGCTTACATTGTGAAGAAAGTTTGCGGATTTTCTCGTGCATGCTTGATGCTCTCCAAGGCATTCTTCATGTTTTATGCGATAGCATTCGAGTACAGATTCCGTAAAATTGGCGGCGTGTGCCACAAAATTCGCTGATTGGTCGATAGAGGTCACGTGACCTTGTGACGTCATTGCAGCCTGCCCACCTAGATAGGAGGCAGCCGACCCACCGGCCCACATTGTGACGATGTCACGTGACCTTGTAACATCATCACAACGTGCCCATGGTGGTAGGTGGCAACACCGGCCCACCGGATTGAGAGGTCACGGGATTTTGTGACGTCTTTACAACCGGCCCACAGGGACAGCTGGCAACGGACACAGAAACATCAAAGTAGCAACAATGGGGATATGTAATGCTATCGCATTCAACACTAAGGCGCGTTTAGTGTCCTCCAAGTTTTTTCTTCATGCCACTCGTCTGTCATTTTTTTTTTTGACGTTCAGACCTTCCCAAAGAGCGATAAATACAAGGGCAGAGTTAAGCCATTATGGTTACTTTAGGCCCTGCAGGACACCACAAGTGTCGTGTTTCGCCTCACGTGCAGCTTGCTGCTAAAGTAGTTTCATCGCAAGAACCTGCGGTACAAACATTCCATAACTTTAGACCAATAAGACCAATAACCAACTGTTATAACTAAATACTTACGCTAATCGTGGACGCATGGTCGGTTGCGATGCACAGTTTTTAAAAATGTGGCGTGTAGAATTTTAATTCTTTTCGACTGGTTTCTAGTTCAGCATGGCTCACTTCGAAATTTTTTTATTTGCTTAGAAGGGGCTTGTCTGATCAGCCTTAGGCAAAATTTCAGCACACATGCCGACTGTCATGCCAGCTGAATATACAATTAATATATTCTCACGTTTAGAAATTATCGGGAAAATAACGCGTTTTGTCGCGCTCTCCCCTACTGCGGGAAAGAATACAATGTGGTGTGGCAGCTGTGGCCTGGGAACCTTCTACCGACTTGCCCAGCAAGCCAGGCATCTTCACTGAACTACGAGGTGGAAGTGAGGACTGACACACTCTATGACGCGACTCCTCCAAAACCTCCCTTGTAACTTCTTGTGGGTGCTTCTCTATATTTACACATATATTTATGTTTAAACACATGAGACATATTTATCGGGGCATGAGTGCGAAACTGTACACAGGAATGTGCGCGCGTGAGTCTTCGGCGATGACCGGTCACCGCCGTCACCACGAGCCCGAAGGTACTAGGTACTTTCTCCAGAAGGAGCACAGCTTCTTCCGGAAGTCGATGCCGTGCGAGTAGTTCTTGAGGTTGATGTTCAGGTGGAAGGCGTGGTCGCGCGTGAACCTGGGCCACAGCTGGCCTCCGACCGTCGGTGGCTTCCTGCGAATGGGCGGAATAAAGGGGATGACGCAAATCACACCTTGCAGGGAGATGTATAGAGTGAGAGGACGAAAAGGGAGAAGGCAGGGAGGTTAAGCAGGAGAAGGTGCCGGTTCGCTTCCCTGCACTGGGGGAAAGGAGAGAGGGAATATAAAGGGGAAAGAGAAAAGAGGGCTGAGTTAAAAATGCAGAGTGTCAAGAAAGGAAGCAAGGACTTCGCATGTGACAAAGTCTGATCGCTCAAGCACGACGCCCCCAAGAAACGAAGCAGTGCCTGGAAGGCCTGTTTCCCTTCTGGCACCGTCCGAGGATACGTATAGCCGGCAGCAAAAGTCTGCGGGATGCAAGAGTGCGGGGAAAAAAAATTACTTCGGAAAATCCACGCAAGCGCCAATCGCTTGTAATGCTTGAGGGGAAGCGAATGCTTCATCCATTCACATTAATACCAGGCGACAGAATTGCGAGGTAGCGCTACAGTAAATTCTTTCCCGAGCGCACTTTTGCTGCCGACTGTAAGGTGCTGAAGTTGCAGCGTAGATGTCAAACTGCGCAGGCCTCGGCCGAACTGCTCGCCGTATACCGTATACCGACAAGGCATGCACGGTCCTTGGCCTCCGAGCACAAACCGAAGACATATAAAGGAAACAAACTTTAAAACGGTGTGCACGGGGACTTTTAAGTTATTGTGGTGTGTGTATGTGGGGGGGGGGGGGGAGCTTGGAAAGACGACACGAAAGAGAGAAGAGCACACAGCCGCGGTACTGTTTCCCCCAACCGACTAAGAAAAATGGACCAGCATTCGTTTGAAAACTAACCGGGCGTTAATAAAAGATAACTGTCCTCGCAAGAGTGTGCGTCCTCGAGCTCCAAATACACGTCCGTGAAAGCCGCTAAAAGTAACCCTCCCTCCTTCCCACCCCACCTTCCTCTTCACTGTCGGGCTAAAGGTAGCAACGCTGCTCTTTTCCGCATCGCTGTTTCATTGGCACCGATACCATTCGCGTCGTAATGCGGTGCCGAAAATTGTCGAAAGCGCGAGAGCGAACTATAGACGGAAACCGTGAGCGTGGGGAAGTTTGAGCAGACTATAAGTAAAAGCAGAGCAAGTATACGTATCAGGAAAAAGATAAGAACACCTCGACTTTTGACTCCGTGCTGAAATTCGTACATTCGAGGAGAGAACAAATTTTGTGCAAGCACAAGACGTACACGCATGCCCTGGCGAGGTGTTTTGTTCACGTGGACTAATGCAGTTGACGCGCGCTTTGAATCTGGCATTCGAGAACTGCATGCCTATCGACTCTGGACGTTCATCTGGCAGTTACTGCGATATGGTGCCGCTTGGTTTGCTGCTGTCTCTTCGTAACGCTACGGATGTCCGACCCTAATGGTCAGCTGTATTAAAATTTGTGGATTCATTCTGCCCTTAGAATTCATGCTTTTTGTTTGCGGTGGTTAGCTCAGCGGAACGTAATAAACGTATGTACTCCTTCGTCCAAATTAACGTATTGTTCTTGTAGAGCTACTCTGTAGTGATCACAGCGCATTCCTCGTTTAGTTTTAATGTTAGTTTGCATTCGCGCTGTTAGCTTCGCGTAAACTAAATAAGCAGGTTTATAGCTGAATTCATGCAGAGAATAAGAGTCATCGAGGCTGCTTGCGACACCTGCTGGAAGACAAGTGAATCAGTTGACCACAGTTACGGCGCGTTGTGAAAATACAGGCTTGTCCCTTACTTTACAACTCTCTTTTCATTTTTTTATTATTTACAAAAGGTGAGAGAGATGTTGGGGCCTTTAACGACGCCAAGCTCCCTTCATTTCGTTAAGTGAGGACAAACACCACTGAGTGGTCAGCGAACTCCGACGGGATTGCAATTTCATCATTGATGGTGTTTGTGTCCACCAGCATTATCATCATCATAACTCGTCCACCACCGCCGCCAGCCAACTATAGTTATGTGCACTGCAGTAAGGAGCCAGCCGCAGCCACCGTATTCCAGCAAATCTGCTAGTATCATCGTGTCCGCAGATGCGGCAAGAAAGATAAGCAGATTAATTCTGCTCGCACACAAGCTATATTGCACACAAGACGCGGTCACACACAGTTCGTGTAAGCACACAGGTAGTACAAACTTGGTCAAGAGTTCTCGTGCGACAGTAGTGATCACTGAGGGGTATAGTGAGGCACTAAAGGCACCCCTATACAACTTCAAAGGTCCGGAAGGATGAGGACGGAAGTCATCCTCAGCCTCCAGAGATTTGAAAGTCGAGATGTGCTGAAAGCGCACTACATATACACCTCAATAGCGAATCGTGTACCTTTGGTACTTTGAAGCAACTGGTATACATTACAATACACAGGCGGACATATTTCACTGCATAAGGAGAAAACACATAAAGCAGGACAAAGAAAAGTTCTGAAGCTTCCGACATCGGTGTTACAGAACGTATTCCACCAGTTTATAAAGCATTTTTCGCCAGCGGACGAAGAAATTGCCGGGGACTACAGCTTTCCGTGGTGTGTTCTCGCCTATATGTGACGTGTTTTCGGCGGCTCAGGATGCACTCTAAACGCAAATACGCCTATATGGGAGTAAAAAGGCAGTAAGCGCACTGCATTTTAAGAAAGGGAGTGCACTAAAGGACAGGTTACTCCCTTTTTACTCCTTTCTCTTTAGAGTACGCGAGTACGTTTTTCTTTCAGAGAACAAACGGGAATTAATGACATCCTATCGTAGAAGTCAAGGAGAAGAAATGGGCTTCGGCAAGGCACGTAATGCGAAAGCAAGATAACCGATGTTCGTTGCGGGTAACGGAGATGATAAGAGAAAGCAAGCATGGCACGGAGCGTCAGGGAGTCAGGTGGATGGTTGAGATTAGGAAGTTTGCAGGGGTAAGGCGGCTGCAGCTGGCACAGGAGAGGGTTAATTGAAGAGATATGGGAGAAGCCTTTGCCCTGCAGTGGGCGTAATTTGGCTGATCATTATGATGACTCCCATCGGGAACACGCCGCACTGTCTGCTATGCTGTACTGAACGCTGTTCGTGTCGGAAGTGCCTAGGCGCGATCTCTGCATGCCGCTCTGACAGATCGGATGACAGTAATCAGAATATCGAGCTTTTAAATTTCAAGTGAACTCTAAAGTTGAGCTCTCGGCGTTATATTCAAGCGGCGCGTCTCTCGAAAAAAAAACCGCGAACGTCTCGCACGAAGGTGACGACGCGCATCACGGTGTGCCCCGCGAATGAATTTCCCGGAATGTCGCAGTCAGTGGAGGCCCACTTAGAGAAAGCTTCGCGATTATTTCTTCTACTTCGTGTGTACTTTTCTTTTATTTTCCTCTGACACCGATGAACAACTGCCCACCTTTACATCTGTGCGAGAGGTTATCCACGAGGTATGCGGTGACTGCTGTTAGCGATCGCAGGGTGGTACTGCCGCTGTCAGTCCAATTTCGTCGCCCCGGAAGGGAGCGAGTAATGAGGAGATTTTTTGTTGCACCCCAGTCCTCCACACTTAGAAATGAACCATGTAAATCGACAGGTATGACAGCATTCTAAGGGCCCGATGTCAAGTATACAAAAAATAAAACTTGCAGTCTTTTCGTTCGCCCTCGATTCCAGGTTTTACCGGTATGAAAACACTGTTTAGCGGTCAGGAACTAGCGCGAGGTCAACTCCTCAAACAAATGAAATCATATGCATACCCACCAAACAGTCCCTACCAAACTATTCTGCTGAATGTTTGGCGCGGAAGCAGCAGAACAGTATTTATCTGGCCCTACAATACACTCCCTGCCCGCTCTTAATTGCAGTACAGTCCGGAAAGCGTAAGATGACATCTGCCTAGAAACAAGCACTGTGCAGACAAAGTTCGTAATTAGCACTAAAGAGAAAATAACCACAGGTTTTAAGCATATTTCTCAAGCAAGGCTTGAAAAACCGTATGCGTTGTTTGTAGTTTATTTCACATTCATTCTTCACGGACAATGATCTTAAATGAGCAATGGGCCGCCGCGGTGGCTCAGTGGTTATGGCACTCGGCTGCTGGCCCGAAAGACGCGGGTTCGATCCCGGCCGCGGCGGTCGAATTTCGATGGAGGCGAAATTCTAGAGGCCCGTGTACTGTGCGATGTTAGAGCACGTTAAAGAACCCCAGGTTGTCGAAATTCTCGGAGCCCTTCACTACGGCGTCTCTCATAGCCTGAGTCGGTTTGGGACGTTAAACACCCATAAACCAAACCTTAAATGAGCAATGTTCAGAAAATGTGTCTTGAGTGACATCGATATTCCGAAATCACGCCCCAACAGGACAGTTTAATAATATAATAATTGGTTTTTTAGGAAAGGAAATGGCGCAGTATCTGTCTCATATATCGTTGGACACCTGAACCGCGCCGTATGGGAAGGGATAAGGGAGCGAGTGAAAGAAGAAAGGAAGAAATAGGTGCCGTAGTGGAGGGCTCCGGAATAATTTCAAACAGGACAGTTTGCCCAAAACAGTTTGACTGTAACTACTGCACAAATATAGGGTACCTCGGTTGCAGCGCCGCCGGTATGGAGGCACCCTCTGTTGGTGCAGTATTGCTTTCGCTAGCATGTGTTTACTAACCAACAGTCATCTACCGTACTGCCGTAATTTTTCTTCTTCTCTAAGCAGCTTTCTTTTTTTACCAGCTGATCACCTAGTGCACCCAGGCCCCCACTGCACGCCGACCTAAGCGTGCTCCTGGCTACGCGTGTCGGCGGCATCTAGCCGAGCTAGAGAAGTCGGTGCAGAGGGCAGGCACGACTCAGTGCCACTGACCTCGGGCTTCCCCGCAACGGTCGCTCAAGATGCTGCTTTCCGCGCTTGCGGCACGCGAAAACAAACACGTTTATCCCGTGACTGATTCGTTCTTCGCTCTAAAGTCAAGGTCGGCGGGAGTCGCGACACAAAAGAAAACGATCCTAGAGTTGTCACCCTCTCGCGGCAAAAAGAAAGCGATAGCGAAAGCTCTACCGCAGCCGATGGCCGTCCCCACAGTGAGTGCGATTCACTCCCGAGAGCAGCGCTGGACCCCGTGACCGGAGCTGATGCATCCCCGGACGTGGAAGTCGTGGCTGTGTGACATTGCTTTATGGACAACAGATGACTGCGACGCCGATACCGTTCATCCCAGATACCGTGTCCTCAAGGAGCAAGCTGAAACAAGTGGAAGGGCTTTACAGAAAGGTTGGCCGACGTTTCGGTAAAACATGGGCTGTCTTCTTCAGCCGTAGTTGGGTGTCGGCTTTGTCCAAGGTACACAGTGTCGAGTCGTAGTAGTTAGGAATCGACCATTTCTGTTTTACCCTGCTGCGTGATGAGAGTGCCATTTAGGTGAACTCAGGAGCGGGGGCTTACTGGGTAGCATCATGTGTGGTCGTGTGACTGAGGTGGGCCTATAAGAATTGACGATCTCACGGGGAGTCGCGTGTTGCCAAGTGTGTGTGTGTGTGTGTGTGTGTGCGGGGGAGCGCAGTAGTTCACTCGCTGTCACTCCCTGAAGAATGCATGTCATTCTGACGAAGAAGGATGTCATTTTAACTTTGACAAAAATTGATTTCTCAGCCAGAACGCCGGCAACTTTTTTAAGTAAGCGACTCTCGCATTCTTCGTTTCTTTACCGATATACTAATTTGATTCGGAATTAGTTTTCGTTTAAAGAAAAAACTCGTGCAGATTTTATCCGCATAACGATGAGCGGCCTAACAGTGAGCACAAGACCCCTCCACTGCAAGTCGTTCCTGTATATGTACGCGGAAACAATACCCGAGTGAGTGATTTGTGTGAGCTCACGGTGGCCTTAATCCTCTTGTGGCCCTCGCTAAATATATACGTAGCGCAAAACAGCGCAGTGCCTTTTACAATATTTTGGTACAATGTGGTGTGCGTGTGGCAACCAGGAAGCGCGAGTGCCTAGCTGCGAAAACGTAAGCAGTACCAAAAAAATAAAATAAAATCAGAGCGAGAAACGCAAGCAAACCTCTTGACTGTTCCTTTGTAACTCGCGGGCTGTAGGAGATGGCGAAGACAGTTTGCATCCGCAAAATGAGCCTGCCGTGACGGCAGCATAGAAATCTCTCTATTGCCGCGACTAATGTCGCCACCATCGCCGCGTTTTATCACAACACCACTTCTTCCTCGACGCACTGAATGCACAGCGAGAGCGCTGCCCCCTGCCGGTAGCGGTCTACTTAGAGCGTAAACACTTCAGCGGCAATATTTCCTGTCCGCGCGGTTGCCCGCACAAGCTATCGCGGTAGTTAAGAGGGCACTTCATTTAAACCACAAAGAAAAAAAATAAAACGCCTCAGTCTGCAGCGTGGCGGCGAAACTAAAGCAGAACGCATCTGTGTTTTCATTCTTCAGCTTCCGTCTTCCTTGAAAGGAAAATCTCGTCACGGAAGTCGGAGCGATTCGCTCGGTTTGATCTCGTCTCTTTCGCGTTTCCTGCTCTTGTATCTTTCAGGCAGCGAATGTTCTCTCTCTCTCTCTCTTTATCTGATTTCAGTCTGAAGTTACCTCGCCCCAAGAGGTGGTCCTGCACCTAGAACTCTTTTATCAGCAGCGTTTTCCTTTCCCTCATAAGTTGAGCTTTGTTGGCTGCACGCAAGGACGTGTTTTTAGTTTTGTTTGTGAAACGAATCTTCCTATCGACACATACGTGCGTTGCCCCGATGTTCCGTGTCCTGTTCTCAGGTATCTTTAAACCAGAAGCGAGTTCTTCTTTTTTAACCCTTTCATCACTCTTAACCGTTTGGTTACACAAGTAACACTGTCATACTCTCTCTAGAGGACGCGAAAGATAGGATTCAGGCTTGGTAATAATGTCTTCAAAACAATCACGTAGTTTTCCTTATCGCTTGTTCTCATTCACGCAATGAAAGTCTCAATTGTTATGCAGTCTGGGTCTGCTGCAGTCAAAAAAGATGAAAAGTAGCTGCAAGGTGAGATAAGCTGCACAAGTGGACGACAAGTAGAACCTACTCTTCCGGCTGAGCCATTTCGCTTATCTACTGAAAATGGGAACGCTGATGGAGACGACGGCGA
This sequence comes from Amblyomma americanum, assembly GCA_030143305.2. Classification (NCBI taxonomy): domain Eukaryota; kingdom Metazoa; phylum Arthropoda; class Arachnida; order Ixodida; family Ixodidae; genus Amblyomma; species Amblyomma americanum. The sequence continues at coordinate 99,051 of JARKHS020025613.1, read as the reverse complement.
AACTGTTGCGTTGACGAAGTGTGATAAACGCTTCACGTTTCGGCTTTTAATAAACTCGCGAGTGAAGCTGAAAGCGCACGCACAGTTTGTAGTTTCAATGAGCTGAACCTTCAAAACACCAGCCTTTGCCTCTGGTAGAACGTGTATCATGTTATGGCTAACAGTCTTGCGGGTACTTGCGGGTATGACAAAGCGGGTACTCTAGAGAGGAGACTTAAGGTAACCTGGAAACGGGGGGAGAGGGGTATATGCTGAGTGGTTAGCAGTCTTTACTAACATGGCACTATGGTCCGCACAGGTACCCTATGCGTTACAGGTACCGTATTGAGTACTACCGTATAGTACTAAGAATACAAATGCTTAGTGTTGTCTCCTTAACAGCGCTCAACTCACTTTAGGAATAGAATGAGGTAATCTATTGCTTTCTGCCTGCAATATGCTGCAAGTTTGTTTTTGTTTTTTGCCGAAAAATTCAGTGATAACAGGTTATCACAAGTATACTTCGCTTCTTCGCACTTTTTTTTTTTCTAACGAGTCTGGAAAGGCTAGCGGAGCCGAAACATTCATGCTGTTGATTCGAACCGTTGCTTTCATATGGAGCCGCCGCGGTGGCTCAGTGGTTATGGCGCTCGGCTACTGACCCCAAAAGACGCGGGCTCGATCCCGGCCGCGGTGGTCGAATTTCGATGGAGGCGAAATTTCAGAGGCCCGTGTACTGTGCGATGTCAGTGCGCGCTTAAGAACCCCAGGTGGTCAAAATCTCCGGAGCCCTTCACTACGGCGTCCCTCATAGCCTGAGTCGCTTTGGAACGTTAAACCCCCATAAAGCAAGCATTTCATATGGAAGTGCCGGCTGTGTGCGAGCTTGCATAGTCAGAAAATTAAACCCGTTTTTCTTTACACGTGCTGAAGTTAAGGTTCCGCTGCGTCTCTTCGACACTTAATTCCGGCTTGCTTAAAGTAGCCGTGGCACCTTTTCAAGGAGAGCTGCATTGAAAATGACAGCTAGTTCATGCGAGCTATGAAATGTTTGGTCTGTAACGACGAAGAAGTGCCCGCGCGGCAGCGATACTGCTCTCGGCGAGGGCGTGGTTCGAGTTGGTGCTGCTGGAACCGCTGAGTGTCTGTGAACGCCGTTCTGCGCTTTGTGCCATGCTGTGCTTTGTGCTTTGCGCTGTATAGGTCATAGATCTAACCTTTAATCACTCTTGTCATTCGAGTTACACAGAAGAGCTCTCAAAACAATTCACAGCGTAAGTTATAGCCGCAAGCGATCCTTATTCAAGTTATCTTCTGTGCCGGTTGCGTGGAGAGACAGTTTTCACGCAGTGAGAAAGTAACTATAGAATCCGTGTGGTGAGAAAATTTTGCGCGGGTAAATGAACATATAAGAAAACTAAAAAAAAATAAAATCCTCAAAACTTGGTGGCATGCAGATACTGAACACGAGCACACAGGATATTTCTCATAGCAGTGCTCTAACTTGGACGAGCGCAAAACACAATCGCTGTAACGAACTAACATGTTGTAGTTGTCAGTTAATTCGGCAACTGAATGACTCCTATCTCTGAAAAAAAAACATTCAGGCTTGCTGAAAATTTCTGTGTAATGATGATGATGGTGATGATGATGTCCTCGGGGTTAGTGGCAATACCCACGGCGGGGAATTGGCCAGGGTGCATTACTGATACAAAAGCACTCATGGACAAGGAGCGGATTATTTGGATAATTTAGTGCCTTACACAAGAATTTGTACCAAAAAAATAAAAATCAATAAGAAACGGAAAAGAATAAGCAATGTATTCTCATTCTAGCAGAGCAATCTGCTTGGTGTAACAATGGTCAACGGTTGAAGCAAGCACCTTCGTTTTCATCGTGCTCATAACTATGATGAAGTTTTGGACGATGTGTGCTTACACATGTTGCTCAAAAGTTTCAAGAACGAAGCACCGCGGAAGGCGAGAGCTTTACGGAATAGTGGCATCATGCGTTCCTTATTTCTCTGCGTAGATACCCAGTTTCAAAGGTTTACCCCTCTCCAGAAGTCAATTTTTTTTTCGGAAACATTAACTGGTTCACATATTTGTAACGATTGAACAAGCTGACTGAAGTATAGTTTCCGCAGCATCAGCACGAAGTTTTTGTGTTGTCGTTAAGAACACATTCCTGGTAGGAAGTAGTTCAAATTAAAAGTCAAAATATCTATTTGAAAATTGTAACTCTCGTCGCTTTTAAGGTAAGGACGTGCATCCAAGTTGGACAAACACTTAGTGCAAGAACCTGTGCTTACCCTGTTCTGGCAAACGTCGACCATATGCGCATCATCCGCCTGGAGAGAATCTTCTCCTCGTCGGTCGAATGTTGCGGGTAGAGCAGCGGGAAGCCGAACAAAAAGCCCAGTTCGTCGCCGTGCGCCACGCCTGTCCAAGGCTGGTACACGCTGAACGACGGGCGATGGTTGAATATGTAGAAGTACACGTTGTTCTTTCGCTTCGCGAACGCTTCGGCGAACAGCTGGGACGGGCAGATGAGGCTGAAATCACCTACGGCGTCGGACAGGCGGTTCAGCGCCAGCCAAGAGTCCGTCTCGTTCAGATCGTTCAGGTACAACTCGCGGATGGGCGCGGGATTCTTGCCCAAGATCACTCGGAACACTAGGAGGCTGTAGAACCATATCTCGTCCACGGTGATCCTGCTGTAGTCCTTGAAGTTGAAGATCTTCCAAAAGAAGTGGTCCACTATGCCGGTGCCTTCATTCCTGACGTTGCCGATCATGAGGTCAACGTCCTGGAACTGACCCTTCTCGGTGGCCATGACTGGTTCGAAAGGCAGGAACTCGCTGTAGTAGGCCGGGATCATGTAATGCTCTTCGACGCCGAACACTTCCTTCATGGCCCTGAATATGCTAGCGCGGCTCCTGGAGCGAATGCAGTCGATGACCTTTCCGGGTTCGGCGAGCACGTTGCCCCTCTCGCCAACGGGACAGCCGAGGCCGACTGCGAGCTGCTGCACCTTGAGCTTGCCCGTGAAAGTGTTGTCGGGAACCTTCCAGTAGGGTGTACCGCTCTGCATTATGACCCTATGGAACAGTCCCCTGCTGAGCGGTGACAGGAGGTGGTAGCCAATGGAAACCGAGCCGGCACTTTGTCCGAATAACGTCACGCGACTAGGGTCACCGCCGAACATGGCGATGTTCTTTTGGACCCACTCCAGCGCTAGGATCTGGTCGTACATGCCCATGTTCCCCGGCGCCTCCGTCACGTTGGCGTTCAGGAAGCCGAACACGTTAAGCCTGTAGTTCGGCACCACCACGACGACGTCCCCGAAGAGGGCCAGGTACCTGGCGTCGTAGAGGGAGTAGCTGTTGCCGCCAAACTGGAAGCCGCCTCCGTGAAAGAAGACCATGACGGCTTTGGTGGTGCACAACCCTATGTTCGGGTGGAAACAGTACCGAGCGGCCGTCCACACGTTGACGTGTAGGCAGTCCTCGGTTGTGTTGGAGGCGTCGATGGTAAATCCTTGCGTGAGCTCCCAGGACTTTTGCGAGCAGGGGGGCCTTTTATGCGTTGCATAGTAGATTCCTTTCCAAGGTAACGCGGGCCGTGGCTTCCGAAAGCGCAGGTATCCGAGGGGTGCTTCGGCGTACGGTATTCCGTAAAAGGCGTCCACCGGTCTGTTCCCGACGCTAAGGCGTACGCCGCGAACTAGACCGGTCCTTGTGTGTGCGAACGGTTGGTTCGGATCGTCTCGTATCCTGGCCTCCGTCGGGATCACGATGGCTGGCGAAAGCACCAGCGCAGTCGCTGTGAGGAGACTGTGTACTCGCCTGAAAATGCAGTCAGGTCGTAAGTAGAGTGTCATCGTACGCACTTTGCGCACCTGGATACTAAGCGCAACTATTCGCGGCTGACTTCGCGTAGGTACCGGCTTTCACTCAGGAAGCTCAGTTGACAGTATAGCCCATTTTTTATGCATGCACTAAGGGATGAGCTGCATGGTTGGCAAAGTACGCAGCTTGCTTCCTGATGCAGATATCCTGGTGCTGGGAGGATAGTGAAGATTTTAAATGTATGCACATGAAACACTATTCGAGTCGCAATGTCGGTGTTTGAGTAATCTAAAAAAAAAAATATCCACAGCCTCAATTCTTCCAAACCAATAAACAAATCTCCTTTGCGGGTTTATTTTTAGGCAAGCAAATGGAATTGATGATTCAGTCGTTTAGCGCGCAAACTGCGCACATCTCTGGACGAAGCCGCTTGCAATACGTTTCCCCCGCCTTTAGCTCAATTTAAAACGGCACTGTCGGCGCGAACATATGGAGCATGGAAGCGCGCGCGCGTGCACCGTATTAGGAGCGATGAGAAACGATGTACTCACATTCTCTTATCGATGCACCTTCGGGAGACGGCGGCGGGAACGACGGAGCCGGTCACGGCGCGTGCGGCTGTCTCAGGCGCTTCAACGAAATGAGCGCCTCGGGGAGGGTGCGTGGCTCGCCGATGCGCTGATGCCGGCACGCGCGCTCCTCGATGATCCCGCGGGGGAAAGACAAAGACGAGCACTTTTCCTGGCCGTACCCCCTCTCGCCGTTTGGCCGGCGCGCGCGTTGAAGCCGGTGAGCGTATCTCCTCTCGACACTACTACCGCCGCATACTATGCTCCGGCCCCTTTCGCACGACCAGCTGCAGCAGCGAGCTGGTGTGTGTTTTTGATCGCACACACCCCAGATCGCCGCTACGGCGGCCGCGGGGTGACCCCTCAACTTCCTCCTCGCCCGCGGGCTAGCGGGGAAGGGAATAGGTCTTCCTGGACAGCCAGACAGCGGCTCCCATACAAAGGTGGGTAACCCACCCCCTCCCCTCCCCCCAACTCGACCACCCTTTCCTCCCCTTTCTTAACGAGGAAAGCGAGATGAAAGAAACGGGCCACGCGGGACGTCAGCACCCAAACAGTCGCGGCTTACGACGAGATGGCAGCGACGTGCCTTAGCGCGACGGCACGGTGCGTTGCTGCACGCGAGCCCAGTTTTCACTGCTCTATAGCTGGTGCTGCTGGAACGCGGTGGAGGTGCAGGAGAGGGCGGAGGCGGTGAGCTGACAACGGCAACAACCACACGCAGGCATAACCGAGAAGAATCTGTTCGCCAGAGCCAGACAAAAAATCTTGAGCGCTCGGCGGATTACTGGTTTGGGAACGCCGCTGTATGGAACACGTAACAGCTGTTGTCCGGTTCGGATGCAGAGGAAAATACGGGCGTGCGTAAGTCACGCCAACAGAATTGCCGAGAACAGGCAGTGTGAAAGCTCACTGCAGTGACAGCGCAATACCGAAGGGGAAGTAAAAGCAAAGCGGGGACAATGCCGAAGAGAATGGAGCGAGCTGTTACTTTTTCTCGCTGGAGCCGGGGAAATTGGGCGTAGCGCGCTTGCATTGTTCGCTGACGAATATTTGGAACGATTCTCGCGCTGGTCGCAGCCCGCGTGGGGCGAAAGTCTACGTGGCAAGAGAAGGTGGAATGGGTGTGCCCGGGTGCGCAGATAGTTGAGTCGACTAGCAGAAACAAGCTAGGTAAAATGGTTAGGGGAAAATCCCCAAGGTGCAGTAGATTCGTAACAAGGGAGTAATTACTCATGGGCATCCATCCAAACGCAGCCATACGGCTACAAATGAAAGCTTAATGCAGCTTCCACAGAAACTTCGTATTTAAAGAAAATTCGCCCTGGTCCGGGGTTCGAACCCGGAACCACCGCTTCACCGGAGCAGTCGCTCTACTGATATCGTAGTTTGGTCCTGACCAAATACCTTCCGTTTACTTATTCTGCAGAATGCTATATTCCGATATCCTGTTAGAATATCATGAGTGCGGTTTCTTTAACAAATACGCAGGGAACACGACATACACAAAAACGCAAGATACTGTTTATCTGTTTTATTTCTGTAGTTTGTACTTATCCAAACCTATGATCCTTTTTTTGTCAGTTTTTCCCAGTCGCCATTCGTACTGACTACTATAGAGGCCGACAGGTCTGGATGAGTGTTCAAGAAGCATTCAGCAAGCGGCTGTGTACTCCATCGTTGCCGCGTGCCGTTGGCAGCTACACAACGACGCGTGTGCGTCCTTTCGTCTCTGTAGAGATCGTTCGAATTCCGATTGCTCCGCAGTCACGACGTGCAACTGGCACACATCTACTGTCCTCGTGGGCTCAGTTATACGCGTGTGTATTTCTTCTTTCCGAGCGAAACTCGTTCGAACGAAAACCACACGGAGGCTTTCACTCGGAGACGCGATGCTCCAGAAACCGGCCATTGTGCGGCGGTCGTCGGGAGGGGGGATTGACGCATCACGCGGGAGCCCCAGAGAAACAAATATAGCAGTCACGATCCGAGTGACCCACAGCGGGTCAACGCTACGTCACGCATTCCGCGTTTACACAAGCTCTGGACGCGCAACTATGCGGCGGCAGGGCGGATGCTTGGAGTGTTGTTCTCAGTCCGCGGAGGCAGCACGCGTGCGCCGGTGCTCCACGGGCGTTTCAACGACGCCGTTGCGCCCAATGGTGGCATACGCTTCGGCCGCCGACTCAGATGCTATCTCGGCGACTCGCGCCGAGACAGCACGCATGTAATGTAGCGCGCATATAATGTTCGCTTTCACCAGAATCGGTCAGCCTTGCAGGAGCCGCATAGCGGCACTATAGACTAACCAGAAGGCGCACTTGAGAACCGTGAAAGGGAATGGTTTCGAACCTGACCGCGGCGGCCGCGTTTCGATGGAGGTGAAGCGCTAAGGCGCCCGTGTGCTGTGCGATGTCAGTGCACGTTAGAGATCCCCAGGTGGTCGAAATTATTCCTGTGACCTCCACTACGGTACCTCTTCCTCTCCTCTCTTAGCCGCTCCTTTGTCCCTTCCCTGACGGCCCGGTTCGGGTGTGTGCTGAGATGTGAGAAAGACACTGCGCCATCTCCTTTCCCCAAAAACAAATTTTCAATTTTAATGGCCTCTAGGCCTCCACTGCGACAACTCTTTCTTCCTTTCTTCTTTCACTCCCTCCTTTATCTCTTCCCTTACGGTGATGTTCGGGTGTCCGTCGAGGTATGTGAGACAGTTACTGCGGCATTTCCTTTCCTGAAAAAAGCAATTTTCATTTTCCTCTAGCCGATGCTAGTCATTCACGCAGCACACAGTGGTACATTAGTCGCTGCGCCAATAACTAACCGTTCTTATGTGTTAGACAGCCCTGCGAATTTGGCGGCGCCGACTTTGCCTTGCGCAACGCCCCACGTTAGACACACACAATAGCTGAAATGAGTCAAAGGGGCACTGTGATGTGGAGGGGATGCAGCGGGAAAGGACGCTCGCGATGATTTGAAAAGGGAAATGGAACTATGTGCTCGGTTTTCAGGTAATCGCCTAGGGGTTTATTTTGTTTTTCTTTTTGCCGTGCGTTTAATTACCACGGCCCACAGAAAGATGACACGGTAAGAAGTGTTCGAAGTCTTACAAGTAAAACATTAGTTCACTCGCGGGGTTTTCGGTAGGCAGAGCTGTCACTGAACAATGTCTCTCGTTTCCGCTTGTGGTTGACGGACAACGCATGCATATACTCGCAGTCTGTGCCTTTGCTTGCTTCAAGAGAGACTGCATTTCCCAAGCGCAGATCTCCCCTTCGACAGCTTCGGATCATGCAACGTCAAACAAAAGAGCGCCGTGATAGCTGTTTCGGTGAATGTTTGATGGACCAAGGCCACTGAAGCCTCTAATAGAGTCCTGACGAAGGATTCAACCCGTTGTTACCCACTCCTTTGTAACTATAAAACTTTTATCTAACCTGCTCTTCCTTGAGCGACATTGGATGTGGGTAGAAACTTTAAACAATATCACAGGCAGCTAGAAATGATCGGCATACCGGCAGGTGCGAAGGCGGATCATGCTGCGTCTCGACCCAGGTCTCATTAATGACCCGTATTCTGTTGTGTAACGAACGTGAATCTCCGTAAGAGTGCTCGCAATAACCCGAGGGCGGAGCAATGGGAGAGTCGCCTCACCAGCTGCGAGCTCACGGCCCAAAGGGCTTTAGTGCAGCACGCAAGTGAGGTAGCTAGGCTCAGTGGAGCCCTGGAATAGGGGCCCAACCTTGCTTAAGAAGAGGCCTCAAGTCGCCAGCGCAGTGAAGACGACGGAGGCCTCGAGACGCCAAGCCCTTGAAAGCACCCAAATAGAGTTTCTCTCTCTCTCTCTCTCTCTCTCTCTCTCTCTCTCTCTCTCTCTCTCTCTCTCTCTCTCTCGCATAGCTGCTACGGCATGTAGAACTTGGAAGATATAATGAATAAAGGGGAATGCGGCTACAGCATCGTGGTATACAGCTAAACATCCTCGCGTAAGTTTGTGCTTTTTGCAGTTGGATGTGTTTGGCAGCTCAAAGACGCCATGACACGGAATGAAGTTCCGATTGGCACATGCGTTTCATGTGTAAGCGTTTCATTGAAACTTGTCGGCAACGAGCGGACAGCAGGGACTTGAGCGGGACAGTGTACGCGGCTATTAGCCAGCCATGGAGGAAAAAGACTCGGTCCAGCAGGTTGACGCACCAGCGTGATATATACGCTACTCATTCCATTCCAAAAACCTTTATTTCCACCAGAGAAGAGGCTCCCCTACTCCCCATCTCTGGCACTCAAGACTGCGATGTTGCGTAACAATAGCTCTCCTTTTTTCTTTCTTCGAAGGTGTTTTGGAAGGAACTTGAAATGTTGGTGAATTGTAAGAAGTCATAATATGAGCGCACTTTTGACCAGTTTATATCTCATACTTTCATAGCTGGAGCACAAGTAAACGAAAGGGAGCTTTCGACTGCGTCCAGCAGCGCTGCCTCGATTTAAGATGAACTGCACATTATATGTGGCCACTGACTGCAACCGCAGCGGACATCTGCCGTCTATGCAACTTAATATCTCAGAGGTGTACCCTTATCAACAGGAAATTCTCTGCAGCTGTCTTCGGCTGAGGAAAAGTGAAACCATTTTAGGGAGCCAGATTTGCAGTAAAAAGTATGAGTAAATATTTGAGGTACATCGCTGGCCACTTCTGTCATGATATTTATCGAAAGCGGGGTGAGAAAGATGAGGGCTGTGATAGAGAATTTTTATGCATGGTCTCTGCCTCATGTATGCAGCAGAACACCGAAATGATAAAGAATAATTTTTCTTTGCATTCGAAGAAACTGCACAGCCTTTCTTAGAGCAGCAGCACGAATTATGGAACTTTGGGCTGAACGTGTAGAGCCAAAAATGTGATTCCAAAAGCGTTGATAACGCTAGTTGTCTCAAAATTCCAAAGCCAGGCTGCCTGCTTTGCAGCTGCAGCTAGCCGGGGCATAAGAGTAGAACCGCCTTATGCGCCAGGTGTACAAACACGCGCGAGGTGGCTTCTGCAGGCACCCGACATATTGATGAGGCAGCGATCGCCGAGCGTGGTGAACCCAGTAAAAGGCTCGAAACCCATTCCTTTTAGTCATGGTACGGATACGGAACGCGACTTCGACATGTGTGGGTCTTCACTCGCGAAGTGAAGATTTCCAGCCTTTTCCATGCCTTGCGTAGCGATGCGATGTGCTGGCTTTGTTGCTGCCATTCGACGAAACCTGTAAGCAATGTAATAACGTAAGTGAATATAGAGATGGCCGCTTATATAGAGAGAAAAGAAATTCACCGGACGAGTGCAAAGGTGAACCGCGTTCCGGGACCGGCACGGGTCCCAAAACGTCAGTGACCTTTTGACATGCTCACTGACCTTACCATACCTGCCTTGCCGAACGAGTTTTCGTCGAAACCTTGAATACGTGCCCACTTATACAAAAGCAAGGGTTCTGCACACTGGCATCAGAGCTTCGCTGCGGTTGCTTCGGTGCGAAGAAACCACCGGGCATCATTACTGACTGCTTCCTGTCTCTCTCTCTCGCTCATCTCTCTTGGTTCTCACGCCGATACGACCACACACGCGCACCGACGGCGTCACTTTCTCCCTCGACTGTGTGTACACCGCCGGTGCGCGTGCATAACTGGAGCGGACGAAGGCCGCCCTGTGGAGATGCGCGGGATGAGAAGAACGGGTCATTTAGCGGCCCGTTCGGCCGTGCTCCTCCGGGGTCTAGACGCGCAGCGATGTGTGTACGCGCGGCTGTTACGAAAGCAAACGGTCCCGCGGTGGGGGCCGATCTATTGTCTCGGCGAACAAGCGGTCATTCGTCGCTTTCTCCCGGGGCCGTCGCGTCTTTTTTTTACTTTGTGCGCTGCTCCGGGCGTCCGCGCTCGAGCGTGAAGTCCTTCGCGTCGCGCCAGTGGTCAGGTATGCGTCGCAGCCTGAGACGCTCGAGCATACCTCGTTGCGTCTGCTCCTCTTGTTGTTGTTCCCACGCACGGCTGTAACCACAGTCGAAGGAAAGGTAGAGAAGACGGTAATAGAACGGTGATGACCTAACAAGGATGTTTTACCTCTAGAGGGCGTACTTCATACCTGTCTATTGACCGAGAGTCGAAACAAAGATTGCTCTAGGTATTAATGGTGGCATGCTACGTTTCGACTAGAATGGAGTTCCTGGGATGCCGGAGCACCGTTATGATTCACGCCTACGCGCTTACCTGGCGCGCATCTGAATTTGTGCTTTAATTGTTTTGCACACAATGCGAGAACTGTACAAGCGGCGTTTCTGCGTGACAACTTCGCTGTAGCGGAAGTCTCCGTTCCGTTCAAGCAGGCACACTGCAGGATGTTGAGAAATTGGATGCATCAGCTGATCACCTAACGCCACCTGATGTTGAAATAAATGCATTTGTATTTGTATTTGTCAGGAGCTTGTCTACAGCTTGGCACTGAATTATGACACCAGGCGATCACACTGAAGTGCGGCGCTCCCAAACTGCAATTGAATAAGAGTGGACACGTTATATATTTCACGAGCACAACGTTCCTTTTTGTCAAAAGAGCGCAGTGCGTCGCGCTATGCGTAATTTTAGGAACAAACGTATATAAATCGGTTTAGATGGGCAGTCGTCGTATGAGGACAGTTAACAAGTCTGGGAAACAAAATGCACAGGAATTATCCTTTAGGAGCAAAGAATGCGCTACAAAGGCCCCGTGCGAAAAAAATTGGTTCATAAACGCAGAATTTCGAGTTGTCATGAAAAATCTAACCCTTTGCCTAGAGCAGTGTTCGGCGAACAATGTGTGTTGTGACACATTGGTTTCATACATGGTCATGTCTTAAAGAAAGCACTTTTAGTGACTAAATATTTCGCTACAAGCCAATACAGTGTGTAATTACTGAAAGGTCAATGTTTCTCATCCTGAGGCCACTCCAGCCTCGTCCACCAAACAGGTCGCAGACACGTAGAGTCCAAGCGAGGTCACATCGAAATAATCGAGCCTTGAGGTCGCCTTATTCCTAACAACCTTCTATTCACCGTGCATCCGCGGCCGAAGTTCGTAGAGGAGCCAGGGCAGTGCACAATGCGCAGAGCCAGGAAAGCCCAGGCGCAGTCGGTTAATGGGGCCAATTAGGGCCTTGACCCGCCCGCACTCGGCGCTCCTGCCGGACGACAAAGCGTCCCGAAATACCCTCGACGCCAGCTCACCACCAGAGTTGTTCCTGCACGTACATGGATGCGGGCACCCACAGGCTGGCTACAATAACAACACCGCGCAGCGCCGACAGTGCAGGCGAGTCCCTACGCATCCATTCGCCCCGCATTTGCGTGTAGAGGAGCCAGAACGACGAAAACAATGAGGCGGTAGAGAAAGAAGCTGGCCGCTTTAAAACGACCGCCGGGTTGAGTAGATGAGAGAGCCGGCGACAATGGGACATGCAGCATCGTGGTATAATGGACGATCGCTCTGTATACGTACGGCTTGCTGACTCGCGCTCTCACGGAGATGAAAGGGGGGGGGGGGGGGGGGGGGACGTATGCGCGCTGGAGCGCTTTCGCAGTCCTCGCTACCACCATCTCTTCTTCTTCTTCTTCTCGTGTGGGGAGGAAATGTGTCCCGTAGAAAAATAAAACGAACCTAAGTGGCCCCTCCCATCTTAGGGGCAATTTGCATGCGAAACGGGAAAGAACTGTGCCATCGAGCACGATGGAGTGCACGCTCATGTGGGACAAGCGATGGCGGTCGGCCGGCCGTGGAATCAGCTGACCGTGTACAGCTTTTGTTTTCTAACCTCTGTACACCCTCCCGTCTCCTCCTCACCTGACATGGCTCGGATTACCCGGGACGTGCTTTCAGATACAATGAAACAGGGCGACGAGATGACAAAACGTTGCCCCCCAGCTGCTGTCCGCAGCGTTGTGGTTTGAAAAGCAGGTGCGTGTGTAAAAAAAGCAGTGTGCGTGGTATGTACGCTTCCTTTTGTTTTGGACACGCCGCGGTAGTACCGAGCGTGCTCGTGTCGTTGACACCGCCAGTAAGGCGCCCACTGTGATTACTTGCTTTTTTTTATGAACCATTACGTGCCAAAAACGCACGTCGTAACTGTAGGCTTTAGGGATGAGTTTCGACCATCTGGACTTCTGTAACGTGAACCGAAACCTCGCTGGGCTGCCACAACTTCTTCCTCTCTCTCTCTCTCTCTCTCTCTTTGGACTTTTTTGCATTTTGGCTCCATAAATATGCAGCCACGCGTTGAACCTGTTGCTAATGGCTCAGTTGCCGAACTCCGCAGTCGCACTAATCAAGCGAAGCGGGACCATGTCGTTGCATGTCGCCTGCCGCAATGACACAGTCGACGTAATGGTGAGGAAAAGAAGTTTGACAAGTTCTTCACAGTGAATGCAAGCCAGTCAATTCATTCATGTGGGCTCAGCAGCCTCGGACACTACGCTGTTCACACACACGCAACATTTCTCGATTGCGACACTTTCAAGAGCTCGTGGCACCTGAGATCAGTGGACATAACTTGTTAGGCTGTATACCGCTTTAAATTAACCCGGTACTTGCAGCTATCAGTCTTCGAAATGCTGGTGTAGAGTACGCAAATGTTACACTCGACAGCCATTACGTAATGCGTTTACGCAGAACAGTGAAGACTGCACGAGACGGCGTCTCTTTACAGACTGACCATACAACACCGTGCGCTATAGGCGGTATGACGAGAAAACTTGATCACCCGTCGTGTGGAACTATTCACCGCTGCAGTGAGGATGCTTCCAGAGGAAAATCTCTGTGTATGAGGTCACTGTGAGAGAAACTTAACGCTCTCGAGTTGTTCGGATAAGGATCTTGGCCTGTTTAGAGGGTCCAGTGTGCCGCTTTGCCAAGCTCTACGAAGTTTGCAACTGTTATGGTCTGACAGGTCATGACTACTAGCAGCCATTACCACCATTTCCTTTTACATTTACGTCAATAATACGAAAGCACACAAGTAAACTAAGTCTGCAAAGAGCCAAAGCTGTGATCATGTCAGTCTGTAGCTATTCTCCGCTTAGGGGCTGCGCAAGCACATTCCTCTCTTCTAATGCATAGAACGACACAATTATGAATCCTTTCCTCCTTTCGTGATCGTCGTTGGACTATTCGCATGCACTTGTAGCAAATAAGAACATGGAGGGAGCCAGTGCCTGTGCTGAAAAAGTTTCAGGCTGGAAGTGCTGTAAGCACGGTGCGCTGAAGCGTTTGTTTGCCTTATTGACTTTTATGATCTTCCTATAGAGCGACTTCGCTGGTTCGTGGCATTGGAAGCCAGACTTTCGATGCAAGTACTCGCTGTTCATCTTATCCTTACGCACAGTCGTGTGTAAGCCCCCAGCGATTGCCATTGCTCAAAATCGGGCTCATAATGCGGCACTTAATTTTATGCTCTGTGGGTGGAAGAAGGATCACGAGCCTCCGCAGTTGGTCCTCCTTAGTCCATGGCTCCTGACGTCTGCAACGGCTCCTCTCGTTACCCTCTTAATATTTGCGTAAGGGGTCACAAGCAGACCAGGCAACGACGGTGCAATGCACTTGAGGTTATCCACAGCCATAAAGCAGAACAATCGCACATTCGTAGGCTGGGCATGGAGAGTACGCGTAACCGCGTGTGTGTTTAACGTGCAACCTTTGGCTCCTAAGGATGGTCGTCAGCCTTCGTGAGCCGGAAAGTCGCTTCCGCAACAAGGGTCACGTAAGGCTGGTTTCCGTTCAACAGTGCGGTTGCCTGGATTGGCGCGCGTGGCAGCACCGTCTGTCTCGCATCATTGCTCTCGTTTTAGAACTAGGCGTACACAAAGCGTACAAAGCTCGGCTAGTATATTTTCCACACTGCCGCGCATACTCTTCAGCAAGAGAGGGTACAGCGAATTCGTCGCCATTTCTGGGTTAAAGGAGTTCTAAACCGCAATGTGTGAACAGAAACGGAAAACCGATTTCGGAACGCTTATTGTCTAAACGATCACAAATTAGGAAGCCGCTTGCTCATGTGCTAGCGCGTCACATCTGATTTAAAATTTGCTGAATGGGAGCCCAAAGCATTTCATGCTCAATACCACACATAGGTGTTTGTGTTTCAATTCGTCCCAGTAATAAAGCTAAGAAGGCTACATGTATACAGAGAGTTTACGCGAGTGCGTCCGATTTCTTTCACCTTTCAGCCTGGAGTGCCATCTGTACCGTACTTCTCTCGCCGAGGAAGGCAGATGGATAGCTTATTATGCGTGCTGTTCACAGCTTCCACGCAGTTAGTGGTGGATGCACGGTTCCCAACTTCACTCTCCGGAAGTGCGCAGTGGATAGGTGACTGTAGTACATCGCCTTGTACAGGGTGCACTGTAGCCTTAGAGGGTTCGTGTCCCATCTTCCTAGACATTTGACTAGTTCTGTGCACGAACCTGGCTGTTAAAAGCTCCGTCGTTGTGTCATCCCGGTCAAGCCCGAGCTTGCAGATTGCCCTCCGCTGGGCTGCTTGGGAGTCTCTTAAGTGTCCGTGCAGCGGCTGCTTGCATTTGGCCCGCAAACGTACGCGCCAGACAAACACTGCGAACTGCAATCCGTCAATGTGTAGCGTCTGGCACCACTAATAAGACCGTCGAACCTGTCCTTACGCACCATTCATTTTTACACAGCCGTTAGTTATTACATCTTCCCTCAGTTTTCAGCCCGTACTCAGCAATTCTGGACAAAAGAATTTGTGAGCGGGAAATCGTTTATGAACGCAATTTTTTCATATAAAGTAAGATTTTACTACAACAATCAATATATCCGCAGATCACCCGGCGGTAGTCTTGTATTTTTTTTTTTCTATTCACGTTTTTGCTATCCTCAAAAGCGTTCCCCATTAGCTTTCTGATCGCTGGAAACATTTTAAAAGAAAGATATTGCTGCATATCTGAATAATGGGTTATTACCTTCAATATCTCCATAACAGTGTCTTAAAATTTTCCAATTTTCAAATTTCTTGCTCTAGAAAGCTGGACTTGGCGTCGACGCTCACAAGCCCACCACCGGGCACCCAACGGTGAAAATTCGCCGCCCACCTACGAGCGCAGCATCCACCGCATACAGGGTTTATGCACTAATATTATAACCCTAATATGTCGCTATTTCTTCGCGATCCCAAGACAGCTAACGCTGGATCAGTCGCGTTACAAACTTGTAACCTTCCGATGTATTTTTTTTTTAAAAAAACCTCTGTTTGCAACAAAAAATTAAAGGCAATTGGCAAAGTGGTTCTCGAAACAGAACTTCTCGCTCCGGAGGAAGACTCCTCCTTCCAGCTCCCCTTGGATATATTTGCTGACAAATTGTACTTGTGGAGAATGCGCTAATTTTCTCGCTGATTTCCGGTTTTTTATCTGACTAGAACGCGCTTCCTGTCCTGAGTTTCGTACTGAGAAGCTTGCTAGGCTAACCCGTTTGCTGCACAGTTTGTTCAGTTAAATTTGTCTATTTTTCATGTAAATTTTATCGGAATCAATAAGTTGCTTGCTTCCAAATGAAAGATGAATGGAATGAAATGAATGCTCGCATGCTTGTAATGTAATAAAAAAAAACGGATCAGTGTTAGTAAAAGTGAACTAGCGTTGCAATGCTGGAACGACTGCACACGCAGCATGTGCTATACCTCCTCACGTGGGACATGGCTAACGGATACTTACGTTTTAGTTACGACAATGGTGTCGATGGCTGGAGAGATTTCGAGAGCGCATTTTGTGTAATACAGCGCGGTGTCAAGAGTCTCCCGAAGTAGATACTCGCAATCTGTCGAACAAGTACAAATCATCGATGTTTTGCCTCGCTAATCAGTCAGCTGGTATTTATTCAGAAAGTGCTTATACATGCTCTATTGTGCTACAATGCTTTGTATAGACCTGCTTAGCTAGACCGCACATAATTTTTTTTCTTCGCGAGCCCGCATCCCGGAGTCCTTCACTACGGCGTCTCTTTGGGACGTTAAACCCCCTATAAACCAGTATACATCATGTAGCGAAAAGACCGCCGAAGTGCTGCAAGCGACTCGACTGTAAAGTTTGAGCTTGGATAAATATATAGGAAAAAACTGACATTCGCGTAGCAACGACAGAGCAACTTTATTTTACCTTAGGAACACAGTAACAAAATTTCACTCAACAAGATGGTGACCTGCTTAGTGTCCGGCGGTTACTTACAGCTAAGTTGTCCTCATAAGGTCAACAGGAAGATCACAGCGCGGATACAAAAAGATATGTCGAGCAGCGCTTCGCTGACGCTGCAGCATTACCGTCATTCCTTGTCCCCAAAGTGTTTAAATACGGGAACGCTTTAATCCACCCGAAGCCTTGCGATTATTGACGGGACATCCACCTTTCAAACTCATTCCGCTCCGTATGCATTGTTTCCATATTGGTAGAAATTCTCCAGACTGAAGCAAGAGCGGAAGCTCTAAGAAAATGCTACCCCAGAGATATTTTTCGCGTCATTGGGGCCTCCGGACACTTTGTTTTCCACCGCAGTTGGTGTGACATAATTTCAAATGGTACTCGTGTGTGCACACTGTTTTACGATTTATTAAAGCTACACGTGGATGCTACGCGGCTTGTAAACGCACAGATAGGCCAGGTGTAAATTCCTCCTGTTGTCTCACACGTTCACACTCCACCGCGAATGGACGCTGACCTCTCCACAGTGCGATCGCTTAGCTGCCGCGAATTATAAACCGAAAAAAGAAATTGCGCGTACTACTCGTACGGCAGTTCATGACACGGTTACTGGTGGATATCTGCGGAACACGCACCGTGCAGGCCGAAGGTAAGAACTCTGACGTCACACAGGGAGAGTATGGGTTCGGGCCAGCCCCTGCAGGAACGCTGAGTAGCACATAATCACCTAATAGATGGCATAAACGCATTTTACAGGTAACAGTGTGACTACAGTCGACAGCCAATTTTTTCAGTTAATAGGCCTATTTAATTCAGGGATCGCTATGCAAATATTTTTATGCTAGTGGATGCCCATTTGTCCATGTACAATTTCGTCTGACGTTAAACTTACTAACCTCGCGCGAAATTAGTACTAATGTGAACAAGCAACACACATTGAATCCCAAACATTTCATACCAGTCCATGTGAACAAGCAACACATATTGAATCCCAAACATTTCATACCAGGCCACTAGAAACTGGACAAAAGTTTTAACTCGTGCACTGTATACATTTTGCTAGTTCACTGTATATATAAGTGTTGTCACAGCACTCTTTCCTGCGGCTTACATACACTTATCGTCAACTGCTGCAAAAAAGACAGAAAATTTCGACCTTTTTTGCAACCTCCGATTAAAGCGCGTGTGATACAAATCAGTGATGTCCCTTGGCTTCGGATCTGTTCTTCGGCCAATAATCACTCTTCTGGGTACTGCGTTATGTAATATGCCGAACCGGGGGGACATGTACAAAACACTAAGAGAAGGCATGCAAGGTCATTCTGAGCGCTTTCAGTGGGAGCATCAGGGGAGTATTTTTTTTTATTTAAATCGAGATATTTTACATAGGTGAACCATGCTGAACCTCATTTTTCCGATGAATACCGAGAAATACATGGTTCAGATAGAACCCTCTTCACCCCCCCCCCCCCCCCCTTCCTACTGCCCCCTTCAAGAATGGGCCCTAAATTCAGCCGTTACGGGAGTCAACACAGAAAACGTCAACAAAGTTTGACCTTTTGTTAGAAAAGCGAGTCTGCCAGTGATTAACTCGGTGTAGCGCCGTGTCCGCTGTTCGCGTAGACAAGCTACGAAACCTCGCTACAGTTGAGAACAGAAAATACCTTTCTTCACGACTCTGGACACATAGCCTCATCGAGAAATGACGTTCTACGACTGTGAAAGCCGCCGGAGACAGTCACTATAAAACCGCTGTGATATGGAAACTTTCGTTATGGAATTGTATACAAGGGGCGCTGCACAGACCCTGAAGTGATAGACTTTCGAGTGACCAGTGACATTATCGCCGTACATCAGTTGTCATCGTGGCTTTGAAAGTACGCATAGCTTATCGGGTTCTCGTGCGTGTGGAACAGCGAAACGGTGAAGAAAGGTCGGAATGCAAATTACGGGAACCCTTCTCTCAGCAAGTGGCGACGGGGCTGCAGTCATTGCTTTGAAATACCGAAGGAATAATGGACTGCACAGTGTTAAACTGACGTTCAGTTCACTGGCAAGCAGAAATTCATGTATTAGAAGGAAAGGGGTTACGAGAAACCCTGCTGCGCCTAACCGATGCATCGGATCACGCTGCTTCCACGTGGGCGGTTCCCGGTGTTCCTTGGTCACCGGTATTGGTGCCCCCCCCCCCCCCCCCCCCACTGAAAGTTGAACTGCGAAGGCCCGTTCCGAACGGCAAAGGTTTATCGGTGCTGAGTGCGCAACGTACGTGCATATGCCCAACTATATGCACCATCAGATGAATACGCGGATGCGCTCTTGGAGCACGCAGTCGTTGGCGTCGCTGTTCTTGGAGTGATGTAAGAATGTCCCAAGCGAGTACTTTGGAAAGTTCCGATAGCTGGAGTACAAACACCTGTTGTAAGTGACAAGTGCCTCAAAAATACGACTGACGCACGCATGCTCATTTGGTCCCTTCACGGCCCGCAGCACGCTTCAAGCGCTGCTCTGTGTCTCTCTTGTATAACTTCCTTCTGCATCTGTCTTTGAAGACAGTTCAATGTATGCCACTTGTTCAGCCCTAGGCGCTAAAAACACACCTCTAATGTCGCACTATACAGCGCTTTCGCTAATGTCAAAATTAGCTACTATACCAGACGGAAAGCACAAGACTTCTGCTTTGTTGTCTGCTTTGTTGACTAAATTACCTAAGTTATGCAGCTTGACGCTGCAAAAACTGATTGCTTCCCTAATCTCTAAGTCCCATAAGTTTTCAGAGTACGCAAAAGGCGGTGCATTACATTCAGTGGATCGCCGCACTGCAAGCATGAGCTCTACACCCTAATACAAAAATGTCCCGTGAGAACTTCGCTGCATCGAATGCGATCGAACATCGTCGTATGACAAGGACTTCCGGCCTTGGGAGTTTTATCCCATAAGCACTACACTCGACAGCTACAGGGTCCAAAGTGCAAGGAACCGCTTATTTCGTCAGTTTCTTGAGACGATACGAACCCACGTATTCATTAAACGTTCAACCATCATGTTTCACGAACACCAGAGCCGAAGTAGTAATGGACATTGCATGCTCACGCTGTCACTTCAAGACCTGTCAACACTAGTCACAGGATCGTCAATGACGATTCGAAAACTATACCACCAGCACAGTGGCATTGTACAGTCTAGTAGTTGTTGCGTGAAAGTTTTCTTTTTCATCTTTACAAAGTGCTCTTTTACACCTGTCTTCCCCCCAGCGTCTGTCCTTGTGCGCCATATCGCGCATGGCGCCTGTCGAGCACAGTCTCTAGGCCACCGCCTGCTGCTGGTCGAGGAAGGCCCGCACCACGGGCAGGGTGCTGACACGCTCGTAGTGCGCCTTCAGCTGCGCGTGGCTGTCCAGGGCCCCGTGGAAGCGCTGAAGCAGCTGCACGCATGAGAACGTCACCGCCAGGTCGGCCCACGTCAGCTGCGCAGGGTAGATGGCGCGGCCAGTATTAGGCAAGCAAAGCACGCAAACAAGCTTCCAGTCGTACGAACGGCCGAACTGGTTTACGGTTTATGATTTATGGGTGTTTAACGTCACAAAGTGACTCGAGCTATGGGGACGCCATAGTGGAGGGCTGCGGATAATTTCGACTACCTGGAGTTCTTTAACGTGCACTGACATCGCACGGCACACGGGCCTCTAGCATTTCGCCTCCTTTGAAATGCGGCCGCCGCGGCCGGGATCGAACCCGCTTCTATCGGGTCAGCAGCCGAGCTCCGGAATTAACCACTGAGCCACCGCGGCGGCTGAACGATGAAATTGTACCCGAATCTAAATGCACAGTGCTTGCGACATGCGTAGTCATTCATTAACCTGTACGCCTTGTATTCGTAGTGATCGGATTGATGGGCATACTTTACCGCAAGCTAAGTACAAAGCAACAACATGACGCGGATAGTGTCCATCACACTTCGCGGCTAGTTATGTCCAGCAGCAAATCCCAAGTATTTGTTTGCCAGCTATGTAAAAAAGTTGTTTTTTTTTTTTGCAAGCGCACTGACGTCAGAATGTCGCCCAGCCCGTGCGGAAGGAGCCTAGCAAGGGCACGTCTTTAGAATGGGTGATTAGCTGAGGTCTTTATTACATCCAGCACTGACTGCTAGTCCTCACGATGGAGCATGCTCTTTAGAGAGCAAAAGTGACGTGTAGAGAGCGGAAACGTGATGGTTACTCCGTACCCGATAGAGTAGTCCACTACGATGCTCCAACATGCGAAGCTAAGGTGCAGGAAAAAAACACAGACTGACCGATCACATGAGTAGCTTTAAGCATTCGACCCCTCCATATTGGCTGCCTGTAGCTTCGGCTTCAGTGCCGAACAATTGTGAAACAGAGCAGATGAACCGGCATACATGGAGTTTCTGTTTAGGCGCTAGAAAGTACGAAGGTCAAGCAAGAAAAAAGTTTAATGAGTACGGGTGTATATGTAAAGCTTACCCTTCCAAACCTACGCGTGGACTATAAGAGGCGCCGTAGCGGAAGGCCGCGGATAAAATGGTTCTTGCACGAGCGTGTTTTCATTTCTGCGTTTGTCCCCATCGAAATGCGGCGTTCTTTGGCTCAGCAGTCGAACGCCGCAGCCACTGAGGCACGGAGAAAAATGAAGTCGGATATTTTTACCGCCGACTATCGCTACCAGTGTAAACATGTGCTAAGAGCATGCCCTTAGCCTCGCTTTTTGCTGCTGCTTTACTACACTCGCCGTCATGGTAGACTATAGTGTAACGGAAGTCCTGCTCTATCTGATATGATTCCCAAACGCGCACAGCGCTGGTTCACGGCGATTTTTATTACTGGGGGCGTGGGTAGGAGAGGAGCTCCCGCGATAAGAAGGATGAGGAGGATATGTTCTCCGACAACCAGTGCCTGCGGTTTGCAGAAGTAGGCCGGGTCGAAAGAGCGCCGACGCGCCGATGGCTGCTAAATATGGAGGGGGCACAGACTGTACTCCGGCTGGGCATGACCGTGTCCCACGCCACTCACGCGTCCTTCAGGCGTGGAGGAAGGGCGCGCGCTCTAACGCACGCGCCGTAGTACATGCAGACCCGGACGTAGGGAGGGGGGGGGGGGGGGGGGGGCAATAGCGCGCGCGCTTTTTCGGACAAACGCCTTCAGACAACCCGCATGCAGAAGCCGCGCTGCTCGTCACGGTTCGCGCGCTTTTTCTGCACTCGCTGTGCGGCCGCTTCTCTTTCTCACAGCCCGCCCCCTGTGTGTGCAAATTCATCCTCATCGCGAATCAGCTAAACCGGTGCGTACGTATACTTAAACAGCGCCGACTCAGAATCGCCGTGATCAAGACTGACGGGTAATCCGAGTGGGCAGTCTTGACGCCTATACTCTGAATAGCGATCGCGTCGTTCTGGTTTTGACCGCTCGTGTGGGGAGCGGTGTTAACAGCCGCCGTGCCTGACAAGCTGTACAAGCAGCTGTCACGAGAGGGACGTATAAGTGTGCTGGACGGCGAGTGCAGATGGGGTCGCAACCCGCTTCCATGTTTGTACAGCTGCCCAGAGGTCAGAGGTGAGAACGTGCATCGTGCCCGCATACTCGGCTCTGTCCGGCTGCGGCGATTCTTTTAGGGCTGCCGTCAACAAAGACGGTGCATACGCGGACAAACAAAGAGGCCGGTGTGAACGCCGACTCGGGAACGGCCTACAAGAACGATACAAGCGCCGCGGCCAATCGTTCTGTTTTGCAACTTAGCCCATGCTATTTCTCCACTTTTCAACTGCTGTGCTTTTGTGTAGCTCTGTATCATTTCATTTATTTCGTTACAGTTGTGTTTTCTAAGGGCTCTAGGTTAGTACAGTGAATAAGCAAATAGATACTCCAGCAGTGCACTGTGGTCTTGCTTCTCCTTCCCTTGACCAATATTTGACGAATGCCCATTGGCACGCCGTGAGACGAGCTATACAATGCACTGCTATACACGTCTAGAAAAGAAGGTAATGCATTGTGTTGTAAACGTCCCGCATTGGCGCGTTAAAGCACTGTTCCGGAGCGAACAGGAGGAAGCCGAGGCCCGCCACTGACGCTCAGTGCCTTTGGTGTTCGGTTGCTGATGCAAAGGTCTCGGGATGCAATCACGGTCACGGCGGCCGCATTTCGATGGAGGCAAAATGCAAAAACGCCCTGCGCTGTGTGAGGTCAGCGCACCTTAAAGAACCCCGGCTACGTCCGAATTAATCCAAAGCCCTCCACAACGCGGCGTCCCTCGTTGCCCAGGTGTCGTGTAGGGGCGTTAAATCCTGCATTCCGCGTTACGTAAGAAAGCTGAGCACACTCCGTGCCTGCGTTCGCACCGGGTCCGTGAATGACCGCATCAGCGATACTGTAGAATATGCACGTACTCGAAATTCCATTTAGGCATTTCTCGGCTGCACATTCGCAACGCCGCAGCTTGCTACATTTACTGCAGTCCACGTCCGCAGAGTGCGTGAATGTTGCTTCACAATGGGAATACGCATTTGAGTTACTGTAGCCCGCGGTCAATCGAAGAAGCCTGGGAGCGGGTTTCCAGCAGTTTGCTTCAGGGATCGATCTTAGCTGTTTCGTGTCATCCGCCATGGGAGTACACTATTTTCTCTTGAGCGAATTTCGATGAAGTCGACGGTTCTGCAGGTTGCTGTCAATAATCAACTACCGAATGCGCGCCAGCGAAATTCTATACTAAGCCCGAAGTGACGGGCGATGGCGCTGAACTGCACACTGGCAAGTTGCGGTTATGGGTTAGGCCTGCAACGGTAGCTTATAGGCGTGTTGCACTAGCATACTTTCTTTTCGTCACAGGGAACATGATCCGTCAATTCTCCGCACAACCAGTGCACAGTTTGTTTGCTTGTTTGTTTGTTGTTTGTTTTGTTTGTTTGTTAGTTTTTGTTTTTTCCTCTGAGACGAAAGGAGCGCAGACGAGGCTCGTCGGGCACGTCCAACAAGTGCTCTATTATTCTTCGGCGTCCGTGCCTGTCTGCGAGTACGGCATGGGCGTACGACGCGTTTATATATAAAAGGCATCATGGGTGTGTTTCTGCCTCGACCGGCATGACGTCATCCCGCTCTCCCTTCTTCCCGGGCTACGTCACCGGATGGAGCGACCAATGGCACGAGAGCAAATGAAACAGAACCGAAATGAAACGTTAGGCCGCTAAGAGACGGCTTCCGAATACCTGCGAATGCTCATCGTTTAAAACAGCATTTTCTTTGCCGTTCCCCCCTACCTCCTAAATGGACTGTCGGGGTGAGCCTGACAGCGTACATAACAAGGGCACCAAAGGAGAGTGAAGTACAAACACGTGGCCGTCTCACGGGCCCACGGGTGTTTGTTCATAATTTGGACGGTCAGCTTCGGGAGAAGGATATTACACGAATGTCAACCACGTGCTGCAAAATAGCAGGTGGTGTCATATTGCTACCGTGTGCTCTCACAGCACTATCTTCTGCGATTCTAACAAAAATAAATGCGGAAGAAAGCAAACACGCGCTCTTCATGCCGATGGGGACGAAACACTGCGTAGGAGTACAAGATGTACTCAGCATGTCAATTATTGCCGCTCCAGGAGAAAGCGCACGACGCTCAACGTGTTGTCTCAGTGTAAATTAGAGGGAAAGAATCGGGTTTCGTTTCTCAACGTCGATGCATTCAAAGGTGTCTTTCTCCGTCAGTCTCACTGGCCGACCTTCTAGCGTAACCTTTGGCGTAACCTTCTCAGAGCGTTGCGTCGCATCGCGCTCACTGCACTTGGTTCCAGCGAGAGCGGAAGCCGCAGTCGCACGCACGTTCTTTGCGAGCCGCAGCTCGCCTATTCTGCTCTCTCTCTCTCTCTCTCTCTCTCTCTCTCTCTCTCTCTCTCTCTCTCTCTCTCTCTCTCTCTCTCTCTCTCTCTCTCTCTCTCTCTCTCTCTCTCTCTCTCTCTCTCTCTCTTTTACTCTCTTTATCTCCCTGCCCATGTGCAGGGTAGTATATTGAGCCCTGTGTGTTGTTACCCTTCCTTCCATTTGTTTATTCTCTCTCTTCTGTGAGCACATAAGCAAGGCCGTCCTGTTTGCTTCGTCGGTTCCTCAGACCATTTATAATACTGTGTTCTCTCTATGTAGCATCTAGACTGGCAGACACTGCAGTGGATAATCACATGGTGTTCCGCAGCCGGCGAAAGTCTCCGCCCAGCTCTATATGCATCGCCTTGGAAAGTGAGCTAATTCTTATATTTGGCTCGAAAACTGCACTGTCTGTTGCCCTTTTTTCTTCTTGTTCTTTCCAGACGGTTTTGTTCGCGATGAATATCCTTAAGAGACGTACTAGGGGTGGAACAATGACATGCGGTAAAATAAGCTGCGGGCTGCCCGCACTCTAAAGTCGCAAATTTAATTCGCTGGCGACCATGGGTTCACCAGTAATGCTGTTAAAAACATCGACTGGACTGTCTGGAGACCGATACTGCACTGGTCTAAATTTTCTTTTCCGGCCTCACCACACAAGAGTACCGACACACACAGGAGGGGCTGCTGTCATTTAGATAGAATGCTTGCCTGTGTTCCACTGCTTCCAGCGTACCTAGAGATCGACTAAAACAGTCTCGTATAAGCAAAATAAAACTGAGGCTGTGAAGGGCGTATTTTTATTTAATCGTGCATGTACGAATACACAAAACCCCAAAGCTAAAGACTTTTCGCCTCCTCCGGAATGAACAATTAAGTGATGATGGCTGTGCGTCCGCCCCCTTGCTTTTCCTTCACCGAAGATATATATATATATATATATATATATATATATATATATATATATATATATATATATATATATATATATATATATATATATATATATAGACAGAGAGAGAGAGAGAGAGAGAGAGGAAAAGGCACTACAATAGCCTGCTAGTATAGCAATGCTGCTTCGCTACATGAAAGCCCATTAAAGCACTAAGCCATCAGCGGCCATCAGATGAAGACCGAAATTTTCAATCTCCACTTGCATTCACTGCCATAGCGTTAATACTGCGCATAAAGCGCCTTATCATTGTAAAACACCTGTCTTTACAGCCACTTTGAGACAACTGCGTTTTTTTTTAATGATACAACATTGCGTGAAGCGGGTAACGAAAGCGCGGGAAGCACTTTATTTCTCACTTTTAGTTCGCCCTCTCAGCGCGCTGTTTCGTCGTTTCTGGATAATGTGACAACAGGCCCACTTCAGCGACAAATAAAGAATTCACTGCAAGTGCTCATGTGGGCTACGCGCGGCGGAATGGTGGCGCCTGAGGTCGCTTCGTCCCCAATTTTGGGACGTGGCCATGCAAAAATTTCTTCAGACAGTCTATAGACTGTCGATAGACTTCTGTCTATAAAGTATCCCATACAAAAAAGTCCAATGGAAGTCTATTGAAAAAGCTATGTCCGTCTATGGCCTTTTATGAACGTCTATAAGCACCCATAGAGGTGCTTATTGCCAGCTATTGAAAAATCTATGCCACTAAAGCTATTGCTTAGGAACCATACAACTGTCTTAAGCTCTCTATAGAAAAATATATCAGCCTGTATAGACAGGCTATAGACAGAAATAGGAGAGGTCTATAGCTATTCGGGCCAAAATTCTATAGCCGGCCATAGGACATTTTTGTATGGGATATAGGCTCTCTATAGACGAACCCTAGAGAACAGTCTATAGACAATCTATAGATTTATGGCCATACACTTCTAGTAGACTTTTTTCTATAGACTTCTGATAGAATCTATTGTCTTCCTATAGATATTTCTTTTTGTCTGTCTATTCATAGTCTATATGACTGTCTATAGACCATTTTTGTAACTGCGGCCTTCGTACCTGGTTGCCGACGAAGTAGTCCGTGCCGTTCTTCTTCAAGAGATTCTCGAAGTACCGCAAGTATCTCGGGACCTTCTCCCGCAGGTCCTTCGCTTCAGCTAGTTTCTGAAAGAAAGCGGAAACGAGCATAAGTTCGTGGTATTTCTTGCACTTTAAATCAGTGAGTAGAAGCCTTTCGACTTGTGAAAGCTCCCCGAGTGCAGATAAGTCTTGTGCAAAGCGATTTAAGTTACTCATGATGTGCTTCGTTCATCATGTGTCATCCGTCAGGGAAGAGCCTGAAGTACGTTTCGAGGCTTTTCGGGCACCTCAAAGCAAGTACGTTCCATTTGTTTTTAATGAAGCCCAAATATTGGGCACGAAGTCCTTGATGTAGTGCGCGGAATCTCTGTTGAGGAATTACAAGCCCTTACTTTATGTAAGGTACGGCAAAAGGTTTCGCATTCTCCTTGAACTGATAATTTTCATCATGCAGGGTACTCCAGAACAGAAGAATGTCTTCGCTAATGTGATTTCGCGGCATCCTCAGGGTATATGATCAAGCGCTGTCGTAGGAGTTGCTACTTCTGATGCACCGTGTTCAATTTATTTGTTCATCACTGTACCCACACCGCCAGTCATGTAATTACAGAATTAAGTGAGGCAGAGAACCACGCGGTACGAGATGATTCATTGCCGAAACACACAGTGCCGCCTTCGGCTGCAGTCGGAAAAGCCTAACGTGTTACACTACAGGCGGATACTAAATGCCGTGTTCGCAGCAGCTGCAGTGTTGACCCTCATGAGGAAGTAGCACTGCAGCAGGCACAACTAACGCCGCATAGACTGCGCCGCAATGGCTGGTGCTACTTCGCGCTATTATCGTCTCCTGTAATCGGATCAAGGACACTGGACGCGCATCGCTTAAAGGCTCCAAACAAAATTACTTCCTGCCGAGTGGCCTTGCAGCGATCTTGCATACTTCGATTTTTCATTAAGAAGGCGCTGCAGCTGCCGCCAGCTTCCTCCTATGCTGTTGTGCTGATTAACGGTTCATTTATTTACTGCGAACTTGCCTCTGATCGCCGGCGGCGGAGCGGGGCCGGCAGGCAATGCCATTAATTACTCCGAGCCTCTGCTGTTGACATACGATCGTGCCGCGGCGCCGTTTGTTGCAGTTAGTTAGCGAACGTCCGAAGGATGCCACGGTTCATTTAGTCCCGTTTGAATCTCTGATAAGGACAAAGCGGGGCACACGGTAGGAATGAGAGTGAAAGGGCTGCACTTCGCTAAAAGCTCGACGGAACGCTTGAAAAGCGCTTCAAAACCAGAAGGAGGAAAAGAAAATCATACGGACGCCTAATTACGTTCTGTGCGAGCAATGCGATAGTATTAGAAGCTGCCGATGCCCTTACCGGAAGTAGCGTCACTTCCGGTCTGGTGACGTCATTTATCTCCAGCCAATGGGAATTATCCGCTCTGGTGACGTCACTTAGTTCCCAGCGACTGGGCAAATTTTATGACTGGCACATTTTTGGTCGCGATTAGACTTTTAATGCTATCGCATTAATAAGAGCTGGAGAATCACAGATACGCATTAACGAAATAAAGAACGCAGGTGCGGCAGCTCGTGCTCTGCCGGTCACACCATACGCATATACAAGCTCCGCCAAAACTTAAAGCTCAGCACATAGTTGAGAATGCTACTGAAATTATTGTGTTATGTCTGAAGAGGATCGCGAAACAGTTCGATATATTCGTAATTCGATATACAAAAATGGCAGTATAGAAGATGATCTGTAATCTGGAAGCAAAAATGCATTGCGCCCACTATATATAGGGATGTACTTACTCCTGGTACGACGTGCCACCCGCCGCCGTGCTGGCAGAACATCACTCGCTATACGTAACCTAAACCCACAGCAGACGATTGTTTGGAACTAGCCACTGCCTATCATAAGGTATCTAATCCTGTTACCAGTACACTATAAATGAGTAATCGCTCATTATAAAATTCCGGGCAGTTGGTTTCCGCGACGCTTATGGCAGCAAAGCGAGCGAAGCATCCCAAACAAGGGCTCCCGCTAAGCCTTAGTTAGGTTGGCTTCACCGCATTACAGCAGTGTGGCGTGGAAAAAGAGTCGTTATTATCCGGAGTACCCAGGGTCGAACCTGACCGCGGCGGCCTCGTTTCGATGGAGGCGAAACGCAAAGGCGCCCGTGTGCTGTGCGATGTCAGTGCACGTTAAAGATCCACATGTGGCCGAAATTATTCCGGAGCCCTCCACTACGGCACCTCTTTCTTCCTTTCTTCTCTCAGTCCCTCACTTATCCCTTCTCTTACGGCGCTGTTCAGGTGTCCGCCGAGATGTGAGACAGATACTGCGCCATTTCCTTTCCCCCAAAACCAACCAACCAACAGATCGAAGGCCACCCTCAAGCACTACCCATGTTAAACTCGTCAAACGATTTCACAACACTAGCGGTGCCACCAGCTGCCCAAGGCCGTACAGCCGACCAGTCTCTGTGAGAGTAATCTAAGAGCGCTAGTAGGAGAAGCGCCACTTGCAGGGAGCGGCGCGTAGTTCGGTATGTCGAATGTCTGGCGAAATTCTAGTTCGTTATAGAGCGCAACTTACCTATACTTTGACGCAGGATTTCCAAGGTAATAATCTGTGTCTTCGATATAACCAGTAATTCGAAATATCTGAGTTCAATATATCTAGGTACGGCTGCATCGCGTATGGTCGGAACACCGACAAGAATTTAACCATAAATGTCCATATATATACTCCTAACAGTCTAGTTTTGACAAAAAAAAAAAACAAGGCAACTCCTAAATAACTTTTGACTGTAGGGCCAGGACCACTTATACCCTTGTCACACAAGCAGCCTTAACCGCACTAGCCGCACTTGACCGCAGTTGCAATGCCTTAAACCGAACTGTGGCGCTGCTACGTTTTCAGACACAGCAAACATGGCGATCACGTGGTCGTTACGCAAACGCATTTGTTCAACAAGTTTAAAGCTTATCAGTAATGAAAAACAACCATTTTCCGCTGGAAAATAAACAATACTTTCTTTAAAAAATATATTCATTTTGTTTGGAGTACACTAAGCTTGTAAAACCGCAGCGGTGGCCTAGTGGTTTGAGCATCCGCCTCGCATGCGGGGGGTACGGGGTTCGATCCCCAGTACCGCCGGGTACCCACCGGTGATACCATGGGTACAAGCTTTCCCCTGGTCTGGTGCTCGGCTTATTTAGGGTGAAATGCTTAAAATGGGTCTTTGACCCCCACCTTGAGAGAAATAAACACCTTGTGCCATGGCGCTATTTGGCCACAGATGCCCTTGCGCCATAAAAATTCATCGTCATCACCACCCCACTAAGCTTGTTTATTTTTTAGCTTTAGCGAATATTAGAGCCAGCCTTCCAACAGTGGTCGTTGCTGGCATCGTAGCCCTGTTTGTAGCCGCAGTTAGCCGGAGTATAGAAGACATGCAGTTGGAGGCATGTTGTTTTTCTAGCTGATTCCAAATATCTGGAGTCTGATTCGGACAATTGAGGACCCGATTGGGCGGAAATAGAAAGGCGTCAGCAATGGTGAATGAATGGGATTGGAAGTTTCCGAGGCTTTTAATAGCCTGCTCAAAGCCTGAATGAATTCGGGCTGCTGCACTGGCGGCTTCTGAGATGTGTCTGTGCTTAAAATGCGCGCAGAGATTAACGTGCGCCCTATCCTGAGGAGCAACACGTCGAGAACAAAACGTCCGTCTTTGTCTACATCCGCTTGAGCACCAGAGCAAAACGATCTTCCTGCAGATTTAATTTTTTTTCTTGCATGTCGGACACATCTGTCGGAGAACAAGCGCGCTTGAAACGTAAGCGTTGTGAAGAAGCATCGTTCTGTGGCAGTAAGCAGCCTGCCTTTGGAACGAGCATTTAAAAATATATGATGCTCTAGACATTAACAGGCGAAGCTCCTTTACTTTGAGACGGTCCGGTGAAGCTTTAGGCTATCACAGTTCCTGCAGATGTGTTGCCCGTGTTTAACATATTGCGCGCGTTATGTGCTGGCTAACGCGACCAGAATTACCTGTAAGTAGAGTAACATAAAAATATAAAAACAAAAATTGCCTTAGATTTCTTTTAACACGCCGCAGCCTGCCCTCTTCAGTGAAAGCGTTTAGTTTAAAAACAACGCCAACCACGAGTAACAGACAATACAACAGTACAGAGGGTGACATTGAAAAGAACAGCTCAAAGAGTGATACTGAAAAGAAAAACGGGAATGAGGAGCTTGCTAAACGTACGAATTAAAGAAATCAGCAGTCCTTGTAATGCATTAAGGCTTGCGGGCATTGAAAAGTTTGAAGTATAACTATGAATTTTAAGATTTTAGGTGATATTAAAGGCCATCCAACAGAACGACATCCTGTGCCTGAAGGTGACCGACTCCGCGACCATTAGGTAACAGCTGCGGCGCTATACCAAGCTTAACTACGGCGTTACAGCTTTCATGGGTAACTATATGCACGGACATGCACCCCGCAGCGAACATTAGTTAAAGAACACGCTATTAAAAGCCATGGAAAAAGGCACGCAACATGCAGAAGTTGTGCATTCGTGTTTGTCGGTGGCAAGACGTGTTTCGTTACATATAATTTCAGTCCATCTAGTTACAGAATACAAACCTCAATCCATAGCTCGCTCACCTCTTCGTTTTTGCGAGCGGAATGGCTACTAAACGCTTCAGCTCCGTTTAGTTTCGTGTTTTCATCCGTAACTGGCTATCATTCTATGCAGCTAAGTACAGGACCCGGCATGCAACCACAGACTTAGCGCCTCAGCATACAAGGCACGCTGTGTATCTCTTCACCACTGTCCGACCAGAGTGTGTTACTATTTGCTGCTGCCATTACAACCCGACAGTGCACGCGTTACTCGTGGTTGCAAACCGAAATTCTCACTACAATTGCAGACGAGACAAGCTGAGCGACGGAAGAAACTGACCGTGATCTTACTACGCGCATGTGTATGCGTTACGAAAATTTCTGTACATCAAACACGGTTCCACATAATAATCTTCAGAATGTAGTCGAAACGGTGTTCAAGATACGCGTATGAAGAACACTGTTCTACATATAACTTTTTTTTAATTTTAACCGGAACATCGTTCCACATATTCTATCTTTTCTTTTATTTGGAGCACCACTTATATAAATGGACCATTTTTAATAGGTCCATCCAAGTTTTAGTTACTGAGCACAAATTCGATCGTGTTGCTTGCTGCTATTCCCCAACTCGGCATTATAAAAGCCTCTCTCTCCTCCTCCGTTTCGCCCCCACCTCCGTTCCACTTACGTCTTCTTCGGGCGCTAGTCTCTGCGGCTTGGCGTGACGCACGCTGGCGAAGAGGGACGCGATGCCCGTCACGATGGTCGCGCACTTCGTTGCTTCCCGGGCGCCCTTGCCCTCCAGACCTGCAGCAGAAAGAGCATATGCGAAGTTTTCCGAGGCCAGAAGCGTGGGATGGAAAGTGACGCTGTGCTCACTGTATACCCAGATGTTAGACATAACACCAGACGAACAACCTCGGCACTGAACGAATTTCAGCGGCTCTCAAGCACCGAAACTGGACGCAGTTTATACAGCAGCCCCCCCCCCCCCCCCCCATCGTATCGTTTTCCTCTCAGCTTTGAAGACTGACGTAGAAGCTTCAAGTGTCGGGTACTTGTGTTGCACCGAATCCGGATCCGGCATACAGTGCCGCAAACCCGGAGAAGCAGAAGACAAAATGGGAAACGCGGCTTCATGTTCGATGCGCGTTACTGCCTCTGCTACTCTGACCGCCGGACTGACGTAGCGTCGACGGCGCTTAGTGATCTCCATTAAAGTGCAGCCTACAGGCGTCCGCGTTCCTGTCGGAGAGGTCACGTGCTCAGCACTCACCGTACTGCCTTGCGATGTATACGCAGATGGCGTAGTCCGAGCCCAGCATCTCTCCGTCAGCGTAGAGCACGGGCAGCGAACCAAAAGGAGCAGCTGTGCGCAGCGGAAGAGAAGGGCGCCGTTTATTCTCGAGCAGGGGTGCGAAAAGAGGGAGGAAGAGACACCATGACCCAATGGCTTCTAGGTGAAAGACGGTATACGACACTGGGTGGCGCGTTGATCAGTGACCTTCGCAACAAGAAGCGACTGCTCACCGGGGCACATTCCGGTTATTTCTTTACCCACTTTCTCTCTACTTGCTTGTCGAGCCCCTCGCCCAGCGCTTCCTGTGCTCTTTTGCCGTAACCATACCATACCATACCATACCATACCATACCATACCATACCATGCCGCACGATACCAAACCTTACCATACATACTATACTATACCATACCATATACACCATGCAGTACCATACACACCATACCATGCCACACCATATTGTGCCGTGCCGCGCCATACCAGATACGTTTCTGCAGGGCTGAGGCTAACCATACCCTAGAGATCGGACAAGCGCATTTTCCTACGTGAAGTTCGGAAGCTCGCAGTTTTCTGCGAACTACTGTCAAAAACACACCCCATTGTTTTTTGTGTGGCAGTGTTAATTACTCATCGGTGCGAGCGCAGGACAAACAATAAAATGAACATTTCGCTACGCATAGAAATAATTAGACCACTCCCATCAGTAAGTTAAAAGCAGTATCTTACAGTATCACACAGCTTCCTCACAACAGAAGGGATATGTCCGAGACAGCTGACCTTGTGCAAGTCGGACGCGCTTTGAGAAGAAAGCACGAAAGCAGTGGTTCTTCAATTTTTTTTCTTTTCACTCTCGTCGTAGTTTAGTCGCTCCTGCGCAAGCTGTCAGGAACTTATAGGAAGTGCTTAGCCGCAAAGCGGAGTGCGGGGCTGCTGCGATAGCGCGGCGGGCGAAGCTCCTCCGCGGCAGCGCGGCATTTGTGGAACGCACAAAGCAGCGTCGCGTGAAACGCGCTCGCGGAGCGTGTTTGGAGCAAATCAATTTCCTGCGCCGGTCGTGGTGCACGGCTGCTGCTGAGAGCAGCCCCTGCGGCGGCCCACAAGCCTACAGGTAGGCGGGAAGATGGGGAGAGAGAGCTGCCCGGAACGCCTCATTTCAGTCGCGGTTCAATACGAGCAACGTCATTTGGCACGGAGGAAATTCGTGTTATGCCGGCGCCACTGCTGTGGCCCAGTTCGCACGTAATAAGCGTTATAGATCACGCGTCATACGACAGCGCCTTGTTGTTGTTGCTGCTGTTGTTCTCCTCTGTTCAAATGACATATGCGTTACTCTTGCTGCTATATTTGTCGTCGTTGCAGTACAACACTAGATTAAATAAAACAGCCGCCGCTGTGGCTCAGGCTGCAGAAGATGATGCCTCAAGCTATATATGTGTGAAAATGGTGATTCCACTGGACTTGGGCGAAGTTGAAAATATGACAACTGAAAATAAATAATTAGCACATAATGGGATGATTTGTACAAGGTGGTTCTAGATTATTTTTTTTTTCATTAACACTATGCGTTTTGAAGGTGATAGCCAAATTAACTGACAGTTACCATCTTCCGAGCCATGCCATCACCAACAACTGTTATAATAAATATTTTTGCTGGTCCGATTGACTTTACTTTAGAGAGATTCTACTGTAATTGCAGAAAAATGCTTACTCGGGTACAATGGGTCAAGTACGCAGCTTCTCCTTCTAATGCAGTAGTTGTCTGGACAATCTTTCATGGGCACCACTGTGAACTCGTTTTTCCTGTGTGAGTAGCACATGTGTTTGTGTGTTGGTTCAAATGGCATCAAAGGTAATATTGACTGGGGCTGCATGTTTCATAATAAGCAATATGAAAGGTCGCCGCGGTGGCTCAGTGGTTATGGTGCTCGGCTGCTGGCCCGAAAGACGCGGGTTCGATCCCGGCCGCGGCGGTAGAATTTCGATGGAGGCGAAATTCTAGAGGCCCGTGTACTGTGCGATGTCAGTGCACGTTAAAGAACCCCAGATGGTCGAAATTTCCGGAGCCCTTCACTACGGCGTCCCTCATAGCCTGAGTCGCTTTGGGACGTTAAACCCCTTAAAATGAAACCAGATTAAATGAAACAAACCTGATTATGGCATTCGCGCTCACTGCAAGATCTAGAGCTTGGGCCATTATGACAAGTTCATTACGGGAAAGTAACATCAGCGACAGTTTCGTTGCTTCCTGTTACTGTAAGTGCAGAATATAAGCACGCCAATCGCCATTCCCGGAATGGCGACGTAGAGCCATTCCATGTAATGATTCTCACATGCTGAAAAGTCTGCGCTGCGAAATGCTTTTTGTGAGAAAACATGTTGTGAGAGATGCACGTCGTACTGGTTGCTCAGAGAAGCAGGCTTCCAAAACATTCGCCCACTTCGGAGCGAAGTTCTCTTATCTGAAACAATGGCAAGCATTCGACTCTCGTTCTGAACCACCCCTCGCCTACCTCGCACCGAAAGCTGGAATGATACCAGAAAGGAAACTCGGCAACCCTGGTGGATACGCCCCTAGGCGCATTGCATGCTTTCATAACGTGATGAATGATGAAGACTGGCCGACAGTTCTTTGAATGCCTTATTTTTATTGATTAATTAATACATCAGATGCCCCTGTTGGGTATTACATGAGAGGTTCAAAAAAGGTAGTTTCTACCAGCCAGAAAAGACGCATACACAAGAGTCGTTCTTGCTTTAATTCACCGTCTATGCCACTTACTTAAGTGAACTTGATTTTTTTTTAATTATTATACATAGGTTACCAATCCTGACTTGGCGCATGCGTGGCTTTTACTCGGCCATCTGTTTTGAGTAAAATTCTCACTTGTTCGTCCAGCCAGTGTCCTGTGCTGTCCTCGCTCGTGTCTCTTTTTAACTGGTAGAAACCCTTCTGAATATGCATTACTAACACGCCCACCATTCGACCTTGCTACACGAGGGGTAGGTCGTTCCGGGCAGCTTCGTCATAGCAAGCTGCCGACGCATTTGTGATGAGAAATCTTGGAAGAAAAATATCTGGGCCTGGCCATGCATGACGACATACACATGGAGGAGGGAACGCCGGTCCCGTTGTGCTTCTTCTGCCCATCGTCTCGTCTGGTTAAGCCTAGTTTTCTTCGCTGCCCGTGCACTACTTAACCCACGAATGCACGCTTGTCAGAGGTCTCCTTGTCTCTCAACAAATAGCTGTCATTTCGCACCGTCTATGTTTCCTCGTTGGTTGTGTACCGCGGCGCCTGTCGTGTGCCTGTCGTGTACTGTTAGTTGACAGCCCAACATGGATACTGATAAAGGATAGAGTATATCGGGCTCAAGAGACTCAAGAGAAGGTGGACGCCCGTCGTTTATTCCCGACGGCTGACTATGAGACAACACGCTTTCCTGTCTCAGCAGAACACCAACGACGATGTACTGGTTCCGGTAGCGCCTGGGTATGTCGGCCACGAAGTAACCATAAGCCACTTCATCTGGAAGCGCAATCAGAACAATACAAGACGTTCTCGTCCAGATTTCTCCTCCGCGGCTACTTGCCGCATTTTTATTCGCTGACTATAGACTCGGCAATCAGCCCCGCTGCCTGACACAAGGGGCCCGCATACGACATGCGCCTTGTATTCGTATTATCATTTCTTTTACTTCTTTGTAAAGTTAAATGTACGCGCGCACTAACACAGCGACCAAAGCGAGAGGATTAGCCTCAGTGCTGACAGCGGAATAAAACAGTTTGCGCTGCGTACCGATCCGAGAGTATGCTACTTTGCAGCACCCGAATGGGTTCACAGTGCTTTCTTACTTAGCGCATACATGTATCGCCCCAAAGGAACTTAAGTCATGTCATGCAATCACATATTATGTGATTGCACGATATAACCTCAGCTGCGCTTTTGCGGTGACCTTAAATATGAGCCAAATGAAGGCATCAGTCAATCAACTGACCGATCGATCCATAAAACAATGAATTACTGAACCGATAAAAATTGTTGTTCGTGACCTCTCCTGCAGAAACAAACTTGTCCTCATCTTCCTGCAGCAGAAAGTTTCTTATGAAGGCTTGCCAGCTGCACTGAATTACTTACTGCAGCTCCCATTGCGCTGAGGTGGCTGGAAAGCAAATTACCGTCCCCGAAACTGGCGCTCCGCTAAAACGAAGCGAAGCCCTGCTCACGCCGTCCCTGCAACTGTGCGGGCCAGATGTGCGGGCTTGCAAGAACTGCGGGCCTGCAGTTTTCGTCTTTTCGTTTGCTGAGCTCTGCAGACGAAAGTAATTAACTGCGCTCGGTATGCAGAATTTCAAGACTACGCGCTTGGCTTAATTATCCGGCTCCCGTGACTAAAACCTCCCACGACGGTAATAGAACTGTTGATTGATTAATCGGAGGTTTAAGTTTAGTACGATTCTTGTACGATTCTTGTCACTTACATAGCATATAATATCGCCAGAGCACAGGGGCAGATTTACGAGGGTGCTAACAACCTCCACTCCAGCCGAGAAATTTTGCATAGGAAAACTAAAATGGCCGCTATTGTTGTTTTACAAATAAAGGCCCAATAAATGCTCTTGATGTCATTGTCTATAAAAACACAAAAATTTAATCACCTCAAAGGCATTGAAGAAACTAGTATATCTGCGAGACCGCGGCGGTGGTCTGAGCATCCGCCTCGCGTGCGGGAGGTGCGGGGTTCGATCCCCAGTGCCGCGGGGTACCCACCGGTGATACCATGGGTACAAGCTTTCCCCTGGTCTGGTGCCCGGCTTATTCAGGGTGAAATGCTTGAGAAATGGGCCCCTGACCCCACCTTGAGTAGGAGATACAACCTTGTGCCATGGCGCTCTTTGGCCACAGATGCCCTTGCGCCATAAATATTCATTATCATCATCATCATAGGATATCTCCGAGGGACACAAAGTTAAGTATAAATAACTAACCCGGCATTACTAGAATATGTTCCTCCAGTCTGGAATCTTTACAAAAAATACCACGTTAGCAAAATCGAAGCAATCCAAAAGAAAGTTATTCGTCTTATACGCTGCCGATACGATAAGAACGTTTCGCTTTCCACGGCGCTTTCTTCTCGAAATTTACAGCCGCTCTCAGCTCGTCGACGCACTGAATCATTAAAGTTTATTTGTTACATAATTAACGCCTCCTGCCAGTTTCTGCAAATAATTGCCTATTTCTTTCTAAACCATCTACAGCAATAAGTAAGCATTAGCTAAACATCAGCCTTTGCTTAGCCCGCACAAATACTTTTTAGTTTCTTTCCGCGTGCAATTCAATGCTGGAATTTTTCACCTGGCTCCTCTCTCTCTCTCTCTCTTTAAATTTATTTTTAGCCACTATTGAAAAGTGGGATCTCTCTTAGCATTTTGCTTGTATTGTTGCTCGTATTGTTTTTTTGTACTATTCATTTTTGCTTCTATTA
Organism: Amblyomma americanum; assembly: GCA_030143305.2. Classification (NCBI taxonomy): domain Eukaryota; kingdom Metazoa; phylum Arthropoda; class Arachnida; order Ixodida; family Ixodidae; genus Amblyomma; species Amblyomma americanum. The sequence continues at coordinate 61,135 of JARKHS020025613.1, read as the reverse complement.
TTTCATATTGCCGTATACTTCGTTGTTTCAATTGATGCCTTTCACATCCACTCCTGCGATAGCCCTATGAAGGACGCAGAAAATTGATGAACTTTAATTATTTCGCCAGTTGTGGTGGCAAAACATTGCAGAATGTAAGAGACTGGAATCTATATGAGGCAGAATATGACTATATAGTGCATAATTAAGTGAATTATAACAATTTCTGAATGCCATACAACTATAAGTATGTACACTAATGGTCAGGCGCATGCAAAAGCTCAGTATAAAAATCCAAAACTGTTCTATCAACTGCCAGCGAATAAATACGACCACAGAAACTAGGTTGTTTTGCCCTTACAGTTAGCCTTTGCAGCGAGTCATCTTCCAGCAGGCCTCCTGCATCTCTGACGGCTGGCAACATGACCTTGCTTTGAAAAACATTTTAGTAAAGGCCGTTTCTGCACTAATGCGAGGAACTGATATTCATTTGCGAGCACGAAATGAAAATAGTCTTCCCGTTTCTTTTACGGTATTTATCGAAAGAGACACGAAGGGCTTTTAAATGGTAAAAAATGACCTCCTCTGTTTCGGGGGCAATTTTTTTGCACACAACAACAACTGACCCCCCCCCCCCCCCGCCTTTGTCTTTGAATATAAAGTTCAATTAACACAAGGTGCATATATGAGACCACCCCATCCAACCGCCTCCTCTCATACTTTCCCATAAATTCGCTACTGTCAGAGCAGCCAGTATTTACTGAAACCTATAGTACACCAATGCCGGCATGCCAAAAGCCACTTCCTGATCGCGACGAAGTGCGATTTTCAACACTCTACTGCAAACTTCGCGAGTGTGCGCATAATACAGCTGTGCCGACTTAACGGGGTTACAGGCAACGCAAGTTATTTCCTTCATCGCGTTCTCCGCGCTCCATGCCTCCACATCCGCCTCATGCTGGTTTCGGAGCGTACCAGCAGCTCATTTACGAAAACGCTTGCGTGTGCGGGGAAGAACGGATTACAGAAATCACGCGGCATGCGGTGGCAAGTGTTCGGTTCGTTTACCGGCTTCTGCCTCGGCCGCCTTGGACTTCTCGTAGGTGACGTACTCGAAGTCGACGCCCGCGTAGGTGAACAGTAGCGCCGCCAGGCGGCCGGACGAAGGAACCTTGTAGTCGACCAGCTTGTACTGCGGCATGGCTGGCCTGCGACGTATAGGTGCATGCACGCGAACAGGGCCGTATACTTTGTACAAGCCTGTCCGCTTTGGCACGTTTGAGTACAACGCTGAGGTGAGCCACCCAGACAGGTGTTACCTTCGGCGCTGTGGCCCAACAAATTTTGGCTATTTCGACGAGTTACGTGCACTGGAGGGTTGCTTTGCCTGCAAGTTTCTCGAAAACGCATGTATTTTGGCTTCATGTATGCAAAATGTTTTGTACCGTAGTGCCGAGGGTAATGTGTTTTTGAAATTCTAAAAGCTGATGTGGGTATTACTTACGGTAGGCTACACGCCTCTCAGGAAATAAGGAGATTGACATTAATAGCTAAAAAGTACTTAATAACAGTTAACAGCCTACTGTTAGCACGCTTTAGCTCTATTCTGATGCGCTGCGCCGCTGAGAATGCTATGCCAATAAAAAGAAAACGTTTTTATAACTCAAGAAGCCTACATTTTAAAACTGCAGAACATCTGAGATGAAACAACTCGTATAGTGTCGATGCTTTATGCCATGTCACAAAATCACAGCTCTGAGCAAATAACAGTACGTCCTGTGTTCGCAGTGCGCTGAGTGCTGCAGTGATAGATTTCGTCAGTATGTTTTTTTTTCTCAGTGTGAGAATAGCGTTTGCGAACTGTGGTTTACTATTCCACTTTCTCTCAGAGGTATTTGGTGAACCTAGTTTCCTACTGATTTTTTTCTTTCTCTTGTCTGTGTACAACCGTGAGCGAAAAAAAAAAGGGCCGCCACCTCCCAAACCTCGCACCAGAGCCACATTTGAGCCCCGAAGTGACAAAGCTGCTGTTGCTTTTCATTGCTTATTGTACAAATTAGGAACAAAATTAAGCGCTAAACTAGAACAAAACTACTGACAGTTTTGTTATTTAGACCGGCATTAAAATTTAAAACAAACGGACGGCTCTTTCTTTTCCTAGTAAGTGCGCATCTCCAAGTATTAATTCCGGCACCATCACGCTCTGCAATTTTTTTTAGCCCTACACTATACAAACGAGGTTTTTCCAGAGCAGCTGGCTAACGATGTCTAACGAAAGTGGGGTGCATCGCACACGGTAACCACACCGAGAGGTTGCAATGCAAAATAAAGGCGCGCAGATCATTAATCAAAGGCGCAGCAGTGATTGAAGACCTCATTGTTTCTGCAGATTCCTGCTACTAATCATCGCCCGGCTCAAGTCTGAATCTGATGGAAACAATGCGCCCAGTATTCCTATAAGGATGAACACAATGCAGCGTGGGGGGACATAAGGCTGATTCGTGGCTACTAACATTAAAATAACTTACAATGTTGTTATAATGTTACTTAATTACGTTACAATGTTAATAACTCAACGTTACAATAATATTATTACGCAACGTTAGGTCTTCACAACGTCAATCTTGCCGAGCGCTAGGGCACTACAAGTATGGTCACAGAACACGGCTGATTTAAACCACCTTGAGGTGAACTGAAACATTAAAGGAACATTAAAGGAACATTGCATTGTGCGTGGTCCGGGTCCCAGTTGCAAGAGGGAAAAAAATATTTTATACCATTGCGCCTTTCAAACATATCAGTGTTCGGGAGAATTATAAACATTGGTATTGAGTGGAGAAAGAAATCTAATATTGAGCGCTGTTGGAAGGTGGTCGACAGGGTGATCAGCACAGCTACATGTAAAAGGTGCGGATAGGCATCTTGACATGTACTCCGATATATATTCGAGGAGCTAGTTTATTACAACAAATCGCACCATTACATATCCGAAAAGTGCTCAGACGCTGCACTCTTCGCAGCAAATTTGCTGGTATGCGCTATTCATATTTTACTCTACATGAGTAGATAATTCCAGAAAAATTGCAGACGGGGTTAGGACGCGGAATAGGGGGCCATTAATTTTCATTGGCAAAAGACAAACACTGGGAGCTGCATACGTACAACGGATTAAAAAGTTCGAACCTGTTGAATATTGCTTACCTGTTGACGTCAGTTCCGATGCTGCTACCACAGATAACAAATGATTCATATGATTCTGGTAATCAGACTTTCTGTCGGGCTATATTTAAAGTGCAGAAGCATATTCCGTACCTTACGCCATTTTAAGATGCCTCGGGGTCTGACTGTTCCGTCTCTAACCGAAAAATAAAGAACAATTTACACTTGAGTCGAATTGGTGTGATTGTTCAATTCATTGCAGCTTGCACGGCCAAACTTGCAGAGCTGGAACTTTCTACGCTTCAGCGTCGATGGACTGGTGTGTCCTTGTTGGAGGTGATTCCTTACAGACAGGAATTCACATACGTGCCATTGCGTATCGTAGTTGCGCCGCGCCTTACCGCGGTTGGTCGCTTGTTTCTTCGCCCACTGACAGTGACTATGTCGACGCCCGATCTTCTTGACGTATCTCATCCGGAATGCTTAGCACACTGGACATTGCATATTGCAGAAATCCAGCCTTCTGCAAGGGGCGAAACTTATACCCACAAGCATATACTGTGTATGCCTCTAGCTCCTCCACAATCTTCTCGAGGCGCTTGTGTGGACACACCAGCCGCGACCATATTCTCAGCTCACAAAGAACGACCCTCGACCATAGCACATTACGTAACTCCACGAAGCCCCTCTGACCACCCACCACTGAAACTTACAGCGCTGCTACTGTGCCCTAACCAAGGGCACTCCTCTTATAACTCAGTACATCCTCTTCTGGCGCCTTCACGTGACCGAAGTGCAGTGCATCTTACTGCTGTGAATCTAAATGGCTATCTAACACACGTGTAGCTCCGAAGTGGTGGTACGCGATTAATGCGTACCTGTCTGAACACGAGTCTCTGACACGTTCAAAAGCTAGACAGTACTGTGACTAAGTATTTGTTTTACGATTCGCGAATTTATAAAGGGCGAAACGCACTTACGAGACATCTCTCCGGGAAGAGGATGAATCGCTTCTTTATAATTTTGATGAAATCATCTCGATTAAACCGCGTCAGCCGCGGTCAACATAGTCGCTAAGATCGCCACGCTATAACTCCGGAATCAAGGCCATCTAGAAGGCCCGCTTACATCGATAACGGCGAATGGTCTTCTCCTAATACACTCCTCGTGCCGCATACCTAAACAGCATAACTGCCGCACGTGCCCTGAAAACGAAGTGAAAAAAGCGCTCGCGCGCTCGCATTGGTTCAGAATTGCCAACTCCACAGCAGCTGCAGCACAGCGCGAGTATATGCCAACAACGACCAGCGTGCTTCCACAGAAAACCACTTCGTCGTGCGTACAAATCGCGCTCTTACCTGGATGTTGAGAAAGCCAGGGGATGCCGCGAGCCGTCGATGAGGCAAAGCCCGACTGCCGGCGCGAAAGAGGATGCGGATCGGTCGAAGCGGCTCGTTCGCCTCGCTGCCTCGGCGCGGATGCGAGGCGAGGGCGAGAAAGAGAGAGAGAGACAGCGTGTGCGAGGGAACCGCCAGGTGCTGCGCGATAGCCCTGGCTCTCCAGGTTTCCTGCTTCCCGGCTTTCGTGAAAAAAAAAAAAAGAAGCCTCCAAGCGCCGGTGCATCCGAAGGGCCTCGTACGACGCGCGGATTAGGACTAGTTAGGCAAGCCAGGTCTCTCTATTATTACGGATACATTGTTGCTACGCGACGCCAGAAGGCACAAGCCATGCAAATTAAGCGGGCTTCATTATTTTATTCATGAAGAAAGCCAGCTAAATGAAAATCGTCTAAATACAATTGTTAATTGGCACTGTAAGCGTATTTCTTGCTTCCTCTAGTAGGATCCACTTACAACATTACATCGTTGCCTGTCGTGTTCACACCTACGATGCACGTATTCCGCACTTGGGAGAGGAGATTCGGGGTATGCACACTGGAAAGTGATACAGGAAGAAGGTGTTCAGGGCAGGTACCGTTCATAAGATTGCACGGCCAGCCACGGTTTGCATCGTGCATTGCCCAAGTGTCTCCGTACCCTGCACCAACGGCACCGACTCCGTAGCTCGTGCCTGAGCACAGCGTTCAGCCAGGGACGCGGTTTTTCGCATGCGCTTGGGCCCTCCCCCTCAATCGATATCGCTGCACCGCGCTCGGAATTGCCACCTCCGCGGAGGAGTCCACAGGAGCGGAGGACTCGACTCGCCTACGCGAGGAGAGAGCTAGACACCCCGCCGTGAGGAACGCTGGTCGCCCGCCGCTTTTTTTTATCCACCCGCCTTGTTTCATTGTCTGCGGCAAAAATCGATTAAGAAAGCGGCGCACAGATACAAGCTTCCGTGGGCAGCAGTTGCCTCCTCTTATAATGATGTGGGCTCCCCGGCTCTGCTGACCAAAATAACGTTACTTCTTGCGTTCATTTTTGTTGGTCGTATATGTGAAGACTCATCGGACGCTTGACCTTTACTCACCCCACACGTCACTCCTCCATTCAGTTCTCCGAACACTTTTTTTTCCTTGTTCTCCGTAGCACCACTTTGTTTCAGTGCGTAGATCCCTTCCAAAAGCAGCTCCTAGCTTTTACATTCCCTATCCATTTCGTCCCCCATACATTTTTTTTTTGTCAAGCAAAAATTTGAAGAAACGGAGGCAGGCGAAGAAAAAGAAAAGAGAACTTAACCTCCTTGAAAGCTAGCCGCAGTTTCCGAAATTAAGCGGTGCAAGCAGCAGTTTTACGCAGTCAGGCCCGTGGAGTGCATATACCGGGTGTTCCAGCGAATGCTTTCAAAAATTTTCAAAAATTTTCAAAAGTAGACTTTTTGGGGTAAAAATATGGCTTTTGCAGCATAGTATTACCAGTTTTGGCGCACACCAGAAAACCTATGAATCGTCCTAAGTGGTAAGCTGGTTAACTAATCTTTAATTAACTTGTTAACTAGTAGAGTTAGGCGCCTAGTTTCAAGTAGGGATTTGTAGCCGGTCGTTAGTTAATAGACATATCAGTTTCTAGAGTTTCTAAAACGCGATTACCCTCGCTGCTGTGGCTCGACAGCATTTGGCTGCATCGTGAGAAAATACATGCGCTTTCGAAAGCATTCAGGCAAAGCAAGCCCTCCAGTGCACGTAAATAGACGAAAAAGCACACTTTTGCCGAGCCACTGCGCCGAGGGTAATCGCGTTTTCGAAATTCTAAAAACTGATAAGGCTATTGCTGACGGCCGGCCACAAATCTCTTATTGCAACTAGGCGCCTAATTCTATTAGTTAAGAAGTTAATTATTAAAAATTAGTGAACCAGCTTTAAGACGATTCACCGTTTGTCTGATGTCCGCTAACACCGGTAATACTATGACGCAAAAGCCATATTTTAACCCCAAAAATCCCATTTTTGAAAATTCCTGAAATTTTTCGCTGAAACACCTGGTATACATCAACTGCAAGGAGATGCTGAGCAATTTTTACCCCCCGCTAATGACGCCCTGCACAAACTTGTGAACGAGGATGTACAATAAGCGGTTTGTCAGCTGTTTTGAAGAAAATGTATTTTTCAACAATTTATTTTTTGTTCAATGAAACTCTCTCTCTCTCTCTTCCTCCGTTAAATACTTCGATCAGTCACGTGTTCACTTGAGAGAGAGAGCAGCCTAAAAGAAGGAGCTGACTGCATCCCGTTTCGGTACACAAATTAAAATAAGAGAAAAAGACGCATCTCAGTAAAAAAAAGTCAGATTCACTCCCGTTGCATATCCCTGCATGCTGCCAGATGCACATCATTCAGGCGATTCGTCAGCGATTATGAAGACGATAAGTGATGATGATCATGATGGATGATTCACTAATGAGACTCGAGACGGGCATTTTTCCTATCCTAACTTCGTCTAATTACGGCAAGTACAATTAAGAACTTCTGAATTACATCCTTGGGTACTGATAACACTCAACTTTGCAAGGAAACGATGGAGTTATAGCACTCCAGGCGGATTTCTTCCTTTTTAATTTTTATGAGGACTCAAAATGTGGACCCACACACTAAACAATTTCTCACCCTTTAGGGTGTAAATCAGCTTTCCCCAGACGAACACCCTTTTCCAATTGTTCGGTGCTAAAAAAGGGTGCAGAGATCAGCACCCTTAAGGAAGGGTGTACTTAATGATACTTTAGAGGATGTAATGGTTGTAGCCTAATTAAAGGGTACTATTTTTCCATAACACCTCTACGAATGTATGTTGGAAGGGTGCTCCACATTGATCCACCCATGAAGCAAAAGACTTGGATTGATGCGCGCCCTCTGAACTTTCGCGCTGTGCACCCTTCCTGAAGGGTGCTGATTTCTGCACCCTTTTTAGCATCCAAAAGGGTGTTCGTCTGGGGACAGCTGATTTGCACCCTTAAGGGTGAGAATTTGTTTAGTGTGCAGTTTGAAAATTTTCTGCTTGATACGTACTGAAACACAGGCGAATAACCCTTACGTGCATATTGCATTAAAAACGACAATTTCGGAGCAAGATCGCACGTTCTGACCAAGGGCTGCAGATTTTACGCAGTCCCCAAGCGCTGTCTGCAGAATAAACAGCGCACATGTGGCCTAATTACGCACGCAGCGCCGTTAGTTTGGGAGTATACACATAAATTTTTAAAAAGTTTGTTCCATGAAACAGCCTCGTTCACGATATTATGGTGGGAGTCAAGCCGTGAAAAAATGTACAGCATATGCGATTTTTTCAGTCTCCAAAGCTCTCCTTCTGTTCCGATTATCTCTGCTCGCACATTACCTATACGTGCACAGGTTCTTCGTTCAATGGTAAAAGCCTCGCTAGTTATCCAAGTACTCCTGTTCAGTTTTAGAGGAATGCTGATACGCGGAATGTGTGCAGTAATTTCGTATACGATTACTGCCAAGAACTCCATTATTCAGTATCAGCGAATATATTGCCCGGTCTTTTTTAATTAAATCAAGAATGTCGGCGTCACTGTCGGTCAGAAAGGACAGCTCAGATCATGCTTCGGCATACTGCTTTGGACGTTTCCTTCATTATATGAGTGGGAACAGTACTGGTTCCCTTAAACATTTGACAAACACCCTTCCCACTTCCCAATATTTCCACGTTAAGAGACCGGAAGCGGTCAGAGTGGGTGAGGGAACAAACGCGGCTTATTGACATCCTAGTCGAAATCAAGAGGAAGAAATGGGCTTGGGCAGGGCATGTAATGCGATGGCAAGATAACCGCTGGTCCTTAAGGGTAACGGAGTGGACTCCAAGAGATGGCAAGCGTAGCAGGTGGCGGCAGAAGGTTAGGTGGTCGGATGAGATTAAGAAGTTTGCAGGCATAGGGTGGGCGCAGCTGGCAAAGGACAGGGTTAACTATAAAGACATGGGGGAGGCCTTTGCCTTGCAGTGGGTTTAGTCAGGCTGATGATGATGATGATTCTCACTTCGCGTTATTGATCAATTCGCACTCGCTCTATACCATGTGCTAGACGCCCCGGTTAGCTCAGTTGGCAAAGCGACTCCTCCGGTGAAGCGGTGGTCCCGGGTTCGAACCCTGGACCAGGACGAATGGTTATTTAATTACGAGGTTCCTGTGGAAGCTGTATAACTTTCCTTTCATAGCCGAATGGCAGCGCCTAGGTGGATGCCAATGAGTAATTACTCCCTTTTTAGTTTGTCAAATTAAAATTGTTCTGCGAAACTAACGGAGCTTCGTTTGACACCGCTTTCCTTTCAGCTTCTTTTTCAGGGACGTGCTTTACCCGTTAATACGACATACTATGGCATATGGAATGGGAAGAAGGAAGAAGGGAAGAGGTGGGAAATTAGGTCTAAGTGCACTTCACGGTGAACCAGAAAAGCGAGTCTATACGGAAGGGATCGACGGGAGTGGGTGGGTGCAATGTCGAGCGTTTCCCTCCGAGAGGAACCATATATCCGCGTTTACATGATATCGACAGAATGCGACAGTAGCGCATCACGGGTAATGAGATCCGCCAGCGGTTACATGTGGCGCATTTACTCTGGCGCGACGCTGTGGCGGAACACGGTGTCGCATATCGAAGGCAAAGCAGCGCTTCCGGCACAACCGGTTTCCGACTTTTCCTGTGCTTCCTGCCAGACTCGTCGACAGCTGTCGTGTCGTACTTCCAATTTTATAGGACCTGCTTTTTAATCCAACTGTTCATTTGCACGTCTTACTGCTGTTCCGAAGCTCGGCGAGCGCACCAGACACGCAGCAAATTTCCTTCCCGTGATTCCCAATGTGATACGATTGCGTTTACATGCACTTCATAAGTCGACTTATCTCAATCCACCCACGTCTGGCGCATTAATGCGATGCGCTTTCCTAGCGCGTTACCATCGTTTACATGAATGCGATGCGCTTGAAGACTGACGTGTGCAACGCGGTGCGCTAGTGGTCGCATTCATGCAAACGCGGCTCATGACTCGCAGCTTATCCCTCTTACGGATATCTTGGGACATACCAGAAAAAGCTCGGCTTTCAGTATGAAGCGAGCAGGCTGGGCACATTTACATAGTGCCGACTGAAGTGAAGCGCTATCTGGCACTAGAAGAGGTAACGGCCTGGCCAGCCTTCCCATCGATGTTCTCGTTATATGTACAGGTACAGTTCCGCGTTTGCTTTCCCTGTGCTGCTCGCGCATCTATTGGCCAAACGCAGTCACATGACTGAAAAAGCATCCATGCATTGCGAAGAAGCCAACACCTCCGCATCGTTTAGAACACACTACTGCTGACAGGCCACTGCTTCACCTATACTCTTCTTGTGTTTTGAAGCATTTATTTTTGTTAGAGTGCACGTGTTCATTGAAAACAATGCTTTCTTATCAAAATCACGCACTTTATGACAAGTTTTCGCGAATTGTTAGAGAAAACGGTTGTTACTTGTGGCGTTTACAACAGATGGCGCCACCCACCCACGTGGCGCCATCAAGCAATACCACCTAGACTAGCTCGTTATCTAGGTGGTATTGCATCAAGGCCATGAAATAGCCCTAGTGGCCGAATACAAATATCTCGGGGTAGGGGTAAACGAAGGGCAAATGTACACGGAAAAAGCAAGAGCAGTCTCTCATAGCAAAAGGACGAAGAGATGCCGGGGTAATGAAACATAGGGCATTGTGTGGGTACAACAGGTATGAAGTACTGAGAGGTATTTCGAAAGGAATAATGGTGCCGCGGCTTACTTTTGGGAATGCGGTTCTGTGTTTAAGGGCAGAAGTTCATTCGAGATTAGAAGTAAATCAGAGCGGTTGGCAGATTAGCACTAGGTGCCCACGGGAAAACCACGAACGAGGCAGTACAGGCGAATATGGGCTCGACATCGTTCGAAGCACGGGAAGCTCAGAGTAAAATACTATATGAAGAAGGAATGAGAAAATTGGACGATAACAGGTGGGCAGCTAAGGTATTTAAATATCTATACAGAAAGAGCATTGACTCACAATGACGGAAAAGAACTAGGAAACTAGCCAGTAAGTATGCCACGCACGAAGACGGAGAAAGAAAGAGCATTGAACGACAGGTTAAAAACGCGCAAGGTAAAAATTGGATAGATTCAATGGAAAAGAAGTATAGTGTAGAACTATATCGATACTGGAAACAGCAGATCAGGAAGGAAGCATTTTATGATAACTCAAGAGGCTGTGCCCTACTATTTGAAGCTAGGTCAGGATGTCTTAGAACGCGCAGCTGTAAAAAGAAATTTAACGAAGAAGATGACACATGTGCTGTGTGTGGTAAATCTGTAGAAACAATTGAACCCCTCATACTAAAATGTGATGGTATTCATCCCGATGTCGATGCAGGCACAGCCACTCTTCCTGAGGCCCTAGGGTTTAGAGATAACAATAGTCATGTAAATAAATCTGCGGTGGAAATTAGCAAAAAGCAATGAGAAGATTGGTGGCTCAAAGGCAGAGAGGTGTCATAAGGTTAAAAGTGTAGGAAGACGTATTTAAAGAAAATGGCGAATTTTAATAACTTACAACACAGTTAAACAAAAATAAAGGAAAAAAAGCTGTGCATGGTGGTAACTGCCATCACCCCGTTTCAAAGGGGACGCTCCTGCCTTCCATCCATCCAGCGAGTATATTCTTCGCAACTGACGTATTACTAGCAAGCTGTGCTATTAACTGCAGCAGTATTTCATTTAGAATAAACAAGTTCGCCCGCCAAGAGCGAGTCTAACATTCTTGTCCTAACAAAATGAGTCTAACAAAATGAGTCTAACATTCTTGTCCAGTTCCTCAGCCGAGCTAAACGTGATGAAGTCCTCGCTAAAAGCAAGGAAAGTACGCCTTTCGACCACTGACATCGGTATCGATATTGAGCCATCGTTACCTGTGTATGTAAATGAGCACTTATGTCCAGAACTAAAAAAACTGCTAGGAATGGCTGCTGCAAGGAAGAAAGAAAAGGACTGGCGCTTTGTCTGGACCAAAGACGGAAAGATTTTTGCAAGAAAGACTGAAACCTCCCGCACGCTGCGCGTTGCGCACATCGCCGATCTGGAAAAGATTAACTGAGCATATCTGGCGTTTTCCGTTATCACAGCTTCAGGCGCAGGATGGATAACGCTTATTTTATACCGAGTGAAGTTGGCACTTTGCGCGATAATTCTGGATTTAACTTTTCGTTTATTCATTTCAACGCTCAGTCAGCGCGAAATAAAGAGGACACAATTCTTGCTTTATTGGCTACTTTTGGTTTTGAGCCGGACATCGTCATGATCACCGAAACTTGGTATCGGGATGAGTGTGATATTCTTAAGCCACCAGGGTATACGTCCTACTTTGTAAATCGTTCTTCCAGGTTAGGAGGCGGCGTGATGCTAATGGCTAAGCATGAAATAACCTGCTCTTTAGTTGACCCACATACGTGTATCACGAACGATTATGAGGTCTTGACAGTGCAGTGCAATGATGCTGTGTTTTGTGTTTTGTATAGGCCTCCAGCAGGAAGTTTCCCGAATTTTCTTTACTTTTTGGACAAATATCTGAGCTGGGCCAGCGATAGCGGCTTTAGGTTATTTCTGGCAGGAGACCTGAATATAGACCTTCTGAAATTTTCCACACAGCAGACTGAATTAACCAGAACTCTTGAAATGAATGGTTTCTTAAATGTAATAAAAGCTGCCACACGCATTTCAAATGGCTCTTCAACACTATTAGATCTGTTTATTACTAACATTGATGATTCATGCCAACTGTCAGGGGTAATAAGTGCAGAGATCAGTGACCACCTTCCTATATTTTTACTCACCAAACTCAATGACTGTAAATCACAGACGTCATGTGATTTTCCTGCAACAATAAGAGACATTAACACGAAAAGTTTGACTACTTTTCGCAGTCAGTTGTTAGTGGCTGACTGGTTAAAAGTGTACTGTATCGACGACCCAGAACTTGCCTACGATTGTTTTCTAGAGATATTTAGAGGTGTGTATGATCAATGTTTCCCGTTGAAAAGTTTGCAACGTTCACGTAAAAGCAAGAAGCCATGGATAACTGAAAAGTGTCTAAAAGAAATACGCAAAAGAAATAAGTTATACAAACTTTTCATTAACAGTAAGAGTGAGGTTGCGCTGAAAAAGTTCAGATCTCAGCGTAACAAGGTCACCAGCCTTTTGCGACGTGAAAAAAGGTGCTATTTGCAGAATTTATTCAATTATGAAGTAATGAAAAAATCTGATCTAGCCTGGAAGAGAATAAATGAGTTCCTAGGTCGCAGTGTGAATGACAGAACCAGTCTGAAAGAAATTTGCATAGACGGTAAAATAATTTCTAACGTGGACCTTGCAAATTCTTTCAACGATTATTTTATGTCTATAACAAGCAACGCAAATGACCCGAATTGTTTACAGTACATGGGCGACAGGCAGAAAGATAGTGCCTTTCTTATTCCTACAACCGCGGCTGAAATAATTACAACATTTGAATCCATGAGTAACAGTAGTTGCTCTGACGTTGATGGATTACAAATAAGGCCCATTAAACATGTGTTGGACATAGTTGCTCCTGTATTACAACATGTCTTCAATCTTATTTTCGCTAATGGTATTTTTCCTACAAAACTGCAGATTGCAAAAGTTATTGTATTGCATAAGGGTGGAGACAGGAATGTTTTCTACAACTATAGGCCTATATCCATACTGCCAGTTTTCTCCAAGGGCCTAGAAAAACCGATTCATGTCCGAATGACTTCTTTTCTTACTAAATACAATATAATAACACCGTATCAATATGGCTTTATGAAAGGTCTTTCTACCGAGCATGCTCTTTTAGCGCAAAAAGAAATAATATTGGAGGCATTTGAACAGGAATTATGTACATTGGGCGTTTTTATCGATTATTCCAAGGCTTTTGACCGGATCAGTCACTTAACATTATTAAAAAAACTGAATCATTATGGTTTCCGCGGATTATTTCTTGATCTAATCAAATCTTACCTTCAGTACCGCAAGCAGAAAGTAATTATCAACAACAATGGCTCAGATTTAAGATCTATAATTTCAGGAGTGCCACAAGGAAGCATCCTTGGGCCGCTATTATTCTGTATATATATTAATGACATTGTTAACATTGACAGTTCTGTTAAATTTATTGTGTATGCTGACGACACGTCCCTCCTAATTACTGCCCGAGATCCAAATGATGCTGTTATGAAAGCAAACATTGTACTAATGAAGCTATCGACTTGGTCCACTGTGAATTCCCTTGTTGTGAATGCAACCAAAACAAAAGCGGTCCTTTTTCGACCAAGAAACCGCCGCATCTATTTGCAGTACCAGTTGCAGTTTGAAAACTTGGTCATTGAAATTGTGCCTGTTGCGAAGTGTTTGGGAGTACTCTTTGAACAACACTTGTCTTGGGATTTGCAAGTAGATACAATTATTAGAAAAATATCCAGAGTGTCAGGTGTACTTTCTAAATTGAGACATTGCCTCCCTAGAAGTGTAAAACTCCTTATTTATAACTCCCTTTTTATGTCAATAATAAGCTACTGTTATTTAGTCTGGGGGACAACCACATTATGAAACATTAATAAATTACACATAATACAAAAGAAGGCTGTTCGCGCTATCATGAATGTTCCATATCTTACTCATTCCGAACCACTCTTCAGAGAACTAAAATTAGTGCCGCTTCCTGACCTCTATCAAAACAGGTATTAGAAAGAGAAACAGATCGCTTGAGACCATATCTTGTCTAACACTAAACAGAAATATTCGGGACACTCGCTATCATGAGATTTGGGAGGTCCCCGGTAACCGCACAAAATATGGTGATCAGATGCTGCGATTTCAACTGCCGAAATTACTTAATAACTGATGACGCACATATATTTGTTTCCCTTGCATGTTACAAAGCGTTCGCCTCTGTAAGTGTGCTTCTTTGCATATATTCATTGGCTGTTTATTCACATTTGCCTTTTGTGTAATTATATTGCTGCTTTTCAATTATTATTTCTTATATGTAAAGTGTTCCTCACCTACTCTTTGTACATCTTTTGTTCTTCGAATTCATATTTTGTTCATATCTAATGTATATTTTCAATGCTGTGTCGTTGCCAAGAAGACGGTCAGTGGACGCTGTCAAGCCCTATTTTGAGGCTTTTTGTCCATTGTCCGCGACATCATTGTCTGTTGATATTGATGTTGGAATAAATTGGATTGGATTGGATTGGATTGAGATTGAGCCTGCACTCGCTCTAAACGCTGCTCCAAGTCTGCCTCTTGCGCTCAAAAGTTCCGGCTTTCCCTCATAGCTTGGGTGCTTGGGAGCGCAATGAGACGGACCTACGCGCAACTCTCGCAACCAAAGTAACTCTAGTTCTCGTGACATATCAGCGTCATGTATCGCGATTTCCTGCTTCGGCCGTCGGTCACTTGTCGCATATGGCAGGCTCAGCGTAGCTGTATTTTTTATCGCCACCAATGGACTTCGTGTTAGGGATTCGGCGAAGCCGGTAAACGAGGTTGTTTAGACGGCTTCTGTCCATGCGAGAAAATTCTAATCTCCTTACATCATCGCCTTGGCGCCCCTCCCCTTCCCTCCTCCCCTTGTATGGTGTGGAGGCGTGTAGCCTTTGGCCCCACATGCCGACACCGTGATTTTCATTTCGTTTGTTCATAGTAACGGCTATGTGTAGCCTGTTGAGGATGTATCGGCCTGTGTGAGTTTGGGAGACCCACTCATTCTGCGCAGAGAGGTGGGCGTGACAGAGTTCTCATAAGGTGTTATGAATTCCCAGTTGGAGAAATCGGTGTGCACCTGTGTTAAATGGAAGCCCTGGGGCGGTTTTGTAGACTGTTCTTATGAGAGCATCAATCTGTCATTCCTCACGAAATGTGAGTTTCAGGTAGGGTGTGCGCTTTTTCCTGGCAGACTTTCTTTAGAACACCTTCCGCGACAGAGACCAGAAGATTGGAAGGGTATCGAGCGTTATCCAGCCGCTTACACTGCCGAAAAAAACTTTCATGCGTGAGATGCGGGCAAGTCTTCATAATCTGTCGTTCCTCATGAGATGTGAGTTTCAGATAGGGTTTAGAGTGTGCGATATGCTATTCAACTTCTGTACATTCCTTAACACGCAGGTTGCTTCTCTACCTCCTTTTTGCAGAATATAACAAGCACACGCATAGCTGAACGACTTCTAACGTGTTCAGTTTACGACGCTCATCCTTCGTGGACTACGGCAAACGGAACACAGGCAAGAGTAAAATGAATGAACGAGGAGTTCGTGCATGTATTTTGTGGCCGTGACGACGTGGACAGGTGGAGAGGCATGGTACTTTGGTGGCACATTACATAACGCGTATTGAAAATGGAATCCGTGTTGTGCGCAAAAAGTTACGCAGACGCAGCATGCGAAAAAGGGCCGAAGCTTATATGTCGAAAACCAAAGGTAGTACCGAAACGCGTGGAAAGAGCGTGGGGCCAGGGTATAACTCAATATACATGATCTCGTGGCCAAGAACAGTGTGCCTCGGTGCAGATTCCTTTAAACGCTTTACCGAAAAAAAAAAAAAACTGGCGAGAGATAGCGAGAGAGAGAGGCCGAGCGCCAGCGAAGCAGCCGTTATACCCCGGTAGTCACGTGGTACAGCAGCGGTGAGGGGGGGGGGGGGAGAAGGGGGCTGGCTGCGCCCCCCTGGAAATTTGGACAATATTTTTTTTCGCTCGAGCTAAAAAGTTGATTAGCACACTAAGGTTCCTCATATCAGTAGAAGCGCCATTCAGGATTGCGAGCAAACTTTGAACTCTGCACACTATGACGTAATCTTGCTGGTGGTGGCACGGCAGTGAAAGAATGACAGGCTGAAGATAGCGAACGAGGAACGCCTGAGGTTTTCTATCTTGTACATCGAGATCTACTCAGTATTATCGCGAGAACTTCCGCTTTCTCATAAATTGCCGGCTACATTTAGGAAAAAGTCTAGAGCGCCACACTTAGTAAGAAAAGTGTGACACCTTCCCGTGGCGTCACATTTGCTTGTAGACACTCCTTGCCGAAATAACGAAATTTCGACCACCCCGCCAACCAAACCAAGCCAATATAAATCCGCCCCTCAAAAAGCTTGTACGCTTGTAGTGCACTGAAAGCCGAGGACAGTAGTGTCATTATGCGATGCATTTCAACGAATTAAGATAAGACCACATAATCATTTTGGTCCCAGTTAAATGGAACAGCAACTAAATTTTGTGTATGGCTACCTATCAAAATAGGATAGACAATTAAATAAGCTTTTTATTAAGGGAAGAGTGTAATTCGTAGTAGTCTATGCTTTGCTTCATTTTCTGGTTATGAAAACGATTGTCAAGCGCTTCGGACGAATTTATAGTGTAAACACACAGAGAGCCACACTGCCGGAGCGACGGAGGGACGTGCAACATTTGGCAGTAACATGCGTCCAGCATAGTCATGGCTTCGCGATCGTGCACCAAACGGAACGGCGTGAAGCGCGTCGTCTCTTGAAAAGCAGTGTTGTATGCGAACGTGACGTAAGGCAAGATCTGGTCCCAGTTCTTATGGTCGGTGTCGACGTAGATGGAAAGCATGTCTGCAATGGTCTTATTGAGCCGCTCAGTCAGTCCGTTTGTTTGAGGATGGTAGGCAGTGGTTCGACGGTGACTGGTGCCACTGAGACGCATAACTTCCTGAGTAAGGACTGATGTAAAAGCCGTGCCTTTATCAGTAAAACTACCGCAGGGGCACCGTGACGAAGGACAATGTTAAAGATTAAAAAGTTCGCAATTTCGGCAGCGGTGCCGCAGGGGGCTTTCGTCACACAATACCGGGTGAGGTAGTCGGTGGCAACCATAATGTACTACCTGTTGCCCAATGATGATGTCGGAAATGGTTCCAGCATGTCCATGCCGACCTGGTGGAAAGGGATACGAGGCGGATCAATGGGCTTCAATAGGCCGGCCGGCTTCACAGGTGGTGTCTTCCGACGTTCGCGTAGTTTGGAGGCGGTTCTTGAGGTCGTCGAAAGCCGTCTGCTGTTCTTGGGCCCAGATGAAAGGTTGGTCGTCCATTGTCAAGCGAGTTAGAGGCTCGGCTAGTCGGGAGAAGTCTCGCACAAAACGTCGGTAATAGGCGTGGAGACCCAAAAAACGGCGCACAGCACGCTTATGAGTGGTGGTCGGAAACGCAGAGACGGCAGCCGTTTTGTCGGGGTCAGCGCTAATATCTTCAGCGCTCATGACATGGGCCAGGAACTTCAGCCGTTGGAACGCAAAGTGGCATTTCTGCGGTTTGAGCGAGAGGCCGGCCGATCGTATGGCTTCCAGTACTGCACTCAAGCGCTTGAGATGCTCGTCGTAGGTGGCAGAAAAAATGACATCATCATCAAGGTAGACGAGGCAAGACTGCCGTTTGAGGCCAACGAGGACAGTGTCCATCATTCTTTGAAAGGTGGCAGGAGCGGAACACAAGCCGAAGGGGAGCACCTTGAACTCGTACAACCCGTCAGGAGTAACGAACGCTGTCTTCTCGCGGTTTCATCCATCTACCTCAATCTGCCAGTACCCCGTGCGGAGGTCAAGAGAAGAAAAGTAGCGAGCATGACGCAGCCAGTCGAAAGAGTCATCGATTCGAGGTAACGGGTAAACGTCCTTTTTGGTAGTTTTGTTAAGTGTTTGATAGTCGACACGGAATCTCAGTGTCCCGTCCTTCTTAGCGACCAGCACAACGGGCGAAGCCCATGGGCTTGTAGACGGTTGTATGACACCATCTCGGAGCATTTCGTCCACCTGCAGTCGTATCGCCTCACGTTCTCTCGCCGACACTCGATAGGGGTGTTGACGAATAGGCCGCTCACTGTCATCAACTATGATGCGATGTTTCGTTATGGACGTCTGCCTGACCTTAGAGGTGGTCGCAAATCAGTCATGAAAAGAGTCAAGGATGGTTTGCAAGCGGCGATGCTGATCAGTGTTCAAAGCAAGGTTCACGTCAGCCTTAACTGTTCGACTAGGTCCTCCTGCAGGGGTGTCCCGGGACGTTGACAACGCGCAGTGGGTGGCGGGCTCGCTAATTTAATCGAAATAGGCGATGGCTATATTTTTCGCCAAGTGGCGGTATTCGGCGCTAAAGTTCGTAACTAGAAGCTCAGTTCGCTGGTTCTGCAGGGCAACGACACCCCGTGAGATGCAGACTTGGCTCGGCAGTAAAGACAAGTTTTCTTCTGCGATTCCGTTGAACGCGCGGGGGTTGTCGCAGTCCACCGTAACAAATAAGCTGGCACGCGGTAATAGATTGATGTGGTTGTTGGACACGCGAAAAATGGGTCTGCCTGGCGCACTTTCGTCGGCTATGGTGCATGGGGCGGAGAATGTCACCATGAGTTCGCGGAGGTCGATGACAGCCCCATTTTCACGAAGAAAATCGAGACTGAGGATCAGGTCCTTGCAACACCAAAATGTCGCCGAAAGCCGGCAGAATGGGCAGAAGGGCGCACCGGGACTAGCCAGGCAGACACACTCAGCGAACGAACGCACGAGCCGGGTAAGCCAAGGAAGACCAGCGGGTGCTGTCCCTCCGCATGGCGGCGCCAGTAAATGGCTAACATTGTGGCAATATCCACTGATATTGCTCCCATGTAGGACCGAAACACTATAATAATGTTACTTTTTTTGCTTTAGTCGAGAGTTAATTGTAAGTTCTTGATGTACTTTTTCTAATGTTTTTGCAATGTTATATGTTTAACGTTCTTATAGCACTGATAAAAATCAGCAAAAATTAATACAACATTCTCGAAAATGTTAAAGCAACCTCCCACGGGCATGCGGGCCCGCCAGTTGTAACGGTACACAAGTTGACACTTTTCAAAGACGAACTACGGGGGCGGCACTTGAGCTCCACACACAGCACAGCATGCAAATCATACATTCGCCTCCGAACGGCTACTATCGTGTCAAGCCTATACTCCCGTTACCAACGGGTGGCTGGTGAGTAATAGTGAAGAATGGTTAATAAAGAAAACTTCCTAACAAAATATTGGAGCTGTGCAGAGAATGCATGGCAGGCACAGTAGAAGAGATTTAGGTGCAACGTACAGCTAGTCGAATATTATATTTACTGTAGGAACAGTGATAAAAGGTCCGGGACAAACATATTGCACTTCTGTTTATATTTATGATTCCAACACTGTAATAAAGTTTAGAGGACTATATTAAAACAATGTTCATTTGGAACATAAAACTAATGTTTTGGCACAACATATAACATTGTATGGTAATTTTTAACAATAAATTAACATTAAAAGTCACCATATCAAAATAATGTTTACTCTCAATGTTGAACTAATGCTTTCTTTATAACACATAATGTTATTTAATAATGTTCCACATTAATGTAACATTCCAATGCGGCATTTAACGTTACTGCCATTATTCTAATGTTCGGTGCGACCCGCGACCCATCCACCTCGTATGAACGCTATTGTAATCAAGCGCCCTTTACAGCCTATCGTGCAGGCCAGAAGTCTTCAAAAAGCGGAGCAGTACCTTGGAGGCCTTCACCGCCGACGACCGCCGCGGCCAGTGGCCGAGAATCTTCGTTTCCGTCAGTGGGCGCAGGTCGAGATGCTCCAGTGCACGGAAGAAAGGCTGTCTTCCAGCGCTGTAGGCAGGGAATTCACAAAGAATGTGGCCTATTGTCTCATCACACCCACAGATGGCACATGCAAGCCTAGGGCTGTCAGCCATACCTATTAAGAAGGAGTAGTGCTTGGTGAAAGCTACACCAAGCCACAGGCGACACAACAAAGTTGCTTCACGTCGTGGTAGGCCGAATGGAAGCCGAAGCTTCAGATCTGGGTCCAAGGTTTTTAAACGCGAATGCGAGAATTGGCCTGAATTCCACGCGGCAAGCGTGATGTCCCGCGACAGTGGTCTAAGCCTACCCACTGCGTCGGCTCTCGAGATGGGGATGGACACGCAATCACCCTCATGGTGAGCAGTTCGCGCGGCCTCGAACGCGCGGTGGTTGCCTGCGATGCCGCTGTGTCCTGGCAGCCATTGGTAAACAATAGCGTGTCATTTTTTGATGGCTATGTGGTGAAGCTCTCAGATTTCGGCGACAAGTTGTTCATGGGACCCAGGACGAAGAGCAGATTGTAACGCTTGGAGGGCTGCCTTTGAATCAGTAAAAACAGACCATTGCTGGGGTGTTTCTTCACTGATATGCTCAGTGGCGACACGAATAGCAGTAAGTCCTGCACCAGTCGATGAAGTCCACTGTGATGTTTTCACTTTCTTAACTATGGTCCTTACGGGGATGACTACGGAGCCCGAGGAACTGGAAGGGGTCACTGAGCCATCGGTGTATACGTGCAGTCGGTGTCCGTGTTTCTCATGCAAATATTCTAGAGTTGTCTGTTTTAGTGCTGTCGTCGGTAAATCAGCCTTCTATTTGATGCCCGGTATGGAAAGAAGCACACGAGGTTGGTGCAGACTCCATAATGGAGAAGACGGTCTAGAAGCTGGTGTAAATTGGGTTGGTAGGAAGTCGTGATGGGCATCAATAATTTTCTCAAACGATGTACTCGGCCGGTTAGCAGGAAGACTGGCAAGATGGTGTGCGGGAGTCCGAGAGACGGGACGAATATGTGCTCTCAAGGCTTCAGTTGTGACATAGGCAGTCACTGGATTCTCCTCAGCGTTGAGTACTGTTGCGGCTGCAGACGCGCATTTTGGCAGACCTAGGCACGTCCGCAGAGCTTGAGCCTGAACGCTTTGCATGTTCGTTTTCCTCAAGTTTCCTAGTGCAGGGATTCGAGGAGCAATTCATAAAACGTTCGGTACGTACTACGCATTTTTCATTGAAGGTAATGGTTTTAGGCCATCAAAAATCATTTTCTACGTGGCATGCTAGGCAGCGCACTCGTTATGGGGAGTGCTAGCGATTTTTTTTTTGGGGGGGGGGGGGGGGGGCGGCACTCCCGTTCTAGCTGTGGCCGCGACCACATGCCAGCCTGCGTGAAAATGGAAGCCTCCTATTCCCACCTGCTGCTGCAAATGGGCACTTTCGCGACTGCTTGCACGTTCGCTCTCTCGGTTAGAGTGGCAAAGCATATAGGCGAGTTTTCATGACCACTTGGCTATTTCCCGCGGCGAGGGGTTTCCCAAGGAATAGAAATTAGGAGGGAGGGGGGGGGGGGGGGTTAATGTAGAGGAAAAGCGGCAGTCATTTTAATTTGTGTCATTGATTCATTGATATGTCGCGTAACGTTTAACGATGACTCTAATTACTCAGCCCAACGCTTTTCAATCTTGGAGGTATGGAGAAAGAAATGCAATAAATGTCATTCCCAGCAAAGAACTGCAATAGAGAACACATTCGGCCTTCTCAAGCAGCGGTTCAGAAGGCTGTATCTGGCTGATGCTGTTACCATCAAGCAGTGCTGTCTAACCATCATGGGCGCATGCGTATTGCAAAACATGTGCAATGCTGAACGGGACCTCTTCGACGACCTTCAGCAAATTCATCAGCCTGAACAGGTAGGGAATGATGATGAAAATGACATTGTCGACCGCAGTTTGGTAGTGTACAGCGAAAGCCTGCTAAAAGCCATAGCGCAGGAGCAGTGCTGAGTCCATATTCTCCAGAAGTGCGTGCCACTGTGAGTGTTCTTGTGAAATGAATTGTGCAACATCGCATGTTTACGATTGCAAATAAAACAGTGTTGCAGCACATTGCCTGATGGAACACATGAAAATTTATTTATCTCTATCAGTGGATGGCACCTCCTCGACAGCCGTGACGAGGCGCTCAATAAGGGTCATTTTTTTCTCAAAGCGCTCTGCTTTTTGTTTTCTTGCCTCCCAGAATTCATCAAGGAGGACTTGTACCGAACTTTCTTTGCGCCTTTTTATTTCTGGCCGGTTTTGTCGTGCCGATGTTGGCGGCTGCGGCTCTTCGTCCAAACAGCTTGGCCCCTCTTCAGTTTCGTCGCTACAATGTGGAGGAATGGAATGCTTAGCTTCTGAATAGCTGCATCTTGAGAATTAGCAGTAAAGGAACCCACCTGCTTTTTCCTATTGTTTTCCTAGGTGCGAGAAGCACAGTTGGAGCTATGTGATGTCCTTTTTCAAGAACTTCGCTCAACTCCCTGGAGAAAGGAAGACAAACTACAAGCCTGAAAAAGCGCAGTGCAGGAAATAGACTAATACACTCACTCTTCATGCTCACATGACGTCCTGGAATGCCCAGAATAACCCTTTTTTTTTTGCCCTGGCCCTTTTATAGGCCCACTCAAGTCTTTTCCATTTGTTTTGCCCCTGAAGCGCAGTGGTTTTCATCGAAAACTTGCCAGATATCAAATCGGCTAGTTTTTGCCATAAGGCTTTGTTCTAAGGAAAGACACGGGCACAAACTCAGCCACATGGAAACGCAACACTTCTGCTCTACATTTGGCATCTAAATGCATGTCGAGCTCGAACAAAAATTATGTAACACTGTCATTTCACATAAAAACCATGCATGTTAACTATGTTTATAAATGTACTTGATATTATAAACTACCTGCTATGCATCCGTTAATGCTGGTCATGATCAAGTATATAGCTTTAGTGTGTCATCTAATTTCAGAGCTGCATTATAATTCCCATCGCCGAACCCCTGAGCATGCAGAAAGCTACACATGATTATGACAGCTGCAAGAAAGCTATCTGCTGCTTCAAAAAGGCCAGACTTGATCCCACATTGGCCTTCACTGCCTCAAATCATGCAGAACTATGCCCACTCAAAGCTAGACGATCACTGAAATATCCATGTAGCGTGACTTGCCGAAAACTGCCCTTCCTCCCGACATTTTCCATGAGCTCCTTGTACTTGGAGATAAGAAAGCGGGCCTTCGGCCCATTCCAGAGGTCATACTCAGGGAAGCCTGGGCGCTCATCGGGCGTAGGCCCCACAGCTGCATAAACCTGCGCTGCAGTTGATGCAGCGGTCGACGCCACGGTTGGAGACGGGGCCATCGTCGCAGGCGACGCGGAGGCCGACTCTGCGGGGAGCCATCGGTGGTGCAGCCGTCTGCGTTGTCTCTCACTACAACGGACATGATCTCCCCATCTGTGCACAGAAAAATAATGGGAACTTATGACGACTTGGGCGCTTACGATTTGGCGCTAACACTGGAACAAAGCTATGCACTAGATGTTGAGCGTTAACAGAATAACAAACAAGTATGTTATCATAATTTAACATCCAATAGGTCGTAGCGAGAAATACTGCAAGAAGGAAGTAGACAGTTGCAGCGAACGCAGAGCTCCACCAAAAAAAGAAATGAACCAGGTGCATACGTGCACGTACGCACTCACGTCGGTAGTGCACGTACCAGGCGTGGCGTAGGCAAAGCCTTCACCCTGACGAGCGCAGGGCCCGTTTTCGTCGACCACAGGTCACAGCGTCGGGAGCTGGCCATTGATTAGCACGTTCAGTGCTCCGCCAATTTCGCCTGCTGCGTCCCGCCTTGCACCACCGTTGCCCACAACCGGCACCTCCGACTGTGGGGGTTCAGAAATTTCGTGAACCAGCCCTGCACCTTTGCGGCACTTTTTGAAACGAACGGTGGGGTGCAGATGGTGCTAGGCTGCACCGCTGAAGCAAATGGCAGTGTGCAGCACCACGTGAACCAGTTCAGGAGGTGCAGCCGGAACGAATGGACCTAACGTGCTCTGGTCTGAAGCTGTGTCGATGAAGATGCGTCGACGTAGCGTTGTGGTATTATAAACCTCGCCTGTACGTTTACGCCACCGCCACCGGTAGATCGACGCATTTTTAAACCGAGGAATTTCGCAACTCGGATACTGCAGAGTGCGTTCGTCGACAGCTGTGTCATCCGAGTTTCAGAACTGGACTGTAGTTTCAAACACTGCCCGTCCTCAGGCAAAATATCCAAAAAAATTGCTGCGGTTCAACTACTGCTAAATCTGGTTAGAGAGCGAAAGCTGTGGTGTATCGGGAAACTATGCGCGGCTTGACGTCTGTAACGTTGAGTGCGTTCCGCATACTGGATAAACAGTGCAATGTTAGAGATGAGGGCCGGTACCTTGACTGAGCTGACTCTTTCAGCGCCGCAGGTCCCTTCTACGAATGACGTTGTCGGACTTGGTTATGAAGGAAACTGTGCAGGGGGTTTATTTACATTATTTACAAGATGTAGGAACCCATTGGAGGGTGATGGGGGAAAGTCGGAGGATCTGAGAATATCTGAGAATGATCGAGGATTCCTCCTTCACGGCACTCGTCGTCCGGTTTTAAAAGTGTCCGGTCCCTAGGATTCCCCAGGTTCGAGGAGGTCTTCGCCAGGTTGGGCGTGGCCTAAAACTTCTACTGTCGTACACACACACACACACACACACACACACACACACACACACACACACACACACACACACACACACACACACACACACACACACACACACACACACACACACACACACACACACACACACCACACACACACACACACACACACACACACACGCACGCACGCACGCACGCACGCACGCACACACGCGCGCACACACACACACACACACACACACACACACCACATCACATAGGGACACACCCCCGTCACATGTCTCGCCGGAGAGAGAGGGTGCCGCTGGACCATCGCCCCCTCCAGAGAGAGTCTTCGCGTCCGAACGGCAGTTCTCACGCTGTCAAGCCGGACACGCCTTCAGGGAAGTCCGAATGAGCAAGGCGCCGGTAAGCCGGCAAAGTAGAATGGGTGAGCCACCCCTGCTCGGGTTGGCGGACACTAACTTCCTCCGTAGCAATGTTGTTTACAAACGGCGGCAGAGTCGTCTGTCTCGAATCCAATAACCCAAGCGGGGACAGGCCGTGGGAACCAAGATCCCTATCGCCGTGCAGGGACCCCGGCTGCAGGTGTCCCGGGCCGACTTCGCAGCTGACCCAGACGGGCTGTCGCCAGAATCCTTACAGCTCCTCCGCGGCCCGAAAAATCTCGAATGTCCAGCGTTGACGACCGCTGGGCAGGAAGAGATGAGATGGCGTCCGTGTTGGTCCCCTGGATTGCAATATCAGCGCCCCCAAGGCAGAACCCAAAGCACCACCAACAAAGGAAAGCGCAGGTGGGACGTTCCAAACAGCAAAGCACTGCCCCACCCGCAAGCGCTCGGAATTCGCCAAAGAATCACCAGGCTTTTTCCATCGACAACAATAATCTTTAAAAAAAAAATTGTGTTCAAATTTGGGTTAATTTTGTGCCGACTGAGCGCGAAACATCCCCTTTTGAAACTGCCACAGCCGAATTACTCGGAACAAAGTAAAAAAAGACACCCAAACCGGAGGAGATTCCTCTAAGTTCTCTCGCTTACATCAGTCTGCTCAAGCCATCAGCATTTCCGCGCAGTTTCCCCTTTTTATAACGCGCCAAGAAATTGTACTGTTGGAGAGCCAGACTCCATCTGAGCGAGCGACCATTTTTGGGGGACATCTGTCACAGCCACGTTAAAGGGCAATGGTCAGTCGCAAATACAAACTTTGCTCCGTACAGGTAACAACACGACAACTTCTGCGCTGCCCAAACTAAACACGCGCACTCTTTTTCGGAAGCGCTGTACGCTTCCTCTCTATTGGTCAGCTTAATTACGGCTGATGTACAGAATTGGGTGTTCTTCATGGTCGTAGCCAACTTGGCTTAATACAGCACCCAGTCCTCTATCACTGCCATCACACTGGACTATAAACTTTTTCCCATAGTCAGGGGTCCTGAGCAAGGGTCGGGACACGAGTGCTTCCTTCAGGCTTTTGAAGGCATTTTATATTTGGTTATCCCAACTTAAGTTAGTAGGTGCTCCCTTTCGCAAGGCGTCAGTTAAGGGACTAGCCCGCTGTGAGTAGCTAGGAATATATCGCTGGTAGTACCCAACTAATCCCAAAAATGAGCGAATGTCCGTTTTCGTCCGTGGTTGCGGAAATGCTGCGATCGGGGTAATTTTTAACTCGGATGGGCTCCTGGTTCCCTGGCCTACAACGTGGCCAAAGTACGTCACCTGAACGCAACCAAATCTACACTTTTCTGCCTTCAATATCAGTCCAGCCTGTCGTAAACTGGAAAACACGGTCTTTAGGTGTTCTAGATGTTCTTGCCATGTTTCCGAAAAAATAGCCACATCGTCTAAATAAGGGAGTGCAAAGCACTGCATGTCCTTCAGTACGATGTCCATGAGTTTCGAGAAGCTGTAGGGGGCACTCTTTAACCCAAAACTAAGCATTAAGGGTCGAAAGGTGCCCGCTGGGGAGATGAAAGCGGCATACCTGCTCGCGCTTTCTGAGAGGGGTACTTGCCAATATCTCCGTACGAGATCGAGGGTGGAAATGAATATCGCGCCGCTCACCCTTTCTATCCTTTCCTCCATGTTGGGAATCGGGTATAGCTGATCCCTGGTAATTGCATTCAGCTTTCTATAATCCACGCAGGGACGAGGATCTTTCCCTGGGGCCTCAACAAGAATTAGCGGTGAGGTATAGTCACTTTCCGCTGGCGCTACAACCCCTAACTCCAACATGCGCTGAATTTCCGCGTCCATTATTTCTTTTTGCCGCGGTGGTACCCTGTAGGGTTTCGACCGTACCGGCACGTTAGATGTGAGCTCAGTTTCGTGCGTCAGGAGGTGTGTCTTTCCCGGGCGACTGCTAAATATGTCAGCGAATTCGCTCAACAACTGCTTTAGCGTGTCGACCTGGGTCCCGCTTAGGAAATCTGTATTCACGGAGAGAGCCAGAATGTTCTCCACGTTGTCACTAGCGTCCGCACCTCCCTTCCAACCCTGACTCTCGCTGTCCAGCTCTTCTGGTTCATTTAGAATCAGATTGACGATCTCGCTGCGTTCCATGAACGGCTTCATTACATTGCAGTGATTGATTCTCACTTGCTTTCCCCTGTCTGGAACCCTTAGCGAGTAATTCGTCTCCGAAAGTTTTTGCAACACTTCCACTGGACCATCCCAATGAACGTCCAGCTTGTTTTTTCTCGATGGCCGGAGGATCATCACGCGATCGCCCTCGGTGAAACCTCGTAGGCGCGCGTTTTTGTCATAATAGACCTTGGCGGCCTCCTGGTCAGCTTTCATATTTCGGTTTACTAATTCCCTCGTGTTGTTAAGGCGGTCCAGTAGCTCAAGCACGTACTCAACCACTGTCTGGTTCGCTCCTGTCCCTTCCCACATGTCTCTCAGCATTTGGAGGGGAGAGCGGAGGGCTCTTCCGTACACGAGTTCTGCTGGTGTAAACCCTGTAGCTTCGTGGGAGACTGTTCGTAAAGCGAAAAGTGTGGCCGACAGACAATCCTCCCAGTCTGCTTTATGCCCATAACAAAGAGCGCGTAGCACCCGCTTCAGCACCGAATGCCATTTCTCTACACTGTTGGACTGCGGATGATACACCGAGCTGTGTAACAGTTTATTCCGCATCTTTCTAGGAATGTGGTCGTCAAGGCGCTTGTAAAGACCATCGCCTGATCGGCTTGGATTTCGGCCGGAAATCCTATTCTCGCGAACACTGACAAAAGGGCGTCAACTATTTCTGTGGAGCTCAAGTCCTTCAACGGAACTGCTTCGGGAAATTTTGTGGCGGGAACTAACATAGTAAGCAAGTACTTATAGCCTGATTTCGTTTTAGGCAAAGGGCCTACTGTGTCTATTACAAGCCGGCGGAAGGGTTCCGAGATCAATGGACAAATTTTCAGTGGAGCCTTCCATGTCTCTCCCGACTTGCCCACGCGCTGACACGCATCGCATGATTTTACGTAGCGTTCTGATTCTTTGAAACAACCCGGCCAATAATATTCCATTAATAGCCGCTCCTTTGTTTTATTGATTCCCAGATGTCCTGCCCAGCCATTTCCGTGACAAAGACTCAGAATGTCCACTCTGTATTTTTCGGGCACGACCAGCCGATCAAATGTTTTGCCTTTTCTGTCCTGGTAGTGTCGGTGTAGTAGGCCTCCCTTCTCATGCATCGTTATGTTGCGTCTCGCGATGCCCTCTTTAGCTGTAAGGTGCAGTCTTTCCAAAGTGGGCTCTTGCTTCTGTTCTTTTATTAGGGACTCCCTGTTCACCTGCAGAAGGCGATCAAAACTACGCGATGTTGGAGATAAAACGGATCCTTCAGCGTTTTCTGCCTCCTCCACCGACTTAGTGGTTGAAGTCCCTGGTCCCTCATCTGCTCGGTCAGCTGTCTGGCTTTCATTCATCGTTAGTTCCCTTTCCTCCTCATTTGTTTGCAACGATATGCTGGCTGGTGCGTCTCTGGCTACCTGAGGTTCGGGAATCTGACGTAGTTAAGATGCTAGCGCGAGTTTTCGACCTTGTCAAAGCTTGTATCACCCCGCTTCCCAGCTTCTGGCCTCTCTCGCGTAGCAATTGGTCTGATCGATTCGAGAAGAGGTAAGGGTATTGAAGTGGCACGGCCTTCGAAACTGCGGCCTCAGTGATTAGCTCTCCAAACGGTCCACAAATTATCACTCTAGCTATGGGAAGGCATACACTGTGTTCTTCTACTGCCTGTTTTATCCACGAGACTTCTCCCGTAAAATCGTCCACTGACACGTAAGACGGGTGGACAACGTCCATCGTCGCGGCGCTACCACGAAGCACTCTGCACGGTTTCCCGTTAACGTGCAGCTCGTGCAGATATGGCTTAAGGAGCTCTAGATTCTCGGCGTTATCCTCGACGCACGAGAACACCAAACGTTGCTTTGTACACTTGGCTGCGAAGTGCCCGACCCCATTGCAGTTGTAGCAACGAAATGGCCTACTAGCCTCAAACTCTTTTTTTGCGGCTTTGTCTGCTCCCTGTCTATTTGCCTTTTTTCACGCTTTTCTGGCGCTACCTTTGTTGCTTCCGATTGCTATGAACTTCTAGCACTTCGCGTCTTTCTGCTAGGCCCCTTATCTCGCATCGCGTTTCGAGCGTGTGACGCACCCTCTTCAGTGCTCAACCTTCTGCGCGAAACGTACTCCTCTGCTAGCTCAGCGGCCCTTTCAACTGTGTCGACTTTTTCCCTGTCTTGAACCCACAGTTTCACCACTTGGGGAATGCTTCGGTAAAATTGCTCAAGGCAAAAACACTCGATGATTTTGTCTCGGCTTTCGTAAACCTCGGCTCCTTTTAGCCACTCTAGCAGATTCGTCTTTACGCCATACGCGAAATCCGGATAGCCGTCGCTATCGTTTTTCATTGTGCTCCTGAAGTGCTGTCGGAAAGCTTTGGCTGACAGCCGGTACCTTTTTAGCAGGCTGGCTTTGACTTTTTCGTAGTCAGCTGCGTCTTGCGTGCTAAGTCTCGCTTTGACTTCAGCTACTTCACATGGCAAGAGTGTCAGAAGCCGTTGCGGCCATGTACTGCGAGCAAAGTTCTCCCTTTCGCAAGTTCTCTCAATGTTTCCCAGGTACAATCCTATGTCCCTTCCACTTTCATAGGGCTGCATGAATCTGTTCATTCTATATGATTGTACATCGCTTGCTCTTTCAGGAGACTCAGCTCTCGTACTGTCGCCTTTTTTCCGATTTTCGTTTTCAAGCTGCAATCGCTTTAGATTTCTTTCTTCTTTTTCAGCTTCCCACTTTTGCCGTTCGTTCTCTTTTTCCCATTCCGCTTCCCTTTTGTTTTTTTCCTCCTGATCGGCTTTCTCTTTACGTGCTTTTTCCTCCCGTACCAAATTCCATGTATCTACCAGCTGATCGTCCTCTACGTGTTTTTGAAATGTCTTGCATATTTCAGGTTTTGTATTTTTTTGTAATTTTGCCCTGTAGTTCTATTGACAGTTCCTCGCATAACAAGTCCGGCTTTGACAATTTCATAACGTCCATGACAACGCTTTCTCCGCTTTGGCAATGCTATCTTCAAATTGTCGTGAGATTACTCTTTCTCAATTGACATACACTTCCCAGTGATTCTAGATTATTCTCTCAAAATCTGAAGCCTGGCGAATCCTATAGCAAAATGCCGAAACGCTTACCGGTTGAGAAAGCACGATGCCGCACGGTCCATCCCAGCTGCTGCCAACCAGTTGTTAGAGATGAGGAGTCCTTGAGTGAGCTGACCCTTTCAGCGCCGCAGGCC
The DNA here is from genome assembly GCA_030143305.2 of Amblyomma americanum. Lineage (NCBI taxonomy): Eukaryota > Metazoa > Arthropoda > Arachnida > Ixodida > Ixodidae > Amblyomma > Amblyomma americanum. Next base: position 30,374 of record JARKHS020025613.1, on the reverse strand, counting down.
CCTTCGACGAATGACGTTGTCGGACTTGGTTATGAAGGAAACTGTACAGGGGGTTTATTTACATTATTTACAAGATTTAGGAACCCATTGGAGGGTGATGGGGGAAAGTCGGAGGATCTGAGAATATCTGAGAATGACCGAGGATTCCTCCTTCACGGCACTCGTCGTCCGGTTTTAAAAAGGTCCGGTCCCTAGGATTCCCCAGGTTCGAGGAGGTCTTCGCCAGGTTGGGCGTGGCCTAAAACCTGTGCTGTCGTACACACACACCCCATCACATAGAGACACGCCCCCGTCACATGTCTCGACGGAGAGAGAGGGTGCCGCTGGACCATCGCCCCCTCCAGAGAGAGCGTTGTCTTCGCGTCCGAACGACAGTTCTCGCGCTGTCAAGCCGGACACGTCTTCCGGGAAGTCCGAATGGGCGAGGCGCCGGTGAGCCGGCACAGTAGAATGGGTGAGCCACCCCTGCTCGGGTTGGCGGTCACTAACGTCCTCCGTAGCAATGTTGTTTACAAACGGCGGCAGAGTCGTCCGTCTCGAATCCAATAACCCAAGCGGGGACAGACCGTGGGAACCAAGATCCCTATCGCCGTGCAGGGACCCCGGCTGCAGCTAACCCAGACGGGTTGTCGCCAGAATCCTTACAGCACCCACCCTGGCAGTTAATGGTTGATCGCGAGAGGTTCGTCACCCCATGAACGTTGCGCCCTATTGCTGCAGTGCCGCGTGTCCTCCACAGCGTTACCATCGCTAATGAAAGGAGCCCACATCTCTATTTTACCACCGCCACGTACCTATAAAAGCGCGATTGAGGCGTCCACTCTCCCAGGGAGCCAGTTATGCGCCTTCCTTCCCTCAAAATTATCGGAGTCTATAGAGCGTTGTCAACGCCAACGGCAATGAACACAATGAACACCGAAGGTTTAAGATTCTGTGCCGCGTTTCTCCTGCAATGTTGTGAATGCCAACGCATGCAGCGCGCATCTGTCACTACCGCCACGCAGGTTAAAGCGCGACTGAGGTGCCCACTGTCCGTGGGTCAGTTATGCACCTTTCGTTTGCTTTCGAAGAAAATTGAAGATAGATAGGTTTTGAAAATTGGTTTTGGGAATAGGAAATGGCACAATAAGTCTCACATATATCAGTGGACACCCGAACCGCGCAGTATGAAAGGGATAAACGTGGTTGGGCTGAAGGTCGTTAGGGTAATTTGCCGGTTTTCGCGACGACTGCTTTACATAGCGCATTGAAGCTTTTCGCTTCAATATTAAAAGCGACGCCCTTTTAACTGCGTCACACATAATAAGCTGATGTAAGTATGGATCGCCACCCACATCGGCCGGTGGTCGGTGGGGTGTCGGCGCCAACCGTGCGTTTCACAGCATTGTAGCGTTCTCGCAAAGCTGTGATACGAATACCTCGTATATATGACGATCTGGAAGGCGTATAGCTATGAAGGTGAGACTTCCTGGCTCGCAATGTGTAGCCGGTCCTACATTTCCGAGCACGATGCTCGTACAGGGCTCCATGGAGCGATGCCACCTCATGACCCGACAGCGTGCCACCCACGTATTTCCATACGGGACCGAAGCGCGCAGTACACAACTTCGGATTACAGGAAAGCCAGAGTTCACGCGAGGAACAAACGGCGCCCTTGCACAGGCCTATGAAAAACCGCGGATGAGGGTAACCGTGGGCCTAAGTTCTAGCCAGAAGACTTGAGACGCCACATCGACAGGCGCGCAACACGCATACTGACATAATATTCGAAATAAAACACGAAACAGCACGGCAGTGAATAACGAAGATGTATACACAGCAAACAAGCTGAAGACGCTAAACAAAAAAAACGTCATTTGCGGCTGCAGCCGCCAGTACTGGGCGAAACGATGGTCGTGAGCGCCAGCGTTCATCGGCACGGAGATGGAGGTGAAGGGTTCGCATGCGGACTAACGTTGGCTTGAGGTGCGGCGTGAAGACAAGCACTTGGTCCTCTCTGCGCAGGTCCCTGGACCTTGACGTTCAGCCGGAGCTCAGAAGCTGGCATCGAACTCAGAGCTCGAACAAAGCCTCAAACCAAAGAAAAAGTCACCGCTGTTAACGGCGGCGAGCGCACCGAACACTCAAAAGCGGGCAACGCTCGCGCCTTCCCGTGTCCTACGTCCCATCAAACGTCAAACGCGCCCTTTATTGCATTATTGCTTGTGCTGGATCAGCTTCATGTTTATGTTCACGCAGGCCACGTCACTAAAGCGGTAAATAAGGGTAGCGAGAGGACATCGCAGAAAGTGCGCGGGAAAGCGCGACACTAGCGGAAAAACGCGCGGCATGCCGCTGGCGGCACAAAGGGACGGCCATACCGGCGGCAAGGAGTGCGCGGGAAAGCGTCACCGCGCAAGCTCTTTTCACGCCAAACCGGCCGAGGTCCCTGCTTCCGGAGGAGCGCGCGCGGCTCCGCTGCCAAGAGGTGGCTGCTCAGACCCTCTGCGCGGCAGACCAACCCGCCGCCGAGGCAGGTTTCGCGTAGTTTCGCGGCACGCGGCGCGCCTCCGGCGGCGTGCAGCGCGTGTTTTGCCGCCAGTGTGTCCGTACCATTTTGCCTCCATAAAAACGCAGCCGCCGCGGTCGGATTCGAACCCGGGAACTCCGGATCAGTAGCCGAGCGCCCTAACCACTGAGCCACCGCGGCGGGTTACTTGATTTGCAATGCGTGAATTGCTGTCCCTGTGTGTACTATGACTTCGATGTGCATTATCATCACGGATGCGACAATGTAAGGTTGCAGATGCGCTGTCACGCTTACCACTGCCTGCATTACAGGAACAAGAAGAGATTGTCTCCGTGGTTTCTTCATATATCACTAAAGAACAACTGCAGGAAGCTGTACAAGCAGACCCAGTGCTGCAACATGTAATTTTGTACATAACTACCAAGTGGCCTACCAAAAGTACCTTCAGCTCTGAGCTGTTGCCGTTCTTCAATGTATTGGTAAAAGTTGGCAGTAATGGAAAATCTGTTCTTACAAGATGAGTAAGAACATTGACACCGTAATCATTGACGCCAGCTTAGCTGACGGCTGAAAATGAGTCACCCTGCCATATTGTTCAAACAAAACAGAGGCTATGCAACCAGTACTGGTGGCCAAGACGTGATAGACAGGTGGAGGATCTCGTTCGAGAGTGAACATTTGCACATTTGCAAATGTGCACATTTTCCAAGCTGCAGATAAATTTGTTAAACCATCGGTGGCATGACTACAGCCAATTTCACTATGAGAACGTGCCCAGCAGAAATTGCCACATTGTTGGTCTATTTGCAAGGGCTAAGGATCGAAAGTTGCAAAGTTTGCACTGACCGTGGCTGACTTCTACTCCAAGTGGCCAGAGGTCTGTATTGATACAAATATAACCTCCGAGAGTGTTAAGTTTCTAACTGCGATTTTCAGTCACAAAGGATACTGTGATGAGCTACTGACTGATCATAGGCCATAGCTTACATCTGAAATTTTAGAAGACTTCCTTCAGCAACGAGGAATCAAGCACACTTGCTCATCTGTTTACCACTTACAGAGTAACAGGCCGGTAGAGCTCTCCAACAGAGTACTCAAGGACTTCGTCCAACTTGCAGCAATGGAAGAGCACTCTCTTGAGACTGCCGCCTTGGAGTACCTGGCTGTTTACTGCAGTGCACCTCATGCGACAACTGGAACTGCACCAGCTGTATTGCTGCATGGTTGCACTGCAAGGACTGTGATGGACATTGTTGGTTGCCCGAGTTACAGGGTTCTCCAATCCAGGACCACAATTGACAAAGCTCCGGGAACGAGTGAGAGCAAAACAGCATTTCAGCGATAAGTACACTGACAGAAAGAGGGGCGCGAGGACTCCAACCTTTTGTCGTGATGGCTGTGTGGGTGAAAAAGCCTCTCATTTCTAAGAAGGGTGATCTGCTCTACAGCAAGCCACTGAAGGTTGTGGGACAGAAGGGACCTAGTTCATTGCTCCTTGAAGATCACCATGCATGGAACGCATCCAAGTTGTGTCAGGTGCCGGAGACATCGGCCCGATAAACACGTTGCAAACACTAATGCATGTCAACTCTCCCAGTGGGTATTCTTGGGAAGCTATAAGACCTTCCACCTTCCAAGGACTGGATGAAGGCAGTGCAACAATCTGGGAGTTTGGAAGATGAACATGTGACACCAGAACACGCAGAAATAGGTGAAGTCCAGCAGCCAGAACGGGGTCTACTTGAGTATCACGACTGCCTACATGATTGAAGAATTATGTTGTGAAGTAGGACTTTCATTCTTAGCAGTGTCCAATTTTTTTAAAGGGAAAAATTAATATGTGTACGTGATGAAGAAAAATAAAAAGGAAGCGGGGACAAGATGGTGTTGCCATAGCATCATGCGTCCGGTTTGTAATTTGATCTTCGACTTACTATACAGCACTGCACATCATGCACAGTGGCGTCTAAGCAGGTATCAACTTTTTCCCCTAGTATCGCAGTTGTGCACAAAGTTCTTGAGGCTCATTCTGCAGATTGGTCACTGATCCTTGCAATAAGAAAATATTTGTCAAATTTGTAATGCCGTTTATCTTTGCACAGTTATTTTTCTGTCACAGTTACCTTCAGGAATAACACGTCTGTAATGTTTTGTAAAGACCACTTGCTGGAGTGTTCTTTTGAAAAAAGTACGTAATGTCCTTTGAGCACAAAATGTGCCTAAATGCATAAATATCACCTGAAAGCCACATAACACATCACTAATCTTACTGAATTTCCTTTGGGGAAACTAGAAGCATAGCAAGCAATTTGGCTGAATGGTGACTTTTTGGTTAGCTGTGATGAATGGATAACGACACTCCAGCAACAGACCATTAGGTGTCGAATTAACCTGCGATACTATGGGTCTTGCAATACAATTACTTGAAATAGCATAAAAAATTATCCTGACAACTTCTAGAATGCCATAAAGCCAAACCCCTACCTGGACATAATCCTTCTGAATGCCTAGAGCACACCAGCCCCCGTCTGAGTGTGCTCATCTACTCAAAACTTGTGCAGCAGTGTGGACCTATGTGGACATTACTTCTTCTCCTCCATTAGGTGCATTGCACAATACAAAAACACATAAAGTAATCATCACCTCCATGTCAACGAAATTGTAATGAATACATCTTACAGTGTGCATTCACTGCTTTCATCTGTGCTCAGTCATTATCAAAAGGTCTAGTTCATCCTGACCAACACTAGCAAGCCTGATTCTAATCTTAAAATCTGGGGATGATTCATCTATGCTCAATCATCACCACATCTCATTACTGAGTACTGTTTTAAACTTTAGAGCATGGCATACATATGCAAATAATTAACTATCTCACGGAACACAGTTTCTAAGCACCGGTTTTTCATAATGGCTATCTGTGTAAAATGCTACTCACCAGATTTGTTAATTGGCCGGGTATTTAATACATATTAATATTATTTCTGTCTACATTTCAGTTCCCAAGCTGACATCATATTTTAAATTTTATGGCATTTGACTGTGTTTCTCACCTCGGGCTCTTTTTACAATCATCCTGACGCCTTTGCAATGATACACAGTTTTCTATCATTTAAAATTACTTTAATTATTTTAGTTCTTCCCAGGAAAATTAACATGTAGAATCTTTCAAGGTTGTCTGAGTGAATTTGGCATTTTACTGTTTTTAATTTATATATGAACAACTTACTCATCTGTATGAAGTCGCGACCTAGATTATTCACTGATGCACTGATGATGCTTTGATTTACCTCAGTGATTACTCATATGAACTGCTAATATTAAAAGTCACATCTCGATGTAACAATTTCTTGTTCCTTAATGTCTCTAAATGTCACTAAAGCTGAATTTATCATTTACACGGTACCCGAATATACACCAAAAAGTTTCCAGATAACAGTAGTGTGTACTTATAACAAGCTATAAATATCTTGGTGTTCATCTTCAGTCATACCTGTCATGGAATCAAAAAAGTAACTGTGTGTACTGCTAACACCTCGCTGGGCTTTATTGAACATCTAGAATAAGCTCCTGTAAATGAAAAATGACGCATACATTACACTAATCCTAGCCAAAAACTAGGACATGCATCACACATTTTGGATCGTGAGCAATCTAACCTAATTAGTGACATTGAAGGCTCGCAAAGCCGTATTTCTTGTTTAATTTTTTCTCATTATTCAAAACACTTCAGCATCTTAGTACTAAAAAACTTGGCTGAGTTGCATAAACTAGCATGTTACTAAAGCTGGTATAAATTTAACTCGTCATGCATTGTATCATTCATGTTTTCCTGCAGGTTTCTGTCAGCTACCCCCCCCCCCCCCCCCTCAATACATCTTTCTGCATAGTGACCACCCCTGCAAAGTTATATGCACCATCTGTCTCGCAACTCATTTTGCAAGATCATTCGATCATGATGGCCAAAGTCACACACTAGTTCAACTTGATGTTACACATTACAGCAAACACAAGCCCTAACGAAATTTTAAGGTCGAACAGATTCAGACATTGCCATTTGAACTGTATTCTTTATATTGTGGGAACAATTTTCCTGGCTTATGTTTTCCTTAGGAAACTGTTCTTAATTGTTTCTTATGTGCTTTTACATGCCACATCCCTTTGTGCCGTACTGTGTGTTTATAGCCTTCCTCTTTTATCAGCACACCACTTTGTTCTGCAGCTTGCAATTCTGTTTCAACTTTGCTGTTATTGACGTACGTTACTATTCCTTTGTTAGCCAGCTTTTTACGGCATTGCATGAATGCAGTTTCTTTGTACCTTAACGCTCTTTTTTCTTCTATTTATTTTTCTTAATCTTACTGTATATAATATTTTAGTCGTTTTGCTGCTTCAGCTATCACCTCCTCCCCCCACGTGATATTCATTGCAATGAGAGCCTTTAAGTGTACTTTGAATGAATGAACAAATAAAAATGAGCAAAATGGCTACTGTGCAAAGCTGCCTTTGTGTGCCATGAATTTCACATCAATAAAACTGGCAGAATGCCTCCATGGCATTACTCTTAAATGAGAATGGGTCAGAAAGCAATGCTAGATGCGAACAAACTAATCATGCCATGACATACCACGAAAACAGCACAGATACTGCACCAGCCTTCTTGCATACAATGAAACATTGCTCGACTGAAAGCAAGTTGTGTAATATATGGGTATCATCTTGAATACTGAAAATATGCATCAGGCAAATGAGACATTATGAAGTCATAAGCAGTACATGTAGCTGCTGAAACAGCATGCTCCATTAAGCAGTATTGTGAGAGAGAGATAAGATTTTGATGCATGCTTCTGTTTCACTGAAATATTGGCTTTCTGTGTTGTATAGCTACGTAACCTTTTTATTTTCAAGCAGTGCAGGCATCAGATTTTTGTGTTTTCGTATTTCAAATAATGTGTTGGACATTAGTATACATGAATTACCCCGTGGTATTCCCCTTCCAGCCAGCATAATTTATAATTGGATTTTTTCTTGATGAATTTTTGGTTCTGGTTTCAGCTACCTAATGATGGCCATGACATGTAAGGTGTGTTTAGGTCATGTCAGGAATGAAAAGAAGTACAGTATAAGCACTAAAGTACACTTTTACTCCAATACAACGCTTAAGCCAGCCTGCTTCAATAGCTGGAATCACAGCAAACAATGTATGAGCAATTATATTGCATTTTTTTTCATGCCCGATGTGACCTAAATGCACCTTACGTGCAAGAACTGAAACAGTGTCGAGAAGAAATTTGTTACAAATTATTTAGCGGCCGTAGGCAAATGCCAAGTGATGACCCGTCAATACTAATGTTCGATGCATCATTTCATAGAAGATGCAAGCAAAAATTTCGTATCTATACCTCTTTATGCTCAACTCTATATTCATATCAGGAGATGATCATCCAAGCTTTCGTTACCAATGTAGTGTATTGTAATGTAAACAGTAAATATTTGTGCAGTGCTAATGCAATAATTATTTCATAAAAAAAAGGCTGTGACGACTTACATTCCTCAAGAGCTGTTCTAATGACTGTCACTATGAAAGCAGGCTAATCCATCTTACCTATTCACTCAGTTAAATGCTATGTGGCCCCTTCTGCAGATTCTACAGTACTGCAACAACATAGCATTTTGAACAGTGATGCATAGTGTTATTGTGGTCTTTTTGTCTATTTTGTGTGCTCACTTAACCATATCTCAACTCACACATCAGTTTAGTTGTCACACCTCAGTGTATTTACTTTCATTTATGTGGGTGCTTAAGAGAATAGGTAAACAAAATCTACAATGCATCGATTGTTTTTATTGGAAAAAATAATTTACGGAAGCTTGTGGTGTCAACTTGCATCTTTAAAAAGTGTTGCAGCTTTGTTTATTTCTGCACTGCATGCCAGACAATGCTGGTGATAAATTCAAATCTCTGGATGCATGTACCAGCAAAGAGATCGGATGACAACACAGCTGCAGGAACAATATAGATGTAGGTTTATTTCAGTGCTATGACAAGCAGGTTGCAATATACTAGAATCTGAAATGTAAGGCATAGAGTTTGGACGACAACACAGCTGCAGGAACAAAATAGATATAGGTTTATTTCAGCGCTATGACAAACAGATTTCAATATACTAGAATCTGAAATGTAAGGCATAGTATATGTTGCGATCTTCCAAGTATTTCAATAACTGATGCTAATGACATCTTCAGTACAATCATGAAAGGCCACCAATGTTGTCTTCACGTCTCTCTTTGGTTGTTTGTCACCTGAAAGACATCACAACAGCACAAATTAGAACAGTCGTCGCTTTTAGCTCTGCACATACCTCTTATTTGACACTGCATAATAGTGCCATGTGTCACTTAGCAGAGTTGTTCAGAACATGTCTACATCAAGTTGCACCCTAACAGCAACTTTCCGAACTGCCAGCAATGCACAACCATGGACCTGAGGAAAAAGGAAGCATGTACAGGTGAGGAATGTGTCAAGGCAGTGAAACCCCTGTTGGTCCTGTACTTATAAGACACACCATGCCAGAAGGTGCCCTCATTTAATCAAACTTATTGTGCCTTTTGCAAGCTGTACACTTCAGGTGCTTGGTTAGAGCCTCCCTATCCGCCACCTGGGAGACGCGCTCGATCTCTAGCAGTCAGGTTCTGCAGGGAGAAAAAAATGGTCTGGCTCAGCCAGATTCAGCGAAACCACTGTGCTGCAGTTGTTTCAGTGTGCAACACACTGAGGAAAATATTGAGTAAAGCTGAACTTTGGGCGAGTTGGTAAACATTCTTTTTTTTCTGTTTTTATTGTTTACGTTCACTATGTCTTACCACTTTTCGTTCTTCAATAAACTCAGTTGCTAGTCAGCGCTTGTCTTGCCTTTGTCCCGCCTTAATTTGTTGCGCTGTTCACCCACCAGGAAAATATACTTACCTGCAGCATATATGGCTGATATAGAGGTGCCTCTCGCACTCTAACGCACACACCATCTTACTGGTACCACAAAGCTGCTGCTGAGAAGAAAATATACTTACCTGCAGCATATATCGCCAGTATGGACAGGCTCTGTCCGAAAACGTCGACTCAAAATAAATCTGTCTAAATGAAGCCTTTCTCAACTTTGCATACATACATACATACATACATACATACATACATACATACATACATACATACATACATACGTACGTACGTACGTACGTACGTACGTACGTACGTACATACATACATACATACATACATACATACATACATACATACATACATACATACATACATACATACATACATACATACATACATACATACATACATATGTAGAGGCTGTCCTTTCTCAAGACTGAAATTACAGCGCTCTTCCTCCCCTTCTTAAGGAGTTGGAATTGGCACACATGTCAGCCACATGAACAGAGCTACAAGCAATCGTATGCTGAGAATAAGATGGGCACAAAAGAAAATACTAGAAAAGGGAGAAAGAGAAATAAAGAGAAAAAGCAAAGCACCCTGTCGCCCCCTGTCCACCGAGCAGCCGCGGGGAGCGGGCAGAAAAAAAAAAGAGAAAGACAAAAAAGGAAAACGAGGAGCGGGAGGGGAGGATAGGCACCTCAAGGCAGAGTGGCGGCGCAGACGGTGGCGGATTCGCGGAACAGATAAGAATTATAGGTGCATGTACTCGCGTGCCGCTGGCCAAAACGAGTAAACAAATAAACAGAATGAAACGCAGACAGAGCAGGAGACTTCCCTGGAGCCTCTTCGGCACGAATAGTCAAGGCGGAATCAGCGGCGCAGTTAGCTTAATTAGAGACACGTGCACTATGCATGAAAACACAAACACACAAAAGAAAAAAAAGGCGGCAAACCATCCGAGTTCGGGAAAGTGTCGTGTGGGGGGTAAATGTGAATGGCGGGAGCATTTAGGCAAGGGTTCTTCAATTGCACCCCGCTCGGCAAGGTGGTCGACCTGGGAAGGGTGGGGCGGGGTGGGGTTAAAGAGCTTTAATTGAGTAAGTGGGTGGGCGGCGAAGCTTGGAAAAAATGCCGTGCTGGCGAGACACGACCGACGTTTGTCAAGCCGGCACTCCTAAGGTCAGCACTGGCTCTGCAAGGGGCGGGTGGAGGTCAGTGCACCCGGACTTTCATTAATGCCGTGAGGAATTGTCTCAAATTTGTAAATAAAGTACGACTCGCTTTGATCTCTTTCTCGGGTGTTTTGGAATTCACCCTGTAGGACTGTTAACTTAACTGCATCAAATGAGTGGTTTCTCTCATTAATGTGTTTTGACAAGGGGAGGTTGTGTAGGGATAAGATATGCGCGCGGTGGTTATATTAAAGCGAATTCGTATAGAGGCCGGTTAACAGTCTGCCCAATGTACTGCATACTGCACAGACTGCATTCTATCACAATCAAGGTTGCCATTAATTTTCGATTTGAAGCCTGAACGGCTGTACACAGCTTGATGTTTGTATGTGTTTGCAGACCTGGCATCTACTTTTTCCACAGGGTCGACACCCCAAAACTGGCTGGTTATTTGTTGTTGAGTGTATTAGAATGTTTCGAATGTTTTTCGGTCGTCTGTAGACTGCGTGAGGGGGAGCAGTGAAAATTTTGAAGAGGCGCTCGCTTGGCGAGGCGCTCGCAAGCTTTGTGTGCAGTTTCACCGCAAATGAGCCAGCGGTTGAGGCAGGGAAATTTTTGAAAGTCTTCACGATAAAAACGCACAATACTGTATATGTGTTCGGACAAACTTGCAAAGAACATTAAAGCAAAACAAAAAAAAAGCCAAAGCTGGCATTGCAGATCAAATTCATGCACGTCGATCGCGTTGCATACGTCTCATTACCTTTGTCGTTCCCAAAGGACAGTTTCAGATTTTCGGCTGGGAATTTGTGCACCACGTTGTATAGTGATGAACCAAATTTTCGAGCGTTGATAGCTAACTGCTGCATTGGTCGCGGTGAAGAAATTCTCCTTTTGTCTCCAACTTGTAGACAATCCTCATATGCTGCAGCACGTGCTTCCGCTGAGTGAAGACAAATTTGTCGCAGACGCCGCAACGTCGATCATGATCGTCGTGATGCAAATCGTGGTCACCGTGCTCAGGTTGCTGTTCACTCTGGTTTGGAAACACTGACGCAATTCTGGACAGAAGCGCACATGCAGTGTGAGAGTGCAGCGCATCAGATGCGCTTTTTTTTATCCCGCGCGCGCTATCAAAAACGTGGGGAATTCCGAGAAAAATCTAGGGAAAATGTGTGTCCCCAACCAAACATGACGTCGTTAAAAAAATCACGTGATCAAGACGTCACGTTACATGACTATGACGTTACAAGCATGACGTCACTTTTTTTTACCAATCAGCATTTCCAGCTTATCTACCCGAAAACCAATGCCTCCTGAAAAACATGCCTGAAGCGTCTGCTCGATTTCTATGGGCCCCGAGATCGCCTCGACATTGCGCAGACTGGCCGCTAGACGGCGCTAAAAGATAACCTTTTTTTTTTTTTTTCAAGCAAGGGGAATTGATTAAACAGACATTACCGGGACTAATATACGCGGACGATATAGTGATAATGGCTGACAACAAGGAAGACCTGCAGAAGTTGTTAGACATATGCAGTACAGAGGGAGATAGATTAGGCTTCAAGTATAGTAAGGAAAAATCTGCAGTCATGATATTTAATGAAGAGGGCGGCGAGCATAGAATACAGGCGTTCGTGCTAAATGTAGTGAATGAGTACAAGTATCTTGGGGTGTGGATAAATAACAGTGTTGAGTATCTGACAGAGCATGAAAAATATGTAATGAATAAAGCTAGTAGGAATGCAGCTGTCATGAAAAATAGGGCACTGTGGAATTACAATAGGTATGAGGTGGTAAGAGGGATCTGGAAAGGGGTGATGGTCCCTAGCCTGACCTTCGGGAATGCGGTCCTGTGTATGAGGCCAGATGTTCAAGCAAGGCTGGAAATTAGGCAACGGGGAGTAGGGAGGTTAGCTTTGGGAGCACATGGCAATACACCAAATCAGGGGGTACAGGGGGATATGGGATGGGCGTCTTTCGAGAGCAGAGAGGCTAGCAGTAAGGTAGCATTTGAGGAACGATTGAGAAAGATGGAGGAAAAGCGGTGGGCTAGGAAAGTTTTCAGATACCTGTATATAAAGAATGTTGACACGAAATGGAGAAAGCGAACTAGAAAATTGACAAGTAAATATCTGGACAGCAGTAAGGGGGCAAATCAGCAATTATCGGTTAAGAAAAAGGTTAAAGGAACAGAGAGAGCTTTGTGGAAAAAAGGGATGCTGACGAAATCGGCACTGGAAACATACCGGACCCTTAAACAGGAAATTGTCAAAGAAAATGTCTATGATAATTGTAGGGGAAGTTCTTTGTTGTTTGAGGCCAGGACTGCAGTTTTGCGGACTAAGACGTATAGAGTCAGGTACCAGGAGATAGACACTTTGTGCATTGCGTGCGGAGAGGAGGAGGAAACGGCTGAACACTTGATACTTTTCTGTAAAGGGCTTCACCCGACATTGGAAGGCAGCGGGGCTGACTTACCCAAGGCATTGGGGTTTAGGGATAGTGAAGGGAAAGTGGATTTTAAGAGGTTAGAAGTAACCAAGCGAAGGTTATCTGATTGGTGGCTAAAAGCAAGACAGGAGTAAAATTTCACAAGACATGGCTAGGTGGCTTGAGCCACCGCCCGATGTAAAGGGTTCAGCCGTATCCATCCATCCATCCATCCTTCGCCGAACGGTACCTCCTTGAATAACGTTGACAAATTTCAAATAAATCCATGCTCCTGCAGTGTTCTCTATTCTTTCGGCAAGAAAAACAGCTCACTAGGTTCCTGTGTGATGCACACGCGCACAGTGACTTTGGGAGTAATACAGCATGCCTGACTGACAGGATTTTTCCAAATGACAAGCACGTGCGTTGATGAAATGACAACTGGAACAAAGGGGAGTATCAGACATGGCGAGCGACTTGCGAATATTAAAAAAAAAAGAAACTGCGCTTGAAGGCACAGACACGTACGTGCGCACTTGCAAGGAAAAATGGCATGCGTCGGTGATGAAGGCGGCGGAAATCGTTTCTTACTGCCGTTTCAAGATTTTCGGGAAAGAGGTTTCTTGAACATCTTCGCGACTGAGTTCTTGTCTGTTATGTCAAGTGCATGGTTTGTTAGCAACGGTTTGATGAACTTCTTGCATATAATATGCAGCAGTGCTTCTCTGTGGCCGCTATCCTTGCTCTCACAGGTCAGGACAGGCAAACCCGCGATTTTATTCACACTAGTTGTATGCAGAGCAAGCATGTGTCCAGTGGCTTTTGAAGATGCGTTCGGTCTTTGAGCATGATATCAACGAACTTCTTGAGACCATGTAACACTCTTCGGAGCGCTGACGTCGGCTAAAAGAGTCAACCCCTGTCTTGGAGGGCAGTCAATTAAACTGTCTACGTAGCATTTCCTTGGCTGGAAATGCAAGCTACAAACTGCAGAATAATTTGATGTTGTGCTTGGCTGCCGGTTCTTTCCTCTAATTACCTTGAGCCGTCTTTCCCATAGTTCTAAGTCAGCAGGGATTTCATGGAACGAAACGCCGGTCTTCTTGTTTCGGTGACTGGACATGCAAAACGGAACGACCAGCAACGCATTTTCGCTCGATACTCCCTCCAGCAACTGCAGTCATCGACGCGTCACCTGTCAAACGGTAACACTAAACACACCACACTAATAATATAAGAAACAGCGCACCAGAAGGCATACTTTTTGCTGCAACGGCAGTCACAAGAAAATTATGTGCTGCTCGCGTGTCGTCTGCTAAGATGGGTGGATGGATGAATACGGTTGAACCCTTTAAATCGGGCGGTGGCTCAAGCCACCTAGCCATGACTTGTAAAATTTTACTCTTGTCTTAATTGCTTTTAGCCACCAATCATATAACATTTGCTTGGTTATTTCTACCCACTTGAAATATACTTTCCCTTCACTGTCCTTAAATCCCAATGCCTTGGGTAAATCAGCCCCGCTGCTTTCGACTGCAGGATGAAGCCCTTTACAGAAAAGTAACAAGTGTTCAGCCGTTTCCTCCTCCTCTCCGCACGTAATGCACAACGTGTCCAACTCACGACGTGGTACCTGACTCCAGTCCTGGCCTCAAACGGCAAAGAGCTTCCCCTACAATTATCATAGATATTTTCTTAGGAAATTTCCTGCTTAAAGGTCCGGTATGTTCCCAGTGCCGATTTCGTCAGCATCCCTGTTTTCCACAGAGCTCTCTCTGTTTCTTTAACCTTTTTCTTAACCGATAATTGCTGATTTGCCCCCTTATTGCTGTCCAGATACTTGTTTGTCAATTTTCTAGTTCGCTTTCTCCATTTCGTGTCAACATTCTTTATATACAGGTAGAGGGTTATCTGACAGCGCCGCCATACGGCGGACGCGCGCTCTGACATTTCAGGCATGTTCTTCAGAAGGCATTGCGCAAACGCTTGTCTCTTGTCTCGTAACAGCGGTGTAGTGAGGGCGTTTTTTTTAGTGTGGTGTTCCACCGTCGTCCTTCGGAGGTTTGCGCTAACCAGCAGGCGAGTCGCAGCAAACGCCCTGGCTTTCTCTCAGTGTCCAGCACTCTAAAAGCCATTAGTGCGTTGTGCGACACGGCCCTCGTGTCTTGCAGTTCGGCGCCATGTTCGAACGCTCCGTGAGTGTTCGGTTCCTTGGCACTCTGTCATTGTTGTAGCGGCCTCCGAATATCCATTGTTCTCACCCTAAACAACCTGAAACAAGTTGCGATGGAGGAGTTAGAGGAAACTGCTTGTCACTTTGATAACCTGCGTGAGATGATGGCCGTCATGAAGGACAACGCTGTCGACAACCTCTTACAGGATGTAATGAAGTTGTACAAAGAACTTTTGTGTGAATTAGAAAGTGTTCACGCCATCAAACTCTCTGCAATCAATGGACTGGAGGAGTTTATATTGGGAAAAGGCCATGTGTTAGATACTAAGAGATTCTTTCAATCAGCCATGGTGCGTTCTCTGCTCAATTTTCGGTACGAGACAAGGAAGACGTTCACGAGCGCGTGCTTTGGCTCTGTTGTTGCCTGTGAAGCATCTGCAGGCAATATGAAGTTTGTTGAAAACTATCAGAGGAAGATGTACGAGGAGGGAAGCCACGTCGTGATATACTATATGTGCGAATTGGAGCATGACCCATCGCTCATTAAGTTCATCAAAGTTTCAGTTAAGGACCAAGGAGGCAAACGCGTGAATGTGTCAAATCATGATCTCATGAATGGTGTGTACATGATTACATTTGCTGCCAATGGGCCTGGTATCTATGACATCCGTGTGGCTCTTTCAAACCAGGATGTAAATGGGAGTCCATTCACCATACTTGTTCAGGGTGGAAAGTCAACTGTGCCAAAAGCACCACTAATGATGAATGACCTTGGGTCTAATGCTCCCCATGTGCGGCATGGGAGGTTAGCAGTCGATGGCACAAATCCTACCAGCACTAGTATTGTTGCTAGCTTGGGCAAGCCTACACAAGCCCTGGCAAAGGGATTTTCTGTACCAAGTGATGGTTCTGAAAAGCACCGTGAACACGTCTTCTTGCCAGAAACTGACAACCATGGGGAAAAGGCAGATTGCAACATGTTCCTTCAGAGTCTGCTGCCATTCATGGCTGAGCAGAAAGAACTGCCAGAGCCTCCCAGTTTTGCTGAAAGTGTGGCAAAGGCAGCATCTTGCAAAGCACCTGCAGAGCTTGACAGTGGGGCTGCTTGTCCTCAGACCTCTGGGCCCAAACATGGAAGCTTTAATATTCAAATCCACAGCTCTGCTGGTCATGCACTGACACCTGCATCCAATCTTGACAGCTTGAAGGTTAAAATTGGCACAGGCATAGCTCATCAGCAGAAGCCTGCACCTGGGCATGACAAGTTTACTGTCGAGATTGACAGCTGCGCTGGCCATGCACTGACACCTGCAACCAAGCAGGACAGTTTGAAGGTTAAAATCGACACAGGTGCAGCTTATCAGCAGAAGCCTGCACCTAAGCATGACAAGTTGGACATCAATGTTGATAGCTCTGCTAGCCAAGCACTGACACCTGCAACGAAGCATAACAGCTTGAATGTTAAAAGCAGCACCAGTGAAGCTCATCAGCAGCAGTCTGCACCTGGGCATGACCAGTTGAATATTAAGACTGACAACTATGCTGACCATTCACTGACAACTTCAGCTGACCATGACAGGTTAAGTGTCAAAACAGGTGCAGGTGCACCTCATCTGCAGAAATCTGCTGCCACTCCATGGGTGCCTGCATCCAAGCATAATGACTTCACTGTTAAAGTCGACAACCATGTGACTCAGCGGAAGACATCATGGATCAAACATGGCATCATTGACATTAAAAGAAGCCCTGGAAAGGAATTTGTGCATTCTGTTTCTGTTCAGCTGGACACCTTGAAGTCTTTAAAGCTGGCTGAAAGCAGTGTTGAAAACATGCCTGCTGGTTCAGCAATACAAAGTTGCAAGCCTGCAAACATGCCCCCAGCAGCCGGTGAGTTAGAAAAGTCTCTGCAGATTGGCTAAGTAGGGTAGGCACATCAGCTTGTACAGAATGTGAAACCTGTTGGATTAATAATTTTTGTAGGTGCTGCAAAAAGTACTGATGTTCCTCCAAGGCGAGCCTGTGCCTTGAAACCGGTTGGTTCCATATCGTCAAGGAGCCGGTATTCTTCTTGCACAGCCCCATCTGTGAGTGCATCCCACACAAATGCACCAGCTTACCGCCCTGGTAAGTGGCATCACCAAGGGACGACTCCTTCTGCTTTTAGAGTGAAAGGTGTTATAGCTTTGCTTGAGCCATGTAACCCAGCATTCTACCATGGAATCTAAAGCGTCAGCTGTAAAGACTTACCTAATTTTACTTGATTTAATTCAATGGCCACCACTTGCTGTGTTTCGCAGCAGTGGACAGAGTAAAATCTTTTCTTGGTTTGAGGGGAAATGTGAGAGAGGAAAAGTGCAGGATGGAAGGCCGGAATAACCTAAATGGCTAAACCAGAGAGCTTTTCGCTGATTATTGTGCTAAGCCGGTAAGTTTTTTCGTGCATTGTATGACCTCATTTTTCATGCTGCTACTTGAACAGTGCAGAATGCTGTTCTGCCGAGGTCATGAATATCTTACTGTGTCAACAATATGTCATCCTGCTGTATCTATGAAATACTCTGCATGATGTTGTTTTCTGTAAGTGAGCATATAAGTGGCATTGAATTAAAGGCAATCCCACTGAGTCATAGTTCTTAGTAAAATTAGATAGGCTGGTCCTTTGATGGCCTTGTCAATTGTTTGGAATGAAAAGCATGCTTTCAGTACCGAAAAATTGAGAGTAGAAATTTTTTTTTTCTTGCAACCCTGATTCAGACCTGTGACAGTGACATGAGGTGTTGCAGGTTTGCTTCATTTATATTTCCACATTTAGTTTGTCTTTGTGGCAGTGATGCAAAAGTTGTCTTGGTATTCAGTGCATATTCTTTCGTTTTCTTTTCTGTGCAACAAAACTTTCACCTTAGGTCACCACACTGTTATTGTGGAAACGGCTGGCAGTGGTGATCCTTGTTTCCTACATCTCACTATTTTCCAGCCTATGAGAGCTCAGTTTTTCGTCGACAGTAAACCTCTTTATCATTAAAAATAGTTATATTGATTAGGGTCTGTTTTTAAAATGTTGGACTGCAAGCAGCAAACATGTTTTCACTACTTGTGCAACGGCTGTATTGCAGTTCTACGCATAGAATCTGTACCATTGTACCTTAAATGCAGAAGAGACAGGCAGCAGTTATGTATGCATTGTGCACCATCTTATGCTTCCTGTGGTTTCTTATTAGTTTCTTCCCACATCAGTGACACTCTGCATTCATGCGTCTCCCCCCAATCCCACTTTTTTTTTTACACTGTGTAAATAGTTATGGCATGAAAAATGTGGGGTTGGACAGCCTCATAATGCTTGCATTTGTAATGGCTGTGTTAATTTATGCATTATTTCCCACTGGCTATGCTTGTTATTTCAGGGTCAATCTCTGCCAGATTAGTTCTAGAGTTGGACTCCTACAAGAACATCAACTTTCACTATCCCATTGGGATCACCTCCACTTTGCAAGGCAACATCATTGTTTGCGACACAGGGAACAATCGAGTTGTTACCTTCGATCCTGAAGGAAGGCCACTGCATGAAGCCGTCCTTAGTGAGTGAAGCTGCTCGTTTCTTATTGTGCCAGGTTAAATATATGCATGAGACATGGCACAGTAAAAGGTCGGGCCGCCACGGTGGCTCAGTGGTTACGGCGCTCGGCTGCTGACCCGAGAGACGCAGGTTCGATCCTGGCCGCGACGCTCGAATTTCGATGCAGGCAGAATTCTAGAGGCCCTTGTACTGTGCAATGTCAGTGCACGTTACAGGACCTCAGGTGGTTGAAATTTCCGGAGCCCTTCACTACGAAGTCCCTCATAGCCTGAGTTGCTTTGGGACGTAAAACACCCTTTTCTTTTTAGTAAAGTAGATCCTGCTCAGGATAGTAATTTTTTTCTGGAGCAGTTTGGCACGGTTGTCATTGAAGGTACAGGGTTGTCCACTGCTAGCTTGAACACGTGAGAGGTGTGGCTGTGCTCTTCGAATGGCCTGCATCCGACACCGCTACGCGTCGAAGCTAAGGGGCCTAGATCTAGTGCTTCCCGTCGTCTGCCACTTTGCTTTGTTGCACACGTGCAACAATAACAATAGCGCTCTGAGGAGTGGCAATTTCCTGCTTAAAGATCCTGTATGTTCCCAGTGCCGATTTAGTCAGCATCCCTGTTTTACCCATGCTGCTTACGTGTTCAAGCTAGAAGCAGATAAGTTGAAGTTGAAAGTTTCTTAATAAATCAAAAAAATGTTACAAGCGTATACAGCGAGAGGTCCCATGGTACAAGACCGTGGGTGGGACCTCCCATGCCAATAAATTTCAATATGCAACACATTAATTAGTGACACAAAGAATGAATAGATAGATACATAGTTTAATATGAGCACCGAAATATTTAAATACAAACAATATAATGCAGGAGAATGCACAGCAAAACACACACAGATGTCGCAATACGTAGGATCAATAACAAAAAAGAAAAAGAAATCGCTCATTAAGAAGGAAAAGCTTTAATTTGACCTTGAACAAAGAAAGCGTATTAGTTTGTTGATGACTCTGTACATTGTTGATGACTCTAGGTTGACATTTTTCATTTTCTGGAAAAACTCTGCAGGGGTCACTTAAGGTCCACCTTAACGATATGATGCAATAGCATTAATTAGTTTATGCCATATAGCCGCCACGGTGGCTCACTGGTTATGGCGCTCGGCTGCTGACCCGAAAGACGCGGGTTCGATCCCGGCCGCGGCAGTTTAATTTCGGTGGAGGCGAAATTCTAGAGGCCCGTGTACTGTGCGTTGTCAGTGCACGTTAGAGAACCCCAGGTGGCCGAAATTTCCGGAGCCCTTCACTACGGCGTCCCTCATAGCCTGAGTCGCTTTGGGACGTTAAACACCCATAAAACCAAAAAAACCAAACTAGTTTGTGCCATATATGCGGAATTGGCTATTCTCTACTTACATTCATATGTCCCTGGAAGTCCTCGTACCACTCCTGGCGCAGTGGTGCAGTGGTTAAGCAATGTGCCACTGCTTTGCAGTGGAGGTGCTGCCGCTGGCCGGGCTTGTGAGATCCATGTTGGTCTTCCCAAGCAACCTCTGGCGACCATTCATTAATTGAACTCTGCCCCGGTGGGCAGATTGTGGTAACGTCACAAAGTCACGTGACCTAGGTGACACTACTTGCCACCTAGGTTGCTTCTCTGGGGATTTTTCATGGACTTTTCGCTCACGGCCATTGGTTTGGTTTATGTTTTATGGGGTTTTAACGTCCCAAAGCGACTCAGGCTATGAGAGACGCCGTAGTGAAGGGCTCCGGAAATTTCGACCACCTGGGGTTCTTTAACGTGCACTGACATCGTACAGCACACGGGCCTCTAGAATTTCGCCTCCATCGAAATTCGATCGCCGCCGCCGGGATCGAACCCGCGTCTTTCGGGCCAGCAGCCGAGCGCCATAACCACTTAACCACCGCGGCGGCTTTCACGGCCATTGGTGCCGGATCTTCTGTAACACAAGGCCTATAATGCAAGTGCGTTAAAAATATCCGCAGCAGCTGTGTTCTTCTCCTCATTGTAGTACACTTACACTTGACCGCTTTGTGGTTTCAAGCACATGTGCAGTGGAGTTTAGTTACTCAAAGCTGTACCAATAATATTTGAAAAAAGTGCTAGCAACTGACGGGAAAAACACAGGAAGAAACGGCGACACAGGCGCTATGTCATCTTTTCTTCCTATGTCGTCTTTTCTTCCTGTGTTTTTTCCCCGTTAATTGTTTGTGCTTTTGTCACATTTGAACTTCAACAACTCGCCCAACTTTTGGTGTTGCTGTACCAATAAGCATTCCTGCTTGTTAAGGTGGGCAGTCATGTACAACCTTTGTCCGTATAGTTTCGAGACTGATTTATTTTCTTCTCTAGAAATGATTCCCCAAAACAAATGTTGGTGTGTATGTGCAGTGCCATCTTTTTGGGCTAACTTGAGCTATTTATGTTAATTGCTGTGGCAGCCACTAGAAGGCACTACATGTAAAAAAATACGTCGTCACTAGTCGTCTGCACATTCTCCTGTGAGTGAATGTAGAGAGATGGACGTTCACCTCGAACAGCGTGTAAACATAGAATTCTGCATGAAGCTTGGCAAGACAGCCACACAGACATATGAGCTCCTTCGTGACGCTTACGGCAGCGAGACATTATCGCTGGCGCGAGTTTTCGAGTGGCACAAGAGGTTCTTTTCGGGGAGAACGTCAGTGGAAGACTACACAAGGCAGGGGCGCCCTTCAACCTCACAGAATGAAAACAACGTGGCTCGGATCAGGGAAATCGTACAGCAAGACCGCACCATTACAGTCCGCAGGCTATCGGATGGTTCTCGAGGCAGAGAAGGATGCTGCATTCGTCGACAGCATCATTGCTGAAGACGAAACATGGTGTTTTCAATACGATCCTCAGAGAGGCAGAACGCCGAATGAAGGTCCACAAGCTCTCCAGCGTCGAGAAAGGTGCGGCGACAGAAGATCAAAACAAAGACGATGCTGATAGTTTTTTTCGATGCCAGAGGTGTCATCACCACGAGTTCGTCCCACAAGGGCAGACGGTGAATCAGGATTTTTATATCTGCGTGCTCCAACATATGCGTGATGCACTGTGGCGCCGTCGCCCTGACTTATTGGCATCTGGGCAATGGAGCCTTCTCCACGATAACGCAAGGCCGCACACTGCTCTCAGCGTGACAAAATTTCTCCCCAAGCACAGCATTACTGTACCGCCATCCACCATGCTCCCTGACCTCTCCGCATGAGATTTTTTCCTGTTTCCTCGTGTGAAGAGAGCCCTAAATTGTCGCTGTATGGGGAGCGTGGAGGCCACTCAAACGCCGCGACAAAGTAGTTGACAGCCCTGCCAACAGAAGCGTTCCGACTGTTTCCAAGACCTCAAGAAGCGTTGGAAGATATGTTTATAGACTGCAAGGAGACTTTTTCGAAGGGATGCTGCACGATTTCAATGTTACAAGCATTTTTTTTTTAATGGACTCAGTCTCTGAAATTTGCGTATAAAGGTTGTATACTACATGACGCGGTTTGAACTTCAACATGTGAACATAAAATTATGTTTACATGTTGAAGTTCATTATTATGTTTACGTGTTGAAGTTCATTGAAGGTATATTATGTTTACCATAGAATTTCATCGGGCCAAAGTGTGCTGTCAGCAAGTTAAAGCTGATGATTCTTCATGTGGTGCATGTTCTATGGCATAGTTGCCACTGGTGTGCCTTTGTGCTGCTTCTTGTATCGACACTGTAGCCCTCCTTTAGATGTTATTGTAGCCTACACATGACTGGATAGGTAGATCGGAAGCAAGACCCACTCAATGTCAAGCATACAGTGAAGCTTTAATGTCGTTTCAAGATAGTCTCCCCACATGAAAGTGATGGTGGCTGGCAAGTACAGCAGAGTGCTTATGAGAAGTGCACCTTACAGATCAAATGCATGAAACACCCATGTGTTGTGCGACATTGGTACACTTTATAGAACCCCAGGTGGTTCAAATTAATCCAGAGCCTTCCAGTATGGCTTCTCTCTCTCTTCCTTCTTCTACTCCCTCCCTCCTTCATGCCTTCCCTCTCTATGAGGTTAAGGTGTCCTCTGAGAAGTGAGACAGTTATTGCTGCGTTAATTTCCTCATAAATGATTATTATTATTATTAGGTGGAAGCTGACTGTGCTTGTTGTGTAATGGGCTAAATGTGCTAGCAAAATATGCATCGAGTTTGGTGGCAAACACGTTAGAAACGTGCAGAGCATGCTTGTAACGCCACATGGGATTTTAAGAGAAATTTTTGTGTTTAATTTATGTAGCAAATTGAAGCAACCATGCTTAAAAATGGTTATTAGAACTGTGTATGGTAGGGTTCGTCAGAAGGAAGCCTCCTATTATAGAGTCTATCGTGTTTTGTCACTGGGACCGTTTTGTGATCACCAGCTTTCAATGAATCCTTATTTGGACACAAACAGGAAAAAGTTTTTTTTTTTTTTTTTGATAGCTTAGTGGACACACTGACACCAAAGCAAAATTTCTAAAAATTGTCAGATGTGTCTGCCACTCCTTTTCATTCTGAGTAAATTGCTATTCCCTTTTGATTGCTTGGTAAACATGCTATGCACAGACATTTTAAGACCTGAACAAGGAGCGGGAGCAAAGTGGCTGAAAGTGCTCTAGAGGGAAGGTTGGTTAATTGCTAATTTTGGAGTAACAGAAATACTGTAATGAGAAAAAGGTGGACAAGAAGAAAAACCATACAGGTTTGTTCGTGTTCTCATTCTTCAGCATTTTGCACTAATTGTAATGCCCAAGTAATTGTCAGAGATTGCATTCTGCTACCTTCCTCACTTATCATGGGATGGTTGCTACGCACAGAATCAAAGTGGATTGTGTAGATATGCAGTCAGACTTCAGCGCAGCAGTCTGACGTCAGTGCAGCAGTCAGACTTCAGTGCAGCAGCCAGACTTCAGTGTAGCAGCCAGACTTCAGTGTAGCAGCCAGACTTCAGTGTAGCAGTCAGACTTCAGTGCAGCAGCCAAACTTAAGTGCAACAAACACTGTCACAGCAGTCTATTTTTAATTCTGTGTTAGCTAACCATATAATGTTACATAATTAATTTCTCCCACAGCTGATGCGGTGGCTAAACGGTTATGGTGCTCTGCTGCTGACCCGGAAGACAGGAGTTCGATCTCGGTTATGGCAGTCAAATTTCAATGGACATGAAATTCTAGAGGCCCAATAAATTACCTTGGGCTCCTCCTGGAAAAAATCCCTGGCTATGTGCTTGCTGGCATAGTTGGACGAACACAAGAATGAAGTGCCAGATGCCCCACAAAGGATGCTTGCCAACCAGTGGCTCTTACCTATTGTTATATCATTACTGTGAAGTCACCTTGCACTTGCTACAGTTAAGCCCAGATATATCAAACCTGCATATATTGAATAATTGTTTATATAGAACAGTCAGAACTTCCCTTTGAAAATCCCTTGTGAAAGTATAGCACTATAGTTCGTGAACATCGAGCTCGTGTTCAGTGGAACATCCAGTATATCAAACAGTGCTGCGCCCTTTAAGTACCACTTCTTCTAACGGCGCTATTTGAACCTTTTTCACTTGTGGAGACGGATCGACTGCGCAGCCTTGGGCAGCTGCTGCCAGTGCTGGTGCTGCGAAACCACGTGATGACGTGAACTAGAGGAGTATTTCAGGTTGACCTGTGGTCTCTTGTACTCATTTTTCACACCACATTGCTGTCATGCTATGAAGCCAACCTAACTAAGTCCTTGTGGTGGCCTTCGCCTGAAACGCTTCGCTGCCAAGTCTGCTGAAACCAACCATACTGTAGTTCTAATGAGATATTGCATGTATAGTTTAGCGGTAACAGAATTAAGCATCTTATGATAGGCAGTGGTTTATTCCAAACCATCTTCTGCTGCCATTTCGATGTGCAGCAGAGTGGTAGAAACCGCCTAGTAAGCGGTGTGCTACCAGCACGCTGGTGGATAGCACATTGAAGAATGCATCTAGCATTGATGCAATGTAGTCTTGCTTCTAGGTTGCACAAAAGTTTTTTTTTTGCTGTTTTTAATATATTGAATTATTGATATTGGCACTGTGCATCCCGCATGTTCGCTTAGCGCTGACCTGAAGCACGCGCCGTCTCCAAAAGAGGAAGTGGAAGTGACAGCGATCTAGAGCTGTGGTCAAGACGTTCGTCGAAGCCCGCCGCTGTCTCTTGTGATCAGTTATGTCCCGCATTCACGCGTGGCATCTTGGTGGAGGTTTGCTGGGTTGTGCACCCCATGCCCAGGGCCCCTTCAGGAAGCCGGGACTCCAGCCCGCCTGAATTCTGGAAAGTCGTTTACGCCCACCCACCAAGGTAGCCGGCAGCTACAAGGGCTGTAACCAGAGTTCGGTCCTCTGCAGTCTCGTCTGACCGTGAGAACACTTACCTCCGATTCAGCGCGACCATCAGTGTCCACCCAAAACCTTGTTAGCATGCCAGATGCCATCCCTTCGCCGTCCATCGTACTGCAGCAGCCACGCGAGCCACCCACCTTTCAAGGTTTTCCAGGCGAGGACCCGCAGGACTGGTTCGAGAAGTCCGAGCTCGTAGCCCAATACAACAGGTGGGCTGACGACTCGAAGCTGCAGCACGTGTTTTTTTCGCTGGAGGTTGCAGCTTGTACTTGGTTTGAGAACCAAGAGGCCAAAATAACAACGTGGGGTTCCTTCAAGACTCACTTTTTGCAGGCTTTTACCACCGTCCTCCGGAAAGAACGTTCCGAGCTGCTCCTCCAGACACGCGTCCAGCTTCCAAACGAGACCGTCCTCGCTTACTCCGAGGGCATGGCGAAGCTCTTCCGCCGGGCTGATCCCAACATGTCCGAAAAGAAGCTGTGTTTTCTTATGAGGGGCATCAAGGAGCAGATCTTCGCTGGGTTAGTTCGAAGCCCGCCCAGAACAGTCGCAGAATTTGTTTCCGAACCCACTACAATGGAGAAGACAGTACGAGCGTCCAGACAGTACGAGCGTCCGCCGTCGCTGATGGCTACCAGCGATGTCGATGCTTCTAGCCACGACGTCCTTCGGGAGACCATCCGGACTGTCGTACGCGAAGAGCTTCAAAAGCTCTTTCCAGCCCTGCATTCGCCGCAGGTTTCTTCCATTTCGGACATTATTCGTGAAGAGGTCCAACAGGCGCTCATGCCGCCAGACCCTCTTCAGCCGAACACAACACCCCAGATGATGACATAAGCAGCAGCCGTTCGCCGTCTACCACCACCTCCAAGTCGTCCCGATACACTTGTCCTTATTTGCCGCCAACCACTCCTTCCTCACCTCTCTCGGGTCCCCCCTCAGAAGAGCGACGTCTGGCATACTGCCGATCATCACCCTCTGTGCTATCACTGCGGAGAGCCCGGTAACGTCTACCGCAACTGTCGTTACCGACGTATGGGTCTGCAGGGATATAGTGCCGATGCGCCCCAACCGCAGCGTGGTCAATGGCCTCGAGAAATAAGCGATTACCTGGCCGCGGCACCTGAAGCACCACCATTGCGGCCTTTCCAGCAGATCAGGATGGACATGCTGGGCCCATTCCCTCTTTCTCATTCAGGAAACTAGTGGGTCATCGTGGCAACTGACTACTTGACACGATACGCGGAAACATCAGCTCTGCCATGTGCCACAGCCCTTGACGTGGCAAAATTTTTCATCCATCAGATTGTTTTGCGTCACGGTGCACTGTGGATCCTAATCACCGACGGGTACAGCATTCATGGCTGACCTCCTACAGCAGATTTTACGCCACAGTCATACGGATCACCGAAAGATGACATCCTACCACCCTCAGACGAACGGTTTAATGGAATGATTAAACAAAACCCTAGGTGACATGCTTTCAGTGTATGTCGGCGTTCAGCACAGAACTTGGGATGAGGTGCTCCCATACATCACCTTCGCATACAATACGGCTGTACAGGAAACAAACATGCCACCGTTCCGTCTCGTTTACGGCCGCGACGTGACCACGATGCTCGACGCCCTGTTACCGCATGTGGACGACATCGACTCGAATGCGGATCTTCACACCATCCTGCACCTCGCTGAAGAGGCTCGTCAGCTGGCCAGAGTGTGGATTCTCGACCAACAATGCTGAAATGCCCAACACTATAACCTCCGACGCCGCAATACTCGGTACACATCAGGAGACCGTGTGTGGTTCTGGTTTCCCTTTCGCCGACATGGACTTAGCGAAAAGCTCCTCTGCCAATATTTTGGACCCTACAAAGTGATCAGGCCAATTGGAGACCTCAACTATGAGGTCGTTCCTGACGGCTTTCAGAAGTCTCGGCAATTCCTGCACCCTGGGGTTGTACACGTTGTCCGTCTCAAGCCTTACTACAAGCGGTAGCGGTAGAGCTGTACTTTTGCGCGCACATCATGCTTCCCCTAGTGAACTTTTTGTTTAAACACACAGGCTAAGCATCGGGACGATGCTCTTTCTTTCCGTGCGTCCAGTGACACGGTGCATCTCGCGTGTTCACTTAGCGCTTACCTGAAGCGCTCGCCGCCTCAAAAAGAGGAAGTGGAAGTGACAGTGATCTGGAGCTGTGGTCAAGACGTTCGTCGAAGCCCGCCGCAGTCTCTTGTGATCAGTTATCTCCCGCATTCACGCGTGACAATATATAGAACTATTTCACAATCTCCTTCGAATTCGATATATTCGGGTTTGACTGTATATTTGGGTACAACTCGAGAGCAAGACGGCAGATGCCCCTCAAAGGAGGGCTTTCCAACTAATGGTGTTCCCATTAAACCTGGTAGCATTGACGTTGCGTGGCTAAATTGGATTAACTACAGTTTCACGAAATTCTTTCGACGCCATTGGCTGGAAGGCCTCCTTTTGAGGGGCATCTGCTGCTTCGTTCTTGAGATGTAGCCGACCATAGACCTTTTGCAAAACTCCGTAAGTTAGCTTTTCTGCTTAGCAAAGACCCCTTTACCATGGCGTTGTGGATCGTCCTAGGGGGTTGAAATTGGGTGTAGTGCTAAAGACTACTATTCCACGCTTTATGCTGTGCACACACTGACGAGCAGTACTTAGACACAGCTGCCTTTCACCCTTGCTTTGTGACTGAAGCGGAGAGGGCGAATTGTACCTGCAAAGTAGTGGTTTAGGAGCTTAATCCCTTTATCACAACAGCAATAAAGGGTAGAAGCATGCAGGAAAGGGGCCGGGCATTAATCTGGCAACAGATGTCTCCAGCGTTGCACTTTATTTCTGTCTCCAAAACCGTTTTGACTGCCATGATGAAGAGGTTTGCACTATGAAGAGGAGTTTACTCCCAGAGTTTTGCAAAGGGTCCATAGCATGCACCTGCTAGCGGCTGTGGCCAATGCAACATAGTTCTTTGCAGTTTCATAACAATGGTCAATGCCATTGGTAGGGTCTCGTTTTAAGGGAATTTGCCAATTTGTTCTTGGGTTACATCTGTCTGTAGTGTTTTACTTGAGTTCATTGTATCAGAGTTACAAATTGTAAACAATAGCCGTGTAAACACTGACAAATATCTAGTTTCAATACTCAGCTGAATGCGCCAAAGCAAGCGCCAATAGAATGCTTACTGTGGGTATGTTTGCTGTTCTGCCTCCTTATCTTTTTCATTATTCCCATTTGGGTCCCCCATAGGCGCTGTGCACTTCTTCCCACTTCATTGTGTTTCCCACTTCATTGTGTTTGCTTGTCTTTCTAGACTTTCTCTGAATGCATGCATCCGTCAGTGACAATGTAGGGGTGTGGACCTGTGGCCGTCGAGCATTGAGCGCATGAAAGCAGCTTTTATGCTGACATTGTGTATGCAGTGATGGCATGGTGTTTGCTGATAGTCTTGGTGTGATCATGTAAAAGCTAATGAACATGTCAAAAACTGTCAAACAACCAGATTTCCCAGCTGCTTTTCAGTTAAGTAGTTTAGATAGATTTTTTTTCGGCCCAATTCTTTTTCGGACACTTTAATGTTCTCTGTTGGATCTGAGTGATTGGTTGGCGATGTCTAAGTCCATGTAGCTTTATTAGGGCCTGCTGCAGTGGTGTCATGATGCAACAGCACACCACTATGCATGAAAATTCCACCATGGTTCTAATGCTGAAACAGTGGAAGTTGCCAAGTATGACAGATTTTTTTTAATGAACAACATTCATGCACTATCTAGTCCAACCAAATCGCTGCTATAGGCTGGTTTTGTCACTCAGAAGTTTCTGCTTGAGCAGAATTTTTCACGTGGCTCATGAATTCCATTGCAGCAGGGTTTGCCTAAACAGCAGAAGACAGCTGTTCTTTGGCTGAGACCACTGTTATCACTCATTGTTTTTCCAGCCGGCTCAAAGGAGAAGTTCTATCGTCCATCAGCGGTTGTAGCAATGGAGGATGGGAAATATGCCGTAAAAGATGACTGCTGCATCTATGTCTTCTCCAGACATGGTGAATTCATCCACACTTTGGGGAAGGGGAGCCTGCAAAAGCCATATGGTGAGTTGTTCAGTGAACTGTGTGTGCTTTGTCTGCGGTGTTCTAGTGTGGCCACCATAGCTTCAGTGCCTCCCGGTGATGTTTACAGCAAGCAGCAGGTGCCGTGATTACGGCCAAAGGCCCAACGAAGTTTTATATTGCAGGAGAACCAAGTTGTGGGATGGAAAAGAAAAAGAATATAGAAGGGATAGGAGCATACTTGTCAGCAGGTCACTGAGAAAACTTTGCAACTATACGACTAAAAGTTGAAATGCCAAACAACGAAATGTGACTGGTGGAAGCCGAGATGTGAACCATTGAAATGTATAGCGTGCGTGCATACATACACAGGCGCTTAAGTAGAATAAACTAGCCAGGAAGTGCTGCTCAGGGCTTCATTATCATTGGCTCAATGCCAACCCTAAGGTATTCATTGGAATTGAGAGTGGTCATTCCTGATTTACTCAATGCAGAGTCGTCACTACTGACCATTTTTATAGAAATTCATGTGAAGAACAAAGAGCAGCAACTGGAGCATTGGAAATGTGGTCACCAGAGGATAGCTTTTCACACAGCCCATGCTTATTTGGCTGCCTGGCTTTGGTAAAAAAAGCAATGAAAAATGAATGCAGCTGCTTTTCACAGTGACTGCAGCTGAAAACTGACATGAGACAGATATGTTGCAGACATGAGTAAGCCTTAAATGAGGCACTGAGGAAAACTCCATTCAATCATTGTTCTCAGTAAAAATTGATTCTCTGGTCCCTTCTGGCTATGGTGAGTCAGTGGCGTTTGTCTGGCAGCAAAAGACGCATTAAAGGGACTATGCAATGAATAAAAAGTCGCTTGTAAATGTTTTCAATGCTTAGAGATGATGCTAAGAAGCATTCACACCAAATATGAGTCTTCGGAACTGAGCCAGCAATTTATTATGAATTTTTAAAAACCGTGTTTTTTAAATTTCGCGGGCCGATTGGTGTGCTCATAGTGACCGATTTTGAAACTAAAATCATGAAAAAAGATGTCACTGTACACATGATGTCGCCAGGCCACCACACGATGTCATTCGCTGGA